>OY856409.1:1169121748-1169721748 GCA_963693085.1 Alisma plantago-aquatica | reverse complement strand
AACAACAGTAGTGGTTGCATCAGCTGAATCACCACCAGAGCCATCACCATCTTCGGAAGCATCCTCACCGTCACCATCATCGTCAGTAGTAGCATTCTCAGCATCAGCCTGGTCAGGAATCTCATCGTCCATAGAAGGACCAAAGCCAAAATTAGGCCAATGAGCATTCTGCTCAACCCAAGTCATACCAAAAGCATTGAGCTCATTGGCCTGAGGGGAGGAAGTAGCAGAATCTCCAAGACTGGTGAGCAGGGTGGCCAAGGGGTTAGCAGGCAATGACAGATATAAGGGAGCAGAATCACCAACAGTAGAGGGTGGAGGAGTAGTAGTAGAAGGCCCGGGGGTAGGGTAGTAATGATGATATGCATAGGAAGCATAATCACTATCGGGGAAAGGCTGGTAGGTGGGGTAGGGGTGTGCACATGACATGTTCATGTTTGACATGATTGAACATAAATCCTAGTGCAGGTGCTCCTAGACCTGGAGGTTGTATGCATGTTGATGCATCATGTAGCCCATAAGGGTTTTATTGGATACATGAAACAAAGAACGGCTAGGTCGAGGTGGCTGAGGAGGAGGAGCCCGGGTAGAGGTGGAGGCAGGGGCTGCAGAGGCAGAGGCAAAGGCAATGGAATTCATAGGTATAGGAAGAAGCCCCATCAAATAGAGATTTTTTCTTTTGACCATCCTTCGATTATTAATACGAGATAGAAGGACCGCTACTACAAGCAGTACTACACCTTTGATCATGAAATATGGATTTCTTGTTGAACCCTATGAATCGCGTGAAAGTAGGATACTCAAAATTCGGGGGTCAAAGAGTTTCATAGCACCGGGTGTGGTGGAGGTAAAGACTGGCACAGATTTCTAAATCGTGGTCTCACTTATACATACACCTTTCCTAGCAAGCTTGTATTGATAGTCTGAAAAGAGTGATTTCTCAGTGGCAAACTGAAACAAACCACAAATCAGGGCTGGATAGGGTGGATAAGTGCCTCGGGTCTTCTTTCCGGAATCAAAATAAGTCATGTGGTGAAGAATGTATCTTGACCATTTGACTCTGATATTCTCAAGAATGCAGTACATTAAGACTGTAGTGGTCTCTGCAATATTTATTTGATTTTTCTTCAGATGGATCTTGCAGTTGACCACTAAGGCTAATATATGCTTTCTGAGATCAAGGGAGGAGGATGGTAGGGTGCTCTTCTTCTTGTATGAAACATCAGGTTTCTTCAAGTAGCGATGAATGTCAGGAAGAGTGAGCTCATTCTGCTTGTACAAACCCTCAGGATCCAAAAGGCTGAGATACTCGTCGTAATCCTTGCACCAAGTGTCATTCTCATTATCTTCAGAAAACAAGATATTTAGAATATCCTCAGAGATTTGAAAACTCTTCCCAGTGATCATGGAAGTTAGGATCACTTGAGTATTTGACGGGGGTACAAGGGTGTCGTAATTCCAACACAAATTAGTATAGAATTTGTGAACTACTTTTGTGCTTGTCATAGGATTATGAAAGCAGTCACGCTCGACAGCCAAGGAAGAGAGGTGATAAACGGCTAGCAACTTTGCTACTTGGTCTATGACCGCTTGACGCCTAGGGTTAGGCTCAAACAAAGCTTTAAAAGGGAAAGAACTTCTAGGAAGAAGGTCCTTATACCTATTTACATCTTCTATTGAGACAAACGAGGTTTCATCAAAGGGAATCAAGCGGGGAGACGAAGAAGATGATGGAGGATTGCTAGGGGCGGATCTCTTTTTTCTATGAGAAGCCATGGAGGTGAAAAGAAGGAGAATAAGAGATCAAACACACAAAGCAAGCCACAAAAACCGTCCAAACACCAGCAAAGAGCAAAAGGGGAGGTCTAGGGCAACCTATCTAGGTTGGGAAAGGGCTAGGATAGGGAAGGTAAGGGTTTGGGTAGATAGCTTAGGGCTAGAAGAAGGGGAATCAGTCAGCTATTCTCTAGGTGAGAGGGAGAATAGTCAGTTGAACCCAACTTAACTTGGCTTCAGCTCGCTGATCGGTCGAGTTTTGAGAGTCAGAAACTCAACCAATTGGTCCATTTTAGAACATCTCTCGACCACAGATCGGTCGAGTTTGTCCTGGGGGAACTCGACTGATGGTCAACCTGACCTAAAACCATCAAGCTTAATTTCTAGCCATATGAATGCTAATTAAATTTATTTTTCGAGTCTAATATGTATGTTGAACATACTTAGGCACATATCACTCATAATTGGGTACTATTTAGCGATAAAAGCCCAAAATCTGAGAAATGCCCAAAAATAAGTGAAGCTAAGCATGTCAATAAGCAAATTTTGCAATTTTAGGCAAGCAAGGTGAGTAAAGCATGAGCAAGACATATAGGATAAAAGCAACTAGCTAGATAACATATCAATATCATCTGAAGAAATTATGAGCAGTTTAGATCTAATGAATTTAAATTGCTCTCTAGCTAGAGGTTTAGTGAGAATGTTTGCCAACTGATTTTCTGTGTCCACATGTGTGATATAAATATCCTTTTTGGCAATGTGATCATGAAGAAAATGATGGTGAACCTCTATATGTTTACCTCTACTATGCAATATAGGATTATAAGAAAGATTGATTGTACTAGTATTATCACAATAGATAGGAGAAGCATCAAAATGTATGTTAAAGTCTTGGAGCATTTGCTTCGTCCATAGGACCTGGGCACAACAACTCCCAGTTGTAATGTATTCAGCCTCGGTGGTTGATAATGCCACGGTTCATAGTTTCTTGGAAAACCAAGACACCAAGCATGGTCCTAGAAGGAAGCAAGTGCCACTTGTGCACTTTCTATCAACCAAACAGTCTGTGTAATCAGCATCACTATATGCTACAAGAGTAAAGTCCCTTGACTTAGGGTACCATAGACCAAAGTTTGAGTTTTGGCTAAGTACCTCAAAATCCTCTTAATAGCAATAAGATGTGATTTCCTAGGACTTGATTCAAAGTGAGCACACAAGCCAACACTAAACATAATGTCAGGTCTAGAGGCAGTTAAGTAAAATAAACTTCCAATCATACCTCTATAGAGATTCTCATCTACCTTCTCACCTTCTTCATCTCTATCAAGTTTGGCGGTGTTGGACATGGGTGTGTCCATCGGCTTCATGTTCTCCATTCCAAAGTATTTGAGTAGTTCATTGGTGTACTTGCCTTGGTTGATGAAGTTTCCATCTTTAGATTGCTTGATTTGGAAGCTGAGGAAGAAAGTAAGCTCACCCATCATGCTCATTTCGAACTCACTCTGCATAACAGAACTAAACTCCTTGCAAAGATCAAGATTAGTTCCGCCAAAAATAATATCATCAACATATATTTGAATGATAAGAAAATTGATAGATGTGTGTTTTAGAAATAAAGTAGAATCGAATTTGCCCATGGCATAGTCGTTGTCTAACAAAAAGTTCTTCAATTTCTCATACCAAGCTCGAGGTGCTTGTTTGAGTCCATAGATAGCTTTTTGTATCAAATAAACATGGTTAGGTAGCTTGTCATTTTCAAAGCCCAGAGGTTGAGCAACAAATATTTCCTCCTCAATTGTACCATTTAAAAATGCACTTTTAACATCCATTTGATATAGCAAGAAATTTTTATAACTAGCAAAGGCAAGTAGAATTCTAATAGATTCAAGTCTAGCAACAGGAGCATAAGTTTGATCAAAATCAATACCTTCCTGCTGAGTGTAGCCTTGTGCAACTAACCTTGCGGTGTTCCTTACCGCCTTGCCATTTTTGTCAAGCTTGTTGTGGTAGACCCACTTGGTGCCAATGATTTTTCTGTCACTTGGTCTTGGCACTAGAGTCCACACACAATTCTTCTCGAATTTCCCTAGTTCCTCCTGCATGGATAGGATCCACTCGTCATCTCCAACAGCTTCCTTGATGTTCTTTGGCTCCAGCTGTGAGATGAAGGCATTGTCTGCTTGTTCTTTGTTGTAGGCAGCTAGTGTCTTCACCCTCTCAAATGGGCTACCAATGATTAGCTCTTTGGGGTGATTCTCTGTGAAGCGAGGAGTGGGATCCTTCTTCTCTTCATCTTCTACTTTAACCACATGCTTACCTTTTTTTTCGATGTTGAGATCTTTCAAGATAGGAATTAAGTCATCTGCAATATTATTATAAACAACATTCTTTCCAATAGCAGGATTAGATTCAATAAACTTAACATTAATAGATTCTTCAATTTTAGACAATTCAATATTGAAAACTCTATAAGTCCTGCTTGTAGTGCTATAGCCTAGGAAGAAAGCCTTGTACGATTTCAGATCAAACTTGTCGAGAGAATCCTTCATGTTTAAAACAAAACAAGGACATCCGAAAATGTGAAAGAAATCGATGGATGGCTTTCTACTACGCCATAACTCATAGGGGGTTTTCTTCAAAGAAGGATGCATAGAAACTTAGTTATGCACAAAGCGAGAAGTGCTAACGGCTTCAGCCCAAAACTTCTTAGGAATGTCATATTCTAGAAGCATGGTCCTAGACATCTCCAGTAGCTACCTATTCTTTCTCTCTACTACTCCATTTTGTTGAGGTGTACGAGGAGAAGAGAAATTGTGTGAGTAACCATATTTTTCACAAAAACACTCAAAAAGATCATTTTCAAACTCTCCCCCATTGTCACTACAGATAGAAACAATCTGGCAAGAAGCTTCATTTTCAACTATTTGAAAAATCTCGAGAAAACATATAGAGTATAGCGAGAGAAATCATCGACAATCACAAGACAATACTTGGAACCACGAAGCGTTTGAGTTCTCATAGGTCCAAATAGATCAATATGAAGAAGCTCAAGAGCTCTTTTGGTACTAAGGACTCCTTTGGATTTGAAGGAGGACTTGGTTTGCTTGCCTTGTGTACAAGGTTGGAATTCATCATCCTTTTCAAAATCCAATTTGGGAATTCCCCGAACCAATTCCTTTTTCCTCAATTTCTTCATTTGATGCATATTCACATGACCCAACTGGGATGCCAAAGAGAAATATCATTTTTATCCACAACTAATCATCTATCAAGTATGAGCTTTAGAGCATCAAGCATAATAACATATAGATTACCATTTCTAGTTCCCTTATATGACATTGTATGTGAGGGAATCTAGAAGCAAACATTCTAAGGAAGTAAATAGAATAAGATAACCATTATTACAAAGTTTGCTTACACTTATCAAATTGTGATGTAGGCCGTCAACAAGAAAAACATTTTTAATACTTAGCTCATTTCCTACATCACCCTCACCTATTACCTTACCCTTTTTGTTGTCCCCGAAGGTCACCGATCCTCCTTTCTTCTTCATGAATTTGTTGAAATGGTTGATTTCACCTGTCATATGCTTTGAGCAGCCACTATCAACAATCCACCTTCTTTTGACCTATATGAAAGAAGGATGTCGGTACACAACTCAAACTTTGGGATCCGGGGTTAGCTTGGGGTCCCATTTCATCTTTGGGTTGGTCCCCTTTGGCTTGTAAGGACAATAAGTAGAGTAATGATCATCACATTTACAATGAACACATACCATTGGGTTCTTAGAGCCGGAAGTCTCTTCATGGAAGAAAGGAGGTTCCACACTCTTCTTCTTACCCTTACTCTTGTTCTTGTTCTTACCCTTAGGAGCAGTCCCATCATATCCTAAACTGTTGGTACCAATTTGTTTGGTAGAGTGTTCTAGGACAACATTAAGGATTTCTTTCCCGTAAGAATCTTTTGCAAAGAAACTCTTAATTTAGCATTATCATCACTAAGACTAATGATAGTAGAAGATAAGCTAGGAAGATCATCTCTATCATGCAACAAATCGACCTCTAAACATAGGTCTTTAGTATGAAAAGAATCACATTCTAGAGCAGTGCTAGCTACCTCATTACTTTACAAAATAGGTCTAGAGGGTAGATCATTAACTTGAGCAAGCAACTTAGCATTTTCAGATTTAAACAAAAGAATTTCTTTTTAATAATCATGATTTTCTTACTTCCTAGCTTCATCAATGAGAGTAAGTTCTACATTTTCAGTTTTAAGAACATCTATCTCATCTTGGCATTTTTGGTTCTCTTCCTTAAGATTAGCAATGGTCTTAAGATAGACACCATTCTCAACTTCAACTCCATTGTATTGGAGCTCAATATCAAGAAATTGCCCTTGCAAGGTATCAATACTATCAAGGTGTAGTTTTTCATTTTGATCAAGAATCTCAATCTTAGCATAAAGATCATCTATTATTTTTCCTAACCTTTTCTTTTTAGATTTGCATTTAGTAAAAGATGATCGGCAAGAATTAAGCATATCAATAAGAGTTTCTTTAGACAATTCATGCAAATTGACTTCACTTACCTCACCTACATCATCACTTGTAGGGTCCATGAGAGCAAGGTGGCATTCTCCATCTTCGAAGCTAGAAGAACTTGAGGAAGACTCCTCCCAAGCTGCATGAGTTGCATCTTTGCTTCTTCTTTCTTTATTTTCCTTTCTCTTGTATTTGACTTCCTTCTTGTACTCCTTGCCTTTCTTGTGGCTGCTCTTGTGGTGACTCTTCTTGGCCTTGGGGCAATCACTCTTGTAATGGCCTTTTTGGCCACATTCATAGCATCTAGGAGTTAATGAAGAAGGCTTCTCATTAAATTGTTTACCCTTAGTAGTTAGCTTCATATTCATTTGGGCCTTCATCTTCACTTGAGGAAGGAGTAGGGGATATGAGAGCAAGTTGTTGCTGCCAAACCATCTCTTCAATTTGAGCTTTGAAGGTTGTGTCCTTGATCTTCTTGGACTCCTTCTCTTCTCTCTTTTCTTCTTCTTGATTATCAAGCCTTGGCTCATGAGCTTGAAGGTTGCCAACCAGCTCCTCAGTTGACAATTCACTAAGCTTGTACACTTCTTTAATGGATGTCACCTTGGGCTCCCATATTATTGGAAGAGATCTTAAGATCTTAGAGTTGATTGTGCCTTTGTCCATCACACTACCAAGGGATGCCAATCCATTGATGATCACATTAAGCCTTGTGTACATGTCTGCCAGTCTTTCATTCTTGCCCATCTTGAAGTTCTCAAGTAGACCACCAAGCATGTAGATTTTGGCTTCCTTCACTTGCTCCATTCCTTCATAGGTGAGACATAGCTTGTTCTAAATTTCATGTGTGGTGTCCCAAGAGGAGATCCGGTTGAACTCAAATGGAGTGAGGGATGCATAGATGATGCTCATGACTTTGGCATTGAGCTGATCTTGCTTCATTTGGGCTTCCGTCCATGTAGAGATTTCCCCCTTTGGATATTCATACTTTAGATGCACCACCTTCCACATCTCATAGCTTACTCCTTGGTGATAGAATTTCATTCTTCTCTTCCAATAGAGGAAGTTGGTGTCATCGAAGACTAGAGGTCGCATGGAGAAGCTTCCCTCCAAGTTGAGAGATCTAAGTGCTAAATCGCCCATCTTCTCCAACTTGTAAAAGTAGCTTGGAGAACACATGCTCTGATACCACTTTTTGGATCAAGGGATCTAGAGGAGGAGGTGAATAGAGCTTCACAAATCTCACAAAATGAATTATACCACCAAATTATATTAAGTGTGGAAACTTAAACATACAGCCAATTTGAGGTCTTAACTAACATGCATAGCAAGGGTGAGAGACAAGGAAGAACATACACTTGGAAAAAGTGGTTTAGAGTGGTTCAATACTTCAAACTAGAAGTGAGTTAGTCCACTGCCTAGAGGTGGTTAGGCTCTAGGACTTTGCAATCTTGATGCTCTTATATTCATTCATAAGATTATAAGACAAAACCACATTCATCCAAGGACTTAATACCTCAAGCAAGGATCTTTAACCTACTAAAGGAACTTACCCACTTGAACCTGGGAGTCTTCAGCCTTCAACAAGGACATACCCACTCCACCTTCAAGTCTTTGGTCTTCAAGGAATTACCTATCCTTCTTGAACGTCCATCTTGCCTATCTTCTTCACTCAAAGATCTGGAACACCATGCTTTCTTCAACCTTGAAGAATAGCAACTCCTTCTCCTTCACTCAGAGAAGATCTTCAAGCCTTTTCTTTAATAAGGAAAGGGGGTAGGAAGATGGAGGTGGAGAGCTTTACATGGATACAAGAGGTAGCTCTCTTACAACAGATCATAACTCATACTCACAGATTTGACTTGAAGGTAGAGAGAGAAAGAGGCTCAAAGGTGTGCAGCACTCTCAACTAAGCAAGAACCAAGCATATATGGAATGAGCAACCTTGGAATGAACTCCAATTGGTCCTATTTATAGATGGGGTGCCCCTTTGAGTTGGGGAACACTTAGGGTCGAATTATAGCTATTTTTTCCCAAGGAAACAGATCTATTTTCATCCAAATAAGTCACTAATGGTCACAATCACTTTTTCTACAATTTCCTTACAGTGCAATCGGTCAAGTTTCAATAAAGGTAACTCGACCGATTGGGTAAAAGACAAACCCAATTTTCAAACCATTGGTCGAGTTTGTCCTGAGGAAACTCAACCGACCAATGAAAGTTGTGTTTGGTCAGTAACCCGATCGATCGAGTTCTGTGAATGCACAACTCGACTGATGCACTCTCTAGAAAATGGATCCAGTGGATCGGTCGAGATTGTAACTCGACTGATCAACAGCCTGTGATCGATTTTCTAAAGAGCATCAAAAGTGATTAAAACTTTGTGCAAAGTGTCCCAATCAATTTTCTCATCTTAGTTACAAGACATATCATCAATACAAGTGATTACAAAAATCTTCTAAGGTTATTTACATGGATTTCCTAAAAAGCACACTTGTATAGCTTTTGACTTGAACTTGAGCAAATTAGGGCTTGAGCAATTTGATCATTTTCATGTACCTAACACCTAAAATCAATCTTGAATACACATATTAGATACATATGAATGGAATGGTTAAGTCATTATCAAAATATGGACAATGTATAACCTCTAGGTCAACAATTCTCATTACACAGATAAGGAATAACCCAATAATTAGGTTAGGAAATATAAGAAGTATAGTGAAACATATTTAAATGAGATCATATGATATAATATGCCAAAACCATTATGGAATCGAGTCTTCCTAGGTTCTTGGTCGAAATGAAGGTCATGGCTAATAACCTTGACACATCCTAAGATAGTTTATAAGAAGTAAACCACAACATATATGCTTGTGTAGGCTCATAATCTATGTACAAGAGAACTGGGATGTAGTGGTTACTGGAGCCAAGTCATGTAATTCATGTATGTCAACTTATATCAATGTACATTAATGCATTGGAAAATGCTTGATAAACAACAACTAAAAACTATAATGCAATGTAAATAAGTAGAATTTTAGACCAAGTGCCCATCCAAATTGGACCACAACTGAGTCAACGCAGGTTATCCCTACTTATAGGGTTATATTATGAAATAAGTGGTATCTAGGGTAATTGTATGACAACGAATACATAATTTTAGCACTATTGGCCACAAACAACCACAACTCAAATGTCTCTGTGTGAAAAAGGGGTTAAGGAACTCACAGTGATAGAGCACAACCGTTACACAAGAGTAACAAAAAAAAATCATGAATTAGTGATTGAATAACTTGAATATGTGCCTTAGCAGAGAGGAGGTACTTGGATAGTGCAAAGGTAGGTATTCCATATCCACAACCATGAGCATCCCAATTTGATGCAAAACAAACAAACCAGAAATGGGTTAGTATGAAAGAGATATCACAAATGAAAAAATAGAAGCAAATCAAACTACTAAATGCACCAAGTAATACCTTAGATACTAGGTGTATATCTCAAAAAATGCACTAGTCCCAAACGAATATGATAGGATATGGAGTATGAGGGAGAAGTGAAAAACTATCAACTCCACTATCATGTGTCCCATTTTAAAGGTGTTCGCTAACAAGGGCATGCCTAAGATAGGGTCACGTTGTGAATTCCTTCACAATGCATGCATGATAGTAAAAAAGATAACAACAACCAATGAGATAGATTTACAGGGATAACCTAGAAAATGCAAAGGCTTGATGACGCATGAAAGCAGCTCTGCCACCCATGATGGCATGCCTAGTTGATTTGATGATCCTACCCCTACTTCTGAGCAAGTACGTAACCCTAGCCTGAGAAGATCCGTTCCTGACCCTGCTAGTTCGACCAAGAACCTCCATGACACAGTCTGCCATTAAGAACACCATTGCAGAATGCCTCACACAAAGTCAACCTCCAACCATCACAATGCTACTTGATTTCATTTGACTGAGTACCACGACGTTGCTTGCTTTCATCATCCCTGGGAAAGTGTCGGTGAGTTGTTGCAACATGAGAGGAGTTTGGGTCACAAGAGGAGAGAGGTGAATGAGACAATGAAAAATCAAACTTTGATTTCAAATCCCGCCCATAGCTGGACTGACTTGGTTCTCTTCTTGTAGTTATGGAATCCAAAGTGGGACCCTTCATTCCATTACGAACATTTCTGATGGCACAATCGAACAACACACACCAATATATTCATAAATGTAGAAGAAAACTTGGGCCCTAAAAGGCGACATTAGTTCCCCAGTTTTGGTGGTGTAGAAGTTTATTGTGAGGCTAGAAGCAACTGCTTCATACTTCCTGTGTCTCTGATTTGTTGTATGTTTTTCTTTTGGATCATATTCACTCTCTTAGCTATTCCCTTCATTTTGACCTTTTTTGGAGAACCATGAGTCCTTGGTGGCGGCCCCTTCATGCCCCTACTCTAGTCGTCCATCCCTTAGAGGTTGCCCTTCTCTGACTATAACTATTGACAATCGGACATTATCCATTGATGCCTCCTCTCCCTCCTTTAGGACTACATATACCTTAATGTCTGATCTAGAATAAGGAGAGATTCATATTACATTTATGCCTACAATAGGGTGTCATGCTAAGATCATGAACCGCTCACGAAAATGTTGCATGTCCACCACATGTAAGGTTGGTGTTATGGTTGACTGCACAAGTGTCTCACATCTCAAGATAGAGATCTTGCATTGTCCATTCCATAATTTCCATTATTGCCTGAATGACATAGAGGGAAGTAATGGCTTCAAGCATATGATATCTCATCTCAATAGGTTGCACCTTTGCAACAACGAGCACAAAAGAGTCTTGCAGGAAGTTACTCATAATGACCATGATTTATTTCTTGCACTGGAGGTGACCTTAAGGGTCCTTGATCGGTGGTTGGGAGAAAGGTGCACGAGGATACTATTTGTGTATTGTGTATGTCACCATTGCAATGGCCTTGTTTGGGTCACTGGTGGTATAGGAGAGATCCAAGGACATATTATTGTCATCTTAAAGCCCTTCCCAAAGGTCTTGAGACTCCTAATGTTATGGAGGGTCTAGTCTTGGATATTACACTTCCGATCGTACATTCAATATACCTATCACAATGGTAAAGAGAAACCATTATAGCTTTTGTCTTGCATTCTCTTAGGCATTGAAGGCATCTCTTTACAAAGTGATTTCTGATCAAGGATCTATAGTTGCTTGTGTGAGATTGTTGCTTCTTACCCTATGTATATTGTAGGTGTTCAGGCCTAAGAATTGACAGGACAAAAAATCTCAAAATAGAAAGTCATTGCAACAACATCACGTCTTGAGTTCCCTTGCTACTTGGTGCGGAGCAAATGGTGTCACCAAGTTAGTGGACAATAAGGCGAACTCTTCTATGAGGGAGATGATGGGTCACAAAAGGGATAACTCTTTAGAGGATGATAATAAGGAGAACCCCAGCATTAAACATTTCTTCAAAAGGTAACAGATGGTCACTTTACTACAGTCGTGAAAGTGTCATGCTCTTCAGGTGTGGCTCCGTGGCTCCATATAATGAAAATACCTTGAAAATTCTGGAGGCTAAACAACTATACAAGCAACCTCCCTCCAAACCAAAATTTTTATTTTTGGAAAGCTCCTCTTTTAGCATATGTTGAAATTGTCCTTTGATGTGTCAAGTCATTTTCTGAAGGAACATAGTGTGGCAGAGTTGGGTTGAGGGCCGAAATTATCTTAGACACTTTGTGTGGGAGGTCTATAGTTTTTATAGTTCTCTTACATGACATCACCCTAGTGGTTAATTTATGACTAGGAGCAATGTGTCCCTTGAGCTTGGCAGAGTTCACAGCTTTTGCACCCTTACCCCTCTTCTTAAGCCTGACAACAGGATATGTCCCATCATAATGGATATGTAAGGAGTGGGACCCAGAGGGGATCCACTCCCTACTAAAAATTTGAAGAATAAAACCTCCAATCCAAACATACCCAAAAGACATGTTGGATTGGGTGTAAAATTTTCAAATCTTATGAATGGTATTCAAAACAACTAATAGTATAGCAGCGGAAGTAAAAACATTGACTATATTCAATTTCTCATAAGGTTGCAACAGAACATCATAATCTCCCACAAAGGGTTTACATGTATGATACAACATAAGGATCTAAGATAGAGGGAAGTTTAAACCATAACAACTTTGTCTCCAAGCTTTAAACTCCTTAAGCTAAGTCCATAACTTTATACCATGTCCTCCATGTCCTTCACCTAGTGTTGGAAGCATAACCCAGCAAGAAGAGAAAATAGAAGACATCGGCAAAGGCTGGTATGTGCATACTAAAAAGTAAAATTGAGAAATATAATTGGAAATAAGGACATCAAAATAAAAGGCTTCCCATAGAAAAGAAAAGTACCACCCGAGTGGGTATCAAGAGAAAACAATTAAAATAAAGAAGATACTTGCCATAAAACAACATAAAAAGATTGTGCCATACATACATCCACTACCATGGTGGGAAATTAAGAACATATGAAGAAAGTAGGGCACACCCCCACAATCATCATCAATAACCTACATGCATGTGAGATAAACATATCCCTAGAACAATATAAATACAAAATCAGCCAAGTCTCACAAACTTGAAACCTGATAGAGAATGGTGTAATGCCAAACTCCCAATATAAAAGTGGGCCAAATCTCACAAATTTGAAACACGGGTATGGGGCCACCTCCATCCCAAAAGAGCATACTGCTTGAGCAAGAATTTACACATATGCCCATAAACAAAACCAATGCAATTACACTACTCTAGTGCTAATGATTCACATAGCATGTTTAATGTAGAGGTAAGTTGAAAGTATAGTCAGATTATACAACATAGACACCACATAAGTGGCCAACATATACATCCACCTCAAAAGTGGGAAAAAGAAATTACATGTCATCATATAGAGTTCCAATATGAACATAACATAATAAAAGACCAAAAGAATGTCCAAAGATCAATAACAAATAAAAGGTACTTCACATGAAGCATATTTTCCAAAGAAATAAGATAAGGTGTAGGCTAATGTCCATAGGACCAAGAGAAAGAAGAATATAGGTTAATTGCTCAACATAGAATAATAGTGTAACACTCGGTCCCACTGCCCAAGGCTCTAGTAGAGTTTCAGGAATGACGACTGGCCCCATAGACTACCACTAGCCTTAACTGCGCACTTTGTCCTCACTGATGTGTAAGCCAAAATCAACTTCCTAATTGATCACCCATCCTAGTACTACTCCAAGTTGAGCACGCTTAATCATGGAGTTCTTTAGTGATGGGTTCCCAGAAAAGGAGATGCACCTTGGTGATATGGGTAGTCTAATCATTCCTTTTAAGATTATTTTATCTGAGGCCTCAGATCCTAGGATGTTACAATCTCCCCCACTTAGACTCTTGATGTCCTCGTCAAGGATCAACTATATGGCCTCATAATTTGACCCCGTTTCAGTGCAGACCCACAATGGCCCATGGACACCCAGCTCCCGATCACGGAATACCAACATGAGGGTGGCTATGTCAACCATGGACAGCCCTTTCCTACATGCCTGGACCGCACGGCTCAAGACTGGTGTGCCACATGCCCATTGGACCCCACCTACTGGATGGGTTATGGCTTTGATACCATTTTTAATGCCCGAGTCCACTGCCCAAGGCTCTATTAGAGTTTTAGGAATGACGAGTGGCCCCACAGACCACCACTAGCCTTAACTCCGTGCTTTATCCTCACACACACGCAAGCTAGGGTCAACTTCCCGATTGGTCACCCATCCTAGTACTACTCCAAGATGAGCATGCTTAACTATGGAGTTCTTTAGTAATGGGATCCCAAAAAAGGAGGTGCACCTTGGTGATATGGGTAGTCCAATCATTCCTTTTTAGATCATCTTATCTGAGGCCTCAAATATTGGGACGTTACAATCTCCCCCACTTAGACTCTTGACATCCTCATCAAGACTCAACTATATGGCCTCATAATATTTCCCCATTTCAGTGCAGAACCAGAATGGCCCATGGACACCCAGCTCCCGATCACAAAATGTCAGCACAAGGGCAGCTATGTCAACCATGGACAACCCTTTCCAACATGCCTGGACCACACGGCTCAAGACTAGCATGCCACATTGCCATGTGGGGCCCACCTACTGGAGGGGAATTGACTCTGATACCATTTGTAACACCCAGGCCCACTGCCCAAGGCTCTAGTAGAGTTTCAGAATGACGACTGGCCCCACAGACAATCTCAAATCTTGGGATGTTACAATCTCCCCCACTTAGAATCTTGACGTCCTCATCAAGGCTCAACTATATGGCCTCATAATTTGACCCCATTTCAGTGCAGACCCACAATGGCCCATGGACACCCAGCTCCCGATCACGGAATACCAGCACAAGGGTGGCTACGTCAACCATGGACAGCCCTTTCCTACATGCTTGGACCGCATGGCTCAAGACTGGCATGCCACATGCCCATTGGGCCTCAAATCTTGGGACGTTACAATCTCCCCCACTTAGACTCTTGATGCCCTCATCAAGACTCAACTATATGGCCTCATAATATTTCCCCATTTCAGTGCAGAACCAGAATGGCCCATGGACACCCAGCTCCCGATCACAAAATGCAGCACAAGGGCAGCTATATCAACCATGGACAACCCTTTCCAACATGCCTGGACTGCACGGCTCAAGACTAGCATGCCACATTTCCATGTGGGGCCCACCTACTGGAGGGGAATTGGCTCTGATACCATTTGTAACACCCAGGCCCACTACCCAAGGCTCTAGTAGAGTTTTAGAATGACGACTGGCCCCACAGACCGTCTCAAATCCTGGGATGTTACAATCTCCCCCACTAAGAATCTTGACGTCCTCATCAAGGCTCAACTATATGGCCTCATAATTTGACCCCATTTCAGTGCATACCCACAATGGCCCATGGACACCCAGCTCCCGATCACAGAATACCCGCACAAGGGTGGCTACGTCGACAGCACGACTCAAGATTGGCATGCCACATGCCCATTGGACCCCACCTACTGGAGGGCCTATGGCTCTGATACCATTTGTAACACCAGGTCCCACTGTCCAAGGCTCTAGTAGAGTTTTAGGAATGACGACTGGCCCCACAGACCACTACTAGCCTTAACTACGTACGTTATCCTCACTGACGCGCAAGCCAGGATCAACTTCCCAATTGGTCACCCATCCTAGTACTACTCTAAGCTAAGCACACTTAACTATGGAGTTCTTTAGTGATGGGCTCCCGAAAAAGGAGATGCACCTTGGTGATATGGGTAGTCCAATCATTCCTTTTAAGATCATGTTATCTGAGGCCTCAAATTCTGGGATGTTACAAATAGGAAATGTAAACATACCTCAACTTCAAAGTTCAAAGTCTAAAGTCACTTCTAGATCCAAGTCTAGGTCTCCAAAGATCCCATTAAACAATTATGTAGATTTTGTGTCAATTTCATACTCATTATTCAAACCCTAGAAAATACTTTTTTCTTAATGTGTGAATTAGATTATCAAAACCATGCCATATTTTATGTTACCTTTTCCTGAGCCCAAAACATATTTTATTATATTTTTCTGACTTTTAAATATTTAGTTATGAATTTTACAAGTTATAATATATTTAGTAAATTCATTAAAATCATCTGTTTTTATTTAATTCGAATTAAACTATGAAAACATCACCAAGTGATTTATTAGATTATCGTGATTAAGTAAAATATCTTTTTATCCAATTTGGAGTTTATTTGATTACATTTATTATGAGTTTTATACATGTATTTTATTCTCCAAAATTCATTCTTCGAAAAACATTAAAATCAGACTCTGGAAGTATTTTTATTAGATAAAGAATACTTTTTTTATTCTAAAACATATTTATTTATAATTTTTAGACCAGTAGATTTAAATTATATGAATTTTTCAAGAGAGGAAGAGAGGTCATATGGGCAAGGAGAAACTTATCCGAGAGTTTGGGGAAAAACTTCATTCATTGTTTATTCATGAAATTAACTAACCGATCATGAAAAAAAGTGTCAGAGTCATTTACTTGAGGTCTAATTACACTACGAAAATAAACATGACATCAGGGAGCTATGTCGCAAACTCAAACCAAGAACCACGTTCGGCTTTTGGGTGAAACGACGATGCAAGGCAAAATCAAATCACGACCATAAGCAACCAAAAACTAAATAAAGGATGAAATTGGGATGAAAGTAGGTTCATAAAACAACCGAGGAAGACTGGGGTAGAGGTATTTATAAGTGAGGGTGTGTGAGAAGTCGTTTCAGATGACTTGAAGAAAAATTTTAGGTGTTTCTTGAATTTTCCACGTTAGGCTCCGAATAGGATATTGATATATGCATAATTAAATTTTCAATTCAACAGAAGTTATTTCGTAAAATTTCATTAAGAAACGAGGAAGTTATGCCCAAAATATCGGACCTTGGTCTGCGGTTACTGTTTATGCATGCTGGTGTTTCCTAATATGAATTTTGTAAAGTGTTGATTAAATTATTTTCATTTTTCTCTCTCTTCAATTGAAGGTACAAACATGTCCAAATTAAATGAAATTTTATATCTAGCCTAAGTAGGAAATGTAGAATCCAATTTTGGCATTCGTTTTCCCTTTTATAGTGTTTGCTATTTTATTTAATTCTTTTAAAGTGTATCACTTTTCTCTTTCCTAATGCATTAGAGACGTATAAAATTATCCAAAATTGATGAAAATTCACCCCCAAGTCATTGTAAGTGCATTAGACACAAATTTTCCATTATATCCATTTTTATGTCGTTTATTATTATAATTAATAGTTTGAAGGTTCTACTCATTTTCTCTCTCCTAATTTCACATTTTAATCAAACATCTTCCAAATTGGATGAATATTCACCCAAAGGCTATATTTATTGTGTATATTACAAATCAAAGATTATTTTCCTCTTTTGGAGTCATTTATTATTTTATTTGATATTTTGGAGAAAATATAGATCTTCTCTTTCCAAATTGAATTAGATTAATTATTATTATGTGAATAATGTGAAACGTGACTCCCAAGGTAATTTGGACCCAAGGAATATGATTTTTAACTTATATTTCACTTTAGGTGTTCCTTTTCATGAGTTTTGTAATAATTAATATTTGTGGCCATTAACATCACATTATTACTTAGGTTATCATATTATCGTTATTTCTCATCCATTTATGTAAACATTATGACCAAAAGTATTATGTGTGATTATATAATTCATGTGACATATTTTATGTGTCCATAATTGGCCTAAGACTAATGTAAAAATATTAGGTTCATGCATTATCTTATAAGAGTGATACTATGCATCTTTTACTCTAACCTTGTTCGGTTAAGTCCAAAAGGTCAAAGTTCTAGGGTAGGGTCTAAGATCTAGTGTGTTACATGATACCATTTGGAGACATCTTGTATCCAAAATTTCCATGATAGGAGTAGGTAAATATATGATGAAATATCTCAGTAACTTGTGATTTGGACACCATGTATCCGACGAGGCATAGACTATTTTTCACAGCCTCAACATGTTATTAAATGGTTGACATGAACTATGCTTATAGTGGATTTCTCTAATGCTTTCAACATGTGGATAGGTCACTGTTGCTTCGTGAGGTGAGGGCAAGGTACCCATCTATTTCCTTGTGGGTGGAGTTTCTTTATGGTCAAGAAAATGATTTTACATGAGTGACAAACATATTTAGTCAGTGCAGTGCAACAAGGCAATCCTTTGGGGCTACTTCTTTTTTCACCTTTATTGCATCCACTTATGAATGAGTTTGGAGCCAATTGCAACCTTCTTCTCCATGCTTGGTATCTTGATGATGAGACCACCATTCGGGACACAAGGGAGGTATTCAAGGTGCTTGAAATCTTGCAGTGCATGGGTCGTGGGTTGGGACTTAATTTGAATATTTGAAAATTTGAGCTTTTCTAGCGAACTTGCAATGGGAGAAAACTTCATAAGGGGTTATCTCTCGGAGATATTGCAAGATTTTTGTTGGAAGTGAAGCTACTAGGAGGAGTTGTTAGCAGGGACAAAGGTTCTATTGAGTGTTTAGCCATGAGCAGGACTACCAAGGCTGTTATAACCTCAAATTTCTGAAAATATAATGTAAAAGGCATTTCTCTTTTAATGACTAAATGAGATCTTTTTCTTTGAATTGTGATGATTTTCGTATGAGATGGCTTTGATTTATTGATTGTGGGCCTTGTAGGCCATTAAGCCCAATTGAAAAGAAAAAGGAATTAACAAGGAAAAGAAATTGACTAATAAAAGGGAAATATGAGAAATTGATAATTAAAAGAAGATAATGGTAAACTAATATTCCCCAATATGGGAATCCGTGCCTTTGGGTTTCCTTGAGGTCCAAGGGACCCAAAATAATGAGATAAAGGAAAAATAAATAAGGATAAGAATTAATTGGGAGTAATTAATAAGAAAACTTGGGAGAGAATAAATCATTTTCATACATTGCTTTTTGCTTCCCAATTTTCGTACAAAGATAGGGAATATTAAAAGGAACTTTCCTTTAAAATTTGAGACCAATAAGTGTTATGGTGTGAGAGATATTAATTTTGCAAAATATAGTCAATTTGGGAATTTCCCTGAATTAAAAAAATGGGGGATTTGCTTTCCTTTGAACGCGAGCAATCCAGCCCGTTGGATCTTGATCCAACGGTGACCGCTCATCGTCTAAGTCCCGCTGGGACTAGGACTCTGATGGTTACATGTTGATTTTGCGATCCTTGTTTCTCACTATCCATTGGACTAGCCAGCCTGGCATTGGCTCTGTTGAACTCAGGAGAAGAAAACGTGGAGTTTCCATCCTAATTTTATAAGGATTGGTTAAGGTTTTGGGAAACGCCTAATCTCACAGGCCTGCTCCCCACCCTATATATAGGGGATGGTATTGGGGGGTACCAGCGTGTTTTCTTTCTAGACAAAGCACTGTGGATGACCGTGAGGAGCGTGTTAGTGCCATCAATTTTGTCTTCTACCCTGACCCTCACCTCCAGCTTCACAGAAGACCTCGCCGGAGTCCGGCGGAAAGGAGGTGGTCACAGCGAGTTCATGGGGAACAATCGAGGCGATGATCAAGTTTGACGAAGGGAGGCGAAGCTCCCTGGATGACCAGCTCGCTCCCAGGTGGTCGGAACCCCGGAGTCAACCCAGTAGTTGACCGCCGGACATCGTAAGGCCGCAAACAGAAGTAGCGCGAGGAAGAAGATGAGTAAAGGGAGAAAAGACCACCTCGCCCCCGACTCTTGTGAAGAAAGGTAAGGGCACTTGTGTCTTTGGATTCTTCTGTTTGCAACTAGACGCACGCGTCCATGGTCGTTGGATCTTGATGGTCCAGCGGACCATGGATCCAGCGATCCTTGTTTTCTGGAAATTAGTAATTAAACTAATAAAAAGGATTTTACTTGCAATAATCATAACTTCTACTAAGAAGCTCGGATGAATAAAAGTAAAATATGAAAATTTCTTAGAAAAATAAGAGGAACACATTAAAATTGGTTTGAGAACCTGAATCTGTTCCTATTTGCAAAAGTGTCTTAATCTAATGAAAAATGCTTATGTATTAGATTAAGAAACTCTAATTGAGCATATTGGATAAGTTTATATTACTTAGTTGATGAAATTAAGTAATTGCAACCTGTTGAATAGTTAATAATGAACTTGAACCTGATCTAGATGATTTATTGCATGATTTAGGGTTTTACACCAATTATGAATGATTAAGCACTTAGAAACCCTAATTTGAAGAAAAAGAGGAAAAGATCATATTTAATTCGAAAAATATGATAATATGTTGTTAAATGATGGCTATAAGATATTTTGAATATAAAAATGGATAAGAAACCCCTAACATAATAATAAGGGTTTTCTATTGAATAAAGTTGGAATTAATGGTAAATGGAATTCATAGGTGAATTAGATAATAATGAACTATGAGTTGTTAATCCGGAAAGAACCTAAAATGATAAAAAGGTTCTAATGTGAATATGTGAGTAATTAGGGTTTTACACTTAGAATTGTTGTTCTAGGGTATGAATGAGGAAAGTTGTAAAAAGAACCTTAATAAAACCCAATTCAGATTAGAAACCCTAGAAAGTGAATCCAAGTCAATTAAATAGGTATATTCTTGGTAAAGTGTAGTAAATAGGCTACGTATGCTTTTCAGGAATTCTGTGATTGTTGAACTGCTTCTTGGATTCCTTGCTTGCTTGGAATTTGTAATAGCTTGTTGAATCTGCAAATCAGGTATGTGGTTAAATATGAATAACCGCTTTAGTTTCCCGATGGATTCTCGGATGTTTAATCGCATTGAATGCAACTAAACTGTTTGGATGTTCATATTGAAATTATAAAGTGACTATGACTATCACTATTTAATATAAATGTGTATATCCTGCACCTACATGCCACCCTGATGGAATATGCCATAAAGGTCGGGCCCAGGAGGGTAGACCAATGGGCACCATGAGAGGTGACCCTAGACACCTAGCTCGGGAATGAGGAGGTGATTGATGAGGCAAGACTAAGGAGCACCATGAGAGGTGACTCCCAGGCACCAAGCTCGGGATTGAGAAGGTGGCCTTAAGTCAAATCCAAGGTTAGGGCAAAAGCGGTGGGGATTGTCACATGGAAAATGTAAATTGACTTGTTAATTACCCTGATTGCAATACTTAAATTGTTAGACCTAATTGTGAAATTTTGGTTGCCTCCACATACCAGCAATTGTTGATCGATGTTTTGTTTGTCGGCGTTTTAGGTATAACCCTGAAAGCACAAACAGTAAAGTGACACATCTGGAAAGTAAGAAATAAAGTGCAAGGAGGATTAGATAGAGAAATTCCAGTAAGGGATAGATAGTTTTCAAAAGTTTCAAAAAGGTAAATAAAGTTTTAATTTTCCTGCCAATATTCAGTCTAGTAGTAGAATTTCATAATTATCATTGATTATTTGCTGAACCTTTGATCCTGTAAATTGATTAACGATTCCGAACTTCGGGTCTCCCTTAATTGGGGGTTACCGGGAGGCAGGGTCGTTACAATTGGTATCAGAGTGTAGGTTCTCCATCTAATCATCAATAATTATTAAATTTTACAAATTCCATAGAACCGAGGGAGTTATTAGAGGAGTGTCCGAAAGACTGAGGTGTCTAGAAAAGGATCACTTCGGGGGGCTGGCAAGATTTTCCTCCGCACCGCTAGTCGGAATACGAGGACTCCCGGATTGTGTGACTGCCTGGCCAAAGTCTTAGGGTATGAATCGAAATAAGATACCTCTAGGACTCTCTCATCTTGTTCATCCCTTCGCAACTCAAATTCTATTAAGGACCTTAAGGATTAGGGTTTTCCCTCTTCTCCTCACCCTCTTGAGGTATGGGTAAAGATAACAAGGTCTAAGGAATCCTCCACCAAATTAATGAAAAGCATGTAAATAAGATGTCATGGACATAAGCTTAATAGATAAAGCGCAAAGAATAGATACATGCTTAGGTCGGATGACACAAGTTGTCATTGCCCTCAGGAGAGACCTGAGGATAGACCTCCTTGTCAGGAGGGTGAGTAGAGAGAGTTAGTCTTGGAGGTAGAGACCTCCATTGTAGATAGAGACCTAGCACATCCTTTGAGGATGATGTCAACCCTAACCCTAAGTGAATGTTAGAGAGAGAAGATTTAGATGTCATGGTTGACTAGGTGTTTGGATGAACATGTCTTTGGACTGCCATACGAACCATGAGAAGTTGATGACCGAGTACCTTTGGAAACCCAACCCTGGGAAGGGTCATGCATGTTTGAGCAAAGGATAGCTCCTTCATGGATGAGGTTAGAGAAGAACCTATATAAACCTTATGGGCTGTTGCAAGTAGGATATAGATTGCACCCTGAGTACATCAGTAATGTGAACAGTAGGCCAGAAGGATATGATGGATGGCTTATGAGATAAGCATATGGATAATCTAGAGCCAAACATGAGTTGAGCATAGGCTTCAACCACATAGGGGTTTTCTTGAGAATACGAGCCTTCATGGAGAAGGGACCTCTAGTAGGTAGGGTTAGAGGTGGTTTTAGCTCTAGAGAGAGGAAGCAGGACCCCAACAGTGAGGTTGGAAGTCTAAAACCCCAAAACTTGAGGAACAGTGGGGAGTCGAGAATGATGCGACCTAAGTGGATGATAGTGGTTGCCTTATGCTTGATTCTTGGAAGCTGATGATATCTTGGTTGGCTTTAGAGGAACCAAACCCTAGAGAGAGGACGATGATTCTAGTACCCATGGTATAAGTGGTTACCTATTTGATGAGAGAAAGAGTGCTTTAGACCCTGAGGAGGTTTAAGTAACCAGTTGTGAGCCTTTATACCTAGTTGGTTGCCCTGGAAGAGGACTCAACTCCGAAGTGTTGCTCGAGTAAAAAGATCACGGAGGTACATGACATACCTTGGACATGCTTGATTCGTGGTTAAGAGGTTGAGCATGTAGTTGGAATACCCAAAGGAGAACCTAGGGTTCCTAGGCCTAGGAGGGGAAGCAGTGTATCCGATGCTCATGATGAGATTTGAATCTCTATAGTTTCGAGCATGGTACTCCTTGTGTGTAGAGGTAGAGGAAATCCCTTAGGTTAAGGGTGTGTTTGATGAACCCCTCACAGCTAAGTTGATCTAATGTTGAGGGAAGAGGACAAGTATGACCTAGCATAGTTAATAGGTGGTCTGCTTGTGCCTTAGTAACTGTTAGGTTAGGCATGCTCATGAGAATGTAAACCCTAAGGATGCTTGTGACCTTTGTTATCAAGGTGTAGCTTCCTCCCATCCTGGGAGAGCGACCCTTTGGTAGGGAGTTTACCAGTTTGGTTGGTGTTGAGGAAACCTAAGGAGGTTTCATAGGATCTTGAGAAGCTAGGTGAAGAGTACATGGCATGAGAATGAACCTATAGACCCATAGATAGCCATCTCTATGTGCATACAGATGTGTTGCCATGGAGGTAACCGGTATGGGGCCTGACCAAGATAGGCAGGTCACCATGATCCCTGTGAAAGGATGAAAATCAGTCGTGAATGCAGAGAGAGATGATGAAGGCTTGGGTAAGGTTCTATGTTGGACATGTACTATGTTAGAATCCTAAGTCTATCCAAGGGTCAGGTAGGGATAAGACCGATGGAAGAAGGATTTGCCTAATTCCCTAGTTGCACATGACCATGGGGTCGGGAGGTAACAGCTATCATTGTCTGATGGCCATGGGTTAGGAGATTGATCACCTTCATGAACTCATGGGACCCAAAGGGTAGATGAGTAGGGCACTCTCTGATGCATAAGGGAAAAGGGATGACCCCAAAAGTGTCGGCTCCCTATAGACCTAGAGGAGAAGACCTAGGATTATGCTTGGACCAGGTAAGTCCGAGACCAGTTTTCCCTGGAAGTAGTGTGGATATCATGATGTTTGTGATATAGAGACATAAGCTGCATGTTTCAACTTGGATTTGAAAGTGTACGGGCAAGGTGGGCTGTACCATCTCTACTCTTGGAACAAGAAGAACTCTGTATTTGGACTGCAGCCAAATGCTTATTTCTTCTTGTTATGGGAGTGAGAGATAGGACAGTATGCATGCCTTACACCAAGGATAAGGATGATGTAAGTTGGAACGTAGCTACAAGGTATGATGATAGAGATGATAACATACCCTGGTAAAGTGAATGATACATGGATGATTTGCAAACACTAATAGAGGTAGTGTAGTCAGCTTATGAGGATGTTTTATCAGGAACTATGTGGAATTTGCAAGTTAACCAAGGTCGAGTTCGATCACAGTGAGAATGAGCTCAGAGCTTCTTGATGAAGATAGACTTAGAGTTTGAGATGAGGTGATAAATATAATACATGGAGGTGTATGCTACCTAACACTTAAGGATGAGAGGTGGTAATGAATGCTCTGGTGGAGATCTAGCTGCCTAATTTAGTTAGAGGCTAGAAGAAGTTGAGGTTGTTTGGCTAACCCTAAGTTTGAGAAGAAGATGTGTTTTGGCTAACACTCGGATGTAATAAGATATGTTGAACAAGTTAATGGTTCTTTGGGTAGCCAGTTTAGTCCTTGATGTAGTAAAAGGATGGTGATAGAACCTCGGATACACTTCTTTGGATAGGGAGGTAATAAAACCCTTTTGGAGAGTGGTTTAGGGTTTCCGAGGTATCAAGCTTGAGGAATCATAACAGGAGGTCATGATATACCTTGATACTACAAAGATAGTAAGTGATGGTAGCATTCTGGATGCTTAAAATAAAGTTGCATGTGGCCATGCAAGCCAGGAGGTGAAGGATGAACACCATTACCCCAGTGCATGGATATAAAGTATAAAAAAGTTCCCGAGAGGGAATGGGAGATCTTCACTATGGATGTTGTGAGTCTCTCCTAGACCAAGAAGGTCAAGATACAATATGGGTTATGGTAGATCGCCTTATCTAGATGACGTGAGAAAGGAAGAGTTCTGTCAAGGGACAGATCTGGTTGAACTACATATGAAAAGAGATGGTTCAACTACACCATGATGCAAATTCAAAGGTTCTTGATGTGACCTAAAGGTTCACTTCCATGAGGTGGAAGTAGATACATGAAGAGCTCATTGTTGGTACAATTTATCACCCCATACTAATGGACAGTATGATCCGGACTAGAGGGTCTGATGAGAGCATGTGTGCTCATTCAGGGTGATACAAAGAGACAGTTCTTAAGATGTGATGTTAACCACCATAGCCTATCGGGATGAAAGAAGTTCTATGAGGAGGTTGTGTCGGTCACCACTTCATTATGATGATGTTGGTGAAGGAGGCCTCGTGAAGGTCAGAAAAGAACCACAAGTGTGTGCAGATGAAGACGCTTTGATCGTGCAATGGCTAAGAGAAAGCCCAGTGGTGACATAAGTCACGAGTTGATACAAAGAAGACTGACATGCAATTCACTGTGGGAGAATATGTGATGTAAAAATCCGACCCCTCTGAGCTACAGCTGAGAAAGCTGAGTCCCCGATATATGGGCCCATTTGAGATGGATTGGTGGATATGGTTGTGTTTAGCCTTGCCCCTCAGGATAACATGATGTATAATGTGTTACATAAGTCCGATCTAGAGCACTATGTGAGGTACCCAAGCCATGTGTTGAGCCCTGAACCTATTCAGCTTTTGAAAGGCTGAAAAGTCCTGAGTCACCTATGAGGGTACGATATACCAAGGTAAGAAAGAACTCAGATGGAAGGAAATGAGATAATGAAGGTTCTTGGGAAACACCATGGAAAGGGTGAAGCCACATGGGAGCCCTGATGGACATAAGAAGACTTATCATGTTTGTTTGCTTGCTTGATGGAATTTTGAAGGCAAAATTCCTATAAGTCGGGGAGGATGTTATAACCTCAAATTTCTGAAAATATAATGTAAAAGGCATTTCTCTTTTAATGACTAAATGAGATCTTTTTCTTTGAATTGTGATGATTTTCGTATGAGATGGCTTTGATTGATTGATTGTGGGCCTTGTAGGCCATTAAGCCCAATTGAAAAGAAAAAGGAATTAACAAGGAAAAGAAATTGACTAATAAAAGGGAAATATGAGAAATTGATAATTAAAAGAAGATAATGGTAAACTAATATTCCCCAATATGGGAATCCGTGCCTTTGGGTTTCCTTGAGGTCCAAGGGACCCAAAATAATGAGATAAAGGCAAAAGAAATAAGGATAAGAATTAATTGGGAGTAATTAATAAGAAAACTTGGGAGAGAATAAATCCTTTTCATACATTGCTTTTTGCTTCCAAATTTTCGTACAAAGATAGGGAATATTAAAAGGAACTTTCCTTTAAAATTTGAGACCAATCAGAGTTATGGTGTGAGAGATATTAATTTTGCAAAATATAGTCAATTTGGGAATTTCCCTGAATTAAAAAAATGGGGGATTTGCTTTCCTTTGAACGCGAGCAATCCAGCCCGTTGGATCTTGATCCAACGGTGACCGCTCATCGTCTAAGTCCCGCTGGGGCTAGGACTCTGATGGTTACAGGTTGATTTTGCGATCCTTGTTTCTCGCGATCCATTGGACTAGCCAGCCTGGCATTGGCTCCGTTGAACTCAGGAGAAGAAAACGTGGAGTTTCCATCCTAATTTTATAAGGATTGGTTAAGGTTTTGGGAAACGCCTAATCTCACAGGCCTGCTCCCCACCCTATATATAGGGGACGGTATTGGGGGGTACCAACGTGTTTTCTTTCTAGCCAAAGCACTGCGGATGACCGTGAGGAGCGTGTTAGTGCCATCAATTTTGTCTTCTACCCTGACCCTCACCTCCAGCTTCACAGAAGACCTCGCCGGAGTCCGGCGGAAAGGAGGTGGTCACAACGGGTTCGTGGGGAACAATCGAGGCGATGATCAAGTTTGGCAAAGGGAGGCGAAGCTCCCTGGATGACCAGCTCACTCCCAGGTGGTCGGAACCCCGGAGTCAACCCAGTAGTTGACTGCTGAACATCGTAAGGCCGCAAACAGAAGTAGCGCGAGGAAGAAGATGAGTAAAGGGAGAAAAGACCACCTCGCCCCCGACTCTTGTGAAGAAAGGTAAGGGCACTTGTGTCTTTGGATTCTTCTGTTTGCAACTAGACGCACGCGTCCATGGTCGTTGGATCTTGATGGTCCAGCGGACCATGGATCCAGCGATCCTTGTTTTCTGGAAATTAGTAATTAAACTAATAAAAAGGATTTTACTTGCAATAATCATAACTTCTACTAGGAAGCTCGGATGAATAAAAGTAAAATATGAAAATTTCTTAGAAAAATAAGAGGAACACATTAAAATTGGTTTGAGAACCTGAATCTATTCCTATTTGCAAAAGTGTCTTAATCTAATGAAAAATGCTTATGTATTAGATTAAGAAACTCTAATTGAGCATATTGGATAAGTTTATATTTCTTAGTTGATGAAATTAAGTAATTGCAACCTGTTGAATAGTTAATAATGAACTTGAACCTGATCTAGATGATTTATTGCATGATTTAGGGTTTTACACCAATTATGAATGATTAAGCACTTTGAAACCCTAATTTGAAGGAAAAGAGGAAAAGATCATATTTAATTCGAAAAATATGATAATATGTTGTTAAATTATGGTTCTAAGATATTTTGAATATAAAAATGGATAAGAAACCCCTAACATAATAATTAGGGTTTTCTATTGGATAAAGTTGGAATTAATGGTAAATGGTATTCATAGGTGAATTAGATAATAATGAACTATGAGTTGTTAATCCGGAAAGAACCTAAGATGATAAAAAGGCTCTAATGTGAATATGTGAGTAATTAGAGTTTTACACTTAGAATTGTTGTTCTAGGGTATGAATGAGGAAAGTTGTAAAAAGAACCTTAATAAAACCCAATTCGGATTAGAAACCCTAGAAAGTGAATCCAAGTCAATTAAATAGGTATATTCTTGGTAAAGTGTAGTAAATAGGCTACGTATGCTTTTCAGGAATTCTGTGATTGTTGAACTGCTTCTTGGATTCCTTGCTTGCTTGGAATTTGTAATAGCTTGTTGAATCTGCAAATCGGGTATGTGGTTAAATATGAATAACCGCTTTAGTTTCCCGATGGATTCTCGGATGTTTAATCGCATTGAATGCAACTAAACTGTTTGGATGTTCATATTGCAATTATAAAGTGACTATGACTATCACTATTTAATATAAATGTGTATATCCTGCACCTACATGCCACCCTGATGGAAGATGCCATAAAGGTCAGGCCCAGGACGGTAGACCAATGGGTACCATGAGAGGTGACCCTAGACACCTAGCTCGGGAATGAGGAGGTGATTGATGAGGCAAGACTAAGGAGCACCATGAGAGGTGACTCCCAGGCACCAAGCTCGGGATTGAGAAGGTGGCCTTAAGTCAAATCCAAGGTTAGGGCAAAAGCGGTGGGGATTGTCACATGGAAAATGTAAATTGACTTGTTAATTACCTTGATTGCAATACTTAAATTGTTAGACCTAATTGTGAAATTTTGGTTGCCTCCACATACCAGAAATTGTTGATCGATGTTTTGTTTGTCGGCATTTTAGGTATAACCCTGAAAGCACAAACAGTAAAGTGACACATCTGGAAAGTAAGAAATAAAGTGCAAGGAGGATTAGATAGAGAAATTCCAGTAAGGGATAGATAGTTTTCCAAAGTTTCAAAAAGGTAAATAAAGTTTTAATTTTCCTGCCAATATTCAGTCTAGTAGTAGAATTTCATAATTATCATTGATTATTTGCTTAACCTTTGATCCTGTAAATTGATTAACGATTCCGACCTTCGGGTCTCCCTTAATTGGGGGTTACCGGGAGGCGGGGTCGTTACAAAGGCTATCGAATTGATGCATCTTCTCCCATAACTACATGATCCCCAATGTGATCTTCTTTTACTACAGTCATGTATGGGTATTGTCGAACTTATGTTCACTTAAGGACATGCCAACCTGCATATATTGAGGAGGCTACAACCTACTTTGATAGGATACTATGTGGGTCTATTGAAAATATTGTGGTATGTGAAGGTCCCTTCTTTGGAGACTTTCAATGGTGGTTGGCTTCCTTACCTATCAAACTTGATGGTATGAGTTTATATTTCACAACAGAGGCCTCTTCATATGCTTTTTAAGTCTTGGGTTCTTTAAGATCATATTTTGTGAGATAGCAGGTACATCGTATGGGCTCTAATTTTGACTATTCTATCAGTTCTCTACATGTCGTGATCCCATCATTTGATCTTAGTTGTTTTGCTAATAAGGACACCATCCCCAGTAAATCCCAAAATGTTTTGGCTAGTGCCTTTTTTAGCAAAGTTGTTAAGGACATGGATGTTCAAGTTGACATGACCATTAAATAGAAAGCAGCTTTTATGTGTTTAGAAGCTGAGCACGCTCAAGATTTTCTTCTGAGTATTCCTATTGATGGGCTTGGACTGCATATGTCTCCAATAGAGTACCATACTATCTCAAATATCACCTTATGATCTTTATTTTTCCCGATGATGATGTATGTCATATTTGTCACAAGGTGTGCTTAGACACCTTTGGAGAGCATGCAATTCATTGCATGGAGTCCCCCATGCTTTAAGTATAGATATGATGTTATCAAAGATGATCTGTATGATGTACTCAGACATGCTGGAGTTGTTGCAAAAAAACATCCACCTATGAATTTTAGACTAATCCACAGGAAGGGAGATCGACACTTAGACCAACGGATGTCTTGATTTTTGACTGGTCTGGAGGAAAACATGCATGTGTCGATCTAATAAGAGGCTCCCCATTGGTGGCCTTGAAAGTTTGAGATTTTATTGTGAAAAATGTTGTCCTGAATGTTGTTCTAGCCAATGTGGTTAAGCATGAGAAAGTGTGTATCAAAAATCAGCATGTAGATACTTTTCAGGTTTGATACTTTTGGATTCTTAGCACCCGAGACTGTATAATTTCTCAAAGGGGTCCAAAGTGTTATGCATTATAATGTTATGACCCCCAAGTCTATGGATGTAGTATTTCAAAAGATTGATTTTGCCATCTAAAAGCATTGTCAACTTAGATTGTTGTCATTTAAAAGGGGTTGTCATCTTAGATTGTTATCCGTCTGTCTTCCATTTTATTGTAAACATGTTGTCACTATGTAAACCAAACACCAAACTAAACTATTGTGGATGGGATAGGGCCGATGTGCCACCAAAGAATAGGTCTAATTCCAACTGAGTCCCTAACCAAAAATGAAAAGTTTTGACATAATCGGTCCCACACCCCAGCTTGTAGCCTATCCCACACCCTGGGTCATCACGCGACCTACACCCCAACTATGTTTTTTCCTCTTTGTGGATGGTAAACAAAAAAATGAAGTAAAAAAAGAAAAGGGGAAAAAATGCCCCCTTTCCATATGGGTTGCCCGGGACTCGAACCCAGCACCAGACCCAAACCCTTTTCCACACCCATGACCGTTCCTCCCTTTTTCTCCTCTCTCGATTCCATTTCCCGCATTTGCCTCTCCTTCTCTCCGTTCGCCGTGTGATTTATTCTCCCCATCCTCCTCCTCATCCCGTCACCTCCCACTCACAAGGATCACGATGACGACGCTTGTTTAATCCTTAGGAGGCTCATCGCCGCCCTCTGCTCCGTCGTTACCCCAGACATACCCAGGCCGCTGCTGCTCGAGAAATTCTCATCCACTGGCCTCGTCATGCTGCTCCTCCTCATCCACCTACAACTCCTCTTCCTCATCGTCCTCACCCTTCCTATCGGCTTCCGTCAGGCTGGGCTACGCCCCTGCCCATTTTGCATGCCTCTGCTCTATCGCCAACCGTTGTACTTCAAGTGACCCTGAAGAAGGTAGGCACCCTCTTCCTCTTCCCTATTCCGACACCCTCCTGGCCACATTTAGAAATTGGGAGTCTTTTGTTGATGGAGTGTTTTGCCGATTTGTGATCGATCATGCGGTGAGGATGCCATATGAGCGGCTCATTTAGCTGGTGTTGTCCCTTATGGATGATGCCATGTCTGGGAACATATGTCTGTATTTAATAAAATCCATATTGCTACTTTTCAGTCACTCTCCACTATAACCTTTATTAGCTTGTTGTCTCTATCCGCTTCCTCCAATGCCAAATCAATAACTTGGGGTTCAGCTTCAAACACCATGCTTGCTTTCTGAATTCATCCTCAAGCTCTAGTCCAGCTCATTATTTGAATGACTGTGGTTAACCTTTTATTGAGAAAGAGTAATGTATTAGACATGTTTGTCATGTTGTGATGAACATATTGCTATAAATGGAAGAACCCAAACTCATGGTGGAGCCCCACTTTCAGTGGCAAGTAACTTCAAGTTTACAGGTAATAAATATATGGACATCCACACTTTTTGCTTACAATTAAATAGTACATACAAAGATACATGTGACAATCAAACTAGAACCATGTGTACGGTCTTGGTGGTATAAATGTTTTGGTGGAAACAAATCTTATATTCAGCATTAAACATAATTAATTAGCATTCGTGTAACTTATTTTTGTTTTCCCAGTAGACAAACTATAACTCAATAGACATTCTGGAAGAAAAATGGATGTTTCGGAAGGATCCACATGAGCTCCATACTCTGTTGTAGTTAACCAAATCTTGATCCGACTACTACCTTTTGTTTCAACTAGATAAAAATAGATGCATCTACTATTATCATTGTTTCTTACTTGAGGATTCTTTTGGGTGGATCTCAAGTTTGATTTAAATATTAGATCTCAAAATTGATTTAAATATTAGATCTCGTTTACTGGTACACCCCTTTATATCTTCCTTTGGGTTTGTATATCTTATTTTCATTCAATTGCATATCTTTGTCAAATTGTGGACTAACATATTCTCTTATGTTACCCTAACTTGTTTCCTCTCATTCTCAATGCTTTTTGTTATTGCTTCATTCATATATTATTACACGTGGTTCGGACAAGCTTCTTTCTTATTGGATTCTTATTGCAAATTATCGTGGAGATTGTGGTTTATTCTGGCGGACATAGGTTTCCATTCTTCATTTGTTTCAGAATCAGGTATGCCTATTTGCAACCCATAAACTAGAATTCTCTTCTGGATGTTATGTATCACATGAGATCTCCTCTCTACTAGTTGAACTGGACACATACAATTCTTAGTACACAAGCTATCAAATATTGTTGAATTGAGAACATATAGATTACTTTGCCCCTACTAATGTTTTAAGGTATGAAGACCCCCTGGCTTTGTTACTTTTTGTTGTTTGTATGCAAGGTTTCACTGTTATCCTGAAGTGGAATGAAAAACAAGGTTTTTTAAGCCTCTTAAAGCCTTCATCTATAGTATCTCACACACTATATGATAATGTCAGGTTCCTAAATCAGATTATTAATGTCTTCAATAGAGTTCATGGTCTTCATCCTAATCTCACAAAAGCCTAGTAATATGAGCAAGAAAGTGCATAAGATTTGAAAAGGTGGTGGTGACAGCCAGTCTTGCCACTCATCTAGCCTGCCTTGCCACTCATCTAGCATGCCTTTCCTGAAGGTAAATGAACAAATATGAGGGTTGTTAAGTCTTTATGTTTTAGTACAGTAAACTGATCTACACAATGATTATAGAGAGCTCATATATAAGTATATATGTTAAGTTTATGTAGTTGTTGCCTTACTATCTTAGATATAATTGTATGATTTTTCATATAGGAGGGTGTTCTGGATCTACTGCTTACAAAGAAGATGGATAGGAGACTCTTAAAAAAAAGAATAACGTATACTCTTATGTTAACCTAAGTTTCTCTCTCTCATTCTCAATGTTTTACAATGATATTCTTATAAATGTATGCCAATCGTATAAAATATTGAAGATCTTTTATGATAAGATTCCATGGACATTGTAAGTTAATATGTCATCGAAGATCCCTTATGTTACACTAACTTTTTTATTTTCTTCGTTTGTTTTATATATATTCATAAGGTTAACATAATCAATATCATGCATCCTTGTTTAACTTATGGTACTAGCCAGATTTGGCATTGAAATAAACTGAATTCAGGATGTATTGACATTGAAAATTATGAATTTTGCATTTGTACTAACTGATTTTACTATTTTTAAATTTTTTTCAGATGTCAAAAAATGCTTTAATTGATCTGAACCAAGATTATAATCAAGGAAATGAATCTAATGCTGGTCAAGATACAAGAATCACTATGTTTGATAATTGCATTGATTTAGTCATTCCTAAACCAACTGGTAATATAGATAAGCCTGTAGTATGGATGGTATTTGAATCAGAATCTGATGCAAAGGCTTTCTACAAAAAATATGCAGATTTCTGTGGTTTTGGTATCAGTATTGCTTGTTCATAAAAGTTGGCACCTAATGATGAAAAAAAAGAATTACATATACATGTTTAAAAGTCGATACTCCGCCAACCAATTCCAAAGACTCTTTGTACCAACTAAAAGCCAACTGCAAGAACTTCCTGTCCTGCTCAGATTACATTCAGAAGAATCTACACCGGTCAGTATGCTATAGTTACTTTTGTGAAAGAACACAACCATGAGCTTTTGGATTCATGTATGATTAGACTACTACCCTCTAAAAGAAAGATACCCGATGAAATATGTCGGCGTATCAAATTAAACGATAGTGCCAGAATTGGTGTGTCTAAAACTATGGCTAGTCTAGTGGTTGAAGAAGGAGGCTATGAAAACGTTACATTTACATCTAGGGACGTTCGAAATCATCTCAATTATTCAAGAAATTTAAGGCTAGGTGAAGGAGATGCCCAAGCTATACAAACATACTTTGTTAAGATGCAAGAGATAGATCTTGACTTTTTTTATGTCCTTGATTTAAATGAAAATGGAGTTCTTAGAAATATTTTTTGGGCCGATTCTCGATCAAGAAGAGCATGCACATTTTTTGGAGATGTTATCACTTTTGACACTACTTATCTGACTAATAAATATGACATGCCATTCGCACCATTTGTTGGCGTAAATCATCATTGCTAATCCATATTGATGGGATGTGGCTTATTATGTGAGGAAACAACAGAGAACTATATATGGCTTTTTGAGACTTGGCTTAAATTCATGGGTAAATACATATTACTACTAAAATAATAGTATAAGATAGAGTCAATATGTAATTTGTATATCTAAACAATTTTTCTAAATTGTTTGTATAGGAAAACCTTTGAATGGTGTTGTAACCGATCAGGCCCAGAGTATAATGAATGATGTCAAAGTAGTTTTCCATCTACTAGCAAAGACTTTTCCTATGGCACATTATGAAGAAACTTCCTGACAAATTTGGTAAAGATGGCAAAGCAACAAGACCAATTAAAATTGATGTGTATGAGAGCTCTTCCATTGATATATTTGAAAAGAACTGGGCTACTACTCTAGAACACTACTGCAGTTCTAAGATCAGTTGGCTTGATACTATGTATGAAATCAAATAGTTATTGGTTCCAGCATATGTGGATAACTTTTTTTGGGAAGACATGACAACTACTTAGTGCAGTGAATCGATGAATTCATTTTTTGATTCGTATGTAAATTCCAAGATCTCATTGAAACACTTTGTAAGTCAATATGAACTTGCATTGGAAACAAAGTTTGAGCAAGAGAAAAAAACTGATTATGGTCACTATTCAAGAATGCAGCTTTGAAGATGGAATTTCTCATGGAGGTTCAAGTAAGAAAATTATACACATTGTTAATGTTTATAAAATTCCAAACATAATTAGAAGGGATGATTTGTTGTGAGGTGAAGCTGATATGTGATGCTGGTGTGAATACAACCTATGGAGTTACTGAACAATGCAGGATTCGGTTTTCTGATTCTAAAACAAAATTAATAGATAAATATTTCCAAGTGCAATATGAACATAGTAACTGAATTATTAAGTGCAGTTTCCATTCATTTGAATGCAAAGGCCTCCTTTGTCATCATGTTTGTTGTGTATTGATTAGAAATTTGAAAATTGATGATTATCCAAATCAGTACATATGCAAAAGATGGAGAAAAGATGTTTGTAGGAAGTATTACTTGAAAGAAAGGGCAGACAAAATTTTTGACAAACATGCAAAAAGAATTCAGTATCTTTCTAATATATGTGGCCAAATATTTGACATAGCAAGGATTTCTAATGAAAGCTATGAAGATGTCAGGAAGTGTCTTGTAGATTCTCTTTCTACACTAAGTGATAAATATCAAAATTTGGTAATTCCAAATTTTATCATTTTTACTATCTAAATTTTATAGGGAATCTATCTACCTCTTTTATATGATTCTAATGGTCTTCTTTTTTAAGAAATGAATGAAATGGTTATGATAAACTTTAAAAAGATTATACTTAAAAAGATTATATATATGTGAAATAGATATATAAATTAGTTTAGCTTTATTTAAGTAACTCTACTTCTGCAAAACTCAAGTAACTCTACTTGCATTTGAATCATACATTAAATTCCTTGTGCAAAACCTAATAATCATGTCAGGCAATAATTTTAATACACTTACTGTTGAATTCCAGTGCACCCACTTCTAGGTGTATGCACTAGCATTCAAATCATATATCAAAGCTTTGTTCACATGTTAACAATCTTTAACAGAAAATTGAATAATAGCACAGTTAGACCTGAATCTATAGCACCTGATGCTAAGCATTAATTCTATTTCAATGGGGATAAATATAGGGAAGCTTTTCATCTGATTTATATCGAATCAATCATAAATTTGTTTCTTGAAGTAGCAGTTTTGAAAGTACTATGTTATTGACATTTGTGTGTTTCTATTAGTTCCTACTTGTCTAATTCTTTTAAATGTACAACAGTGTTTTGGAGAAGATACAAGTTCCATGTCAATAAAGAACTCGCCTTCATCCAAACGTTGTGGTAGACCAAGTTCAGTCCATAGGAAAACATGGAAAGAAACTCATTCCTACAAAACCAATTCAGCAAAAAAAAGAAATACCAAAAAGACAAGAAAGGTGAAAGAAAAGGTATAGAATACAACCATTATAATTGAAGATCTGAATGCGCCAGTTGGATATGAGTTGGATCTAAATTCATACATTGTCTCCCAGGAATTAGACTGATAAAAGGTATGTAACAATTGGTTTTTCTTGTTATTTTGTTATGTATAATTTATTTTTTTAATAGATTAACAGAATTTAGACTATGGATTATTTATTCCACGGTTGATTGCACTGTATGAGTTTCCATATAAATCTGCGTGTAATTCCTTAAGTACTGACTTTGAGTTTCTGCTTCAGATATATTGTGTTTTACTCAATTAATGTATGAGTGAATTGGCCAAAATTAATGAATGTAATATTCAGTTAGTTAATATATCTTGTATATTTGTTGTACAATAGATAATCAAGTTTTATGCTTATTTATATTTATTTATTACAATATAAATTTATTATTGAAATGGAGAATAAAAATAAGAAGAGAGGAGGAAATATTTTTCTTCCTTAAACCAAAAATTAATTCATGCATACTTTTCTCTTCAAAATAGGAAAAAAATGTCAAAGGGTTATAGTGGGCACAGACTATCACTAAACATCAGAGGGTCTAAAGAGGATAACTATACAACCTGCTCCAATCAAGACAAAAAAAACCTCATTATTAGGCATGGGGCAATGTCGGTAGAATAAGGAAAGCTTTACTTAGAGGGTTTTAGGTTGAGGGTTGTTGGTCGTAGGGATTCAACAGAGGTTGTCAAAGAAAGTGTTGGTAGTGGTAGTTACCAAAGGGATGGAATTTGAGATTGCAACTCCCCACCAGAGTTGTTTTTCAAGATGTTAGTTGATATTAGGGTTTTCCCCATGATCTTGGTGTCAAGGGGGTGGTGAGTTGGAATCTTTTTTTAGTGTAATGGAGGCCTACAGAAGGGTTGGTGAGGCCTATTAGGTCTAAAGCTCATTTAAGGCAGTCTAGTTGCTAGAGAAGAAGGTGGAGTTTGTTGTGGATTATAATGTCAATTCACAACCAACCAAGGGGTTAGGGAGATATAATAGATTTAATTATCTCTAAAAATACTTTAAAATTAAGTGTCCCATAATACCAAACATATTTTAGAATGATGCCAATGTTTGTGCTTTACATTTAAATTCAACTACTCAAATATGGCTCCTGGTCTACTTAGATTGAATAAGAAACTATAATTTTATCTATGAGCATAATATTTAAGGATATTCAAGTGAACTTCGAATATGGATCAAGAAATTGTAGATGAGATTTTCAAGTGGTGTAATTAATGACTTAAAGCTCAAAAGTAATTTATTATATATTTTTTATTATGTTGTAGTCATGTATGGCTAGAGGGGAGTTAACTGGTTCATAAAGGAAACTTGAACAATGAGGAGGGTCCCTTTATGGTCAACTATAAGAATATTTAGATATAAAGTACTTAACTATGACAGACTAAAGACTTGTCATTTGAAGCCAGATGAGGGCACAATCATAAGGAGGGATTCTTATCTAGAGCCACCATTTGAAAGGTAAGAGGTATTTAACAAGTTGTTTATACAGTAGATACTCAAGTTTTATGTTTATTTCTCTATTCAGAACTTGACTATCTTTTCTAGAACTTACTACTTAATGGATGTTGCCATGATCATGTTGAAGATAGCTCTAATATCACTATTCTGCCATGATCTATGTACTAACTCTTCTGGGTTCATATTGGATAAAGTCATGTCAAGAACCGTTAGTTAACAGATTACTGACTCAGTTTATTCAGAGAACTCTTCTAGTATAATGTTAGAGATGTTTCTGGTATCTTACAACTCTAATCATATGTTGGATGTATTTCTCTTGAAATTATCTAACACACATCTCTATTCAAAACTTGACTATCTTTTCTAGAACTTACTACTTAAGGGTTGCTACCGTGATCATGTTGAAGATAACTCTAATATCACTATTTTGTAATTATGTTGCATAAAAAAACTATTATATAAAATCATATTAGCATATGCAAACATGTAGTAGTAACTTCTTTCAAACATGCTTATTTTTTGTTTATAGGATTATGTTTCTTGTTGTACTGCTACTTTTCTTGCTACCTTGAATTATAAACATTTATTATCTCTTCAAAACTTGATTATATTTGTTTCGGGTCATTATTACTTAATGGTTTTTTTTAACAGATACAAAGGTTTGTTGTTGTAATCATGTTGAAGATCTATGTACTAACTCTTTTGGGTTCATGTTGGATAAAGTCATGTTAAGAACCGTTAGTTAATAGATTACTGACTCAATTTATTCAGAGAACTCTTCTGGTATAATGTTAGAGACATTTGTGGTATCTTACAACTCTGATCATATGCTGGATGTATTTTTGCTGGAATTATCTAACACACATCTTTGTTCAAAGGCTGGATATATTTTTGTTGGTATTATATTGAGACAAAGAGGATCTTTGATGCATGAGTTTCTTGAATATAATCTGGTTTATGTACTACTTTGATACAGAGAATCTCACATACAATTTTGTTGAGACAAAGAGAAATTGTGGAATATAATTTGGTTTCTATACTGCTCTGAGACAAAGAGAATCTCACATACAACTCTATAGAGACAAAGAGAATCTCACATACAATTCTGTTGAGACAAAGAGAATTTGTAAAAACTTCAATATATTATATAAAAATTTATATAGAGATACAATATGGATGATCAGTTGAGCATTGATCCATTACTCAATTATTTTTAGATGATTGTTTATATATACTGAAGTCTTTAAGCAAATCAGTAATTGAGATTATGTCCTCAAACTAAAAATTCATAATTGAGATTATTCAATGATTTTTTATGTTTCTACCCCTCTTTTCTGACCGATAATGTTTCCAAAGGTTTTAACTAAATACCAAGTGTTGATTTTCATGAGAATGTCTCCCTCTATCATTGAAACTTGTATAATTTAGTTTGTATTGTCACTCCATGTAGCTGAAAAGTACACCAATTTAATTTTACTGTTATAAAGTCTGGTTCATAATGATTGCCAAAAAATGTGTCGTTCATGTTGGATAAAAAGTCATGTTCTCCTTGATTCTCCATGTTGAAGTTCACATGAATACATGATTGTACACTTACAAAAGATCCTTATGTACTGTTCAGATTGAATACAAAATATCCTTATGTACTGTACACATACAAAAGATCCTTATGTATTGTATACATACAAAAGGTCCTTATGAGTACATGAATGAAAACAAAGTATATCTAGATTGATGATTAGAGACAGAATCAATAATGACCATGTAGAAAGAAGCAATGTCTTCGTGGCTCATATATACTCCAAAAAGTAAGGGACTTTAACATGAACATACTCTTGATCCTAGACCATACAACTGAATCAAGAAGACTGTACACATACTCTTGGTCCTAGACTGTACACATACTTTATATGAACATACTCTTTATCCTAGACCATGCAACTAAATCAACAAGATTGTACATATGTGTAAAAGATTGTACACATATGTGTACAAGACCGTACACATATGTAAGATAGTACATATGTGTCACAAGACTAGACCGTACACATATGTAAGATAGTATATATGTGTCACAAGACTGTACACATGTGTACAAGATAGTACACATGGTATTACAAGACTATACACATGGTATTACAAGACTGTACACATATGTACACGTGTACAAGACTGTACACATGGTCCTACAAGACTGTACACATGTGTACAAGACTGTACACATGACCCTACAAGACTATACACATGTGCCACAAGACTATACACATGGTCCTACAATATTGTACACATGTGTACAAGACTGTACACATGGTCCTACAAGATTGCACACATGGAATTACAAGACTGTACACATGTGTCACAAGACTGTACACATAGGTGTACAAGACAGTTTACATGGTCTTGCAAGACTATACACATATGTACAAGATTGTACACATGGTCCTACAAGACTGTACACATGTGTACAAGACTATACACATGGTCCTACAAGACTGTGCACATGTGTACAAGACTGTACACATGGTCCTACAAGACTATACACATGTGTACAAGACTGTACAAATGGTACTACAATACTGTACACATGTGTACATGTTGGGTTTTGTGGAGAAAATATGTACGGCGGAAGCAACAAAAAAAATTCCACTCAACCCGAAATAGGATATCGTCAACAACAGCATATTTGGAAGGAGTGTTTGCGGGATATACCTTATCACAGAGCAAGTCCGGCGATGTCCCACTGCACAAAGGTGTGCAACGTCGTTGGCCTACATGGACGGAACTTCTCTCCCGTTCGTTGTCACAGGTAGATCCAGCAATGCTCCTTTTGTGCGATGATGTACGCCGCTCGTAACGTGCACGGATGGTCATTGATGTCCTCCGAACGCAGGCGTCTTAGCATCTGCATCTCTACTTCATCCATGCGGATGGACTGGAACTCCACATTATGCTTCCTCAGCTGGTGGGAAGGAGTCGTGTTTGTACGGCGGCGTGCTAGCGGCATGTTGCTCTCCTTTCTCCCCTGAGGACGGTGACGGTTAGGGTTTACATATGTGAGCGTAAACTGAAAAGCATCTCTCGATATCTTATATAGATATCGACGGTCAACCTCCTTTAAATAGGAGACGAAGTGAAGTAGGGTTTCCTAAACCCATTGGTAAACAGAAACACTGCATTAATTAAAATGCTCATGGATTGATTAGAATATTCTGGAATTCATTAATTAACCAAATAACTGCATTAATTGATTAATTAATATCTGACTCCATGCAATCACTTGGGATGGCTCTATGGGCATATATACCAACGGTACAAGACTATATACACGTGTACAAGACTGTACACGTGTGTACAAGACTATACATATGGTCCTACAAAACTGTTGCAATGACCCTGCCTTCTGGTAACCCCAAATTAAGGGAGACCAAGAGGTCAGAGCTGTTATCCCAATTTCTGGATCAAAGGTTCGACAAATAATCAATAATAATTATCAAATTCTACCAGACTATACTGAAAAGTTGTACTAAAATAGAATTTTGCATACCTTTTTCAAAAACTTGGATTTCTAACTTCTATCCACATCTGGACTCTATTCTAACTAATCATCATTGCACTTTATTTCTTAATTTTACATATGCCACTTTACTGTTTGTCCTTTTCAATTTGTACCTAAAATGTCGACAAACAAAACGTTGGTCAGCATAAATGAATATGCCGGTGTGTGGAGGAAATAAAAATTGTGCAACTAGGGTAACAACGTAATCAAGCAATTATCATTTAACAACCAAGATTACATCTTAAGAAATACTACTCAATCCTTACCGATCCCCTATCTTTGTGTTGTTCCTACAACAAACTTAGATACTACCTCTCTCATATGGTAGATCCTTACCCCTGTTGCCCTACCTCACAGGTAGTCAATACTTAGGGCTGCGGAGTCGCATGGCCCTACCCAAAGGTAGTCAAATCCCTTACTCATGGTGACTTGATGGACCTACCCCGTTGGTAGCCATGTACTAAGTCACCCAATGACCTGATGGACCTACCCCATAGGTAGCCATGTACTAGGTCAATCTATCAAGCTACATAGGGGACTAGGATCTGAGCTAGTAGGCATGTATCTTAGGTGATAGTCATGTCCACATTATAGTTTGCATGAATTAAATTCATCCAACAGTTTAATTCAAGTCACCGATGAAAACTTCAAAAATCCTCGGAAAACTAATTCAGGATATTCATAAGCGTAACCACATACCTGTCATGCTTACTTGAGTGCAGAATTAATCCAACTAAGCAAGAAATCTAGTAAACAAACAAGCATACAAGATGATCCTGAAATATGCATCCAATTTTCCTATCATTGATCAGGCCATCAAGGTCTATTAAACCTAGTTCGCTTCCTAGGGTTTCTAGTCCACTTTTAGGGTTTCCATTGCAATTAGGGTTTCACTTCATTTTTACTATTTTAAACCCTAATTTTGGATTACAGGAACCATTAAATGTCCATTAAGTCCATTATGCCTCTTTTACATTAAAACTACCATTTTTATCCTTTTAAGTCATGCCACGATCATTAGGCCCAATTATTATCTTTGGTTCATTTCAAATTAGCAACTTATCTCTATTTATCACTAATTCCACATTTATCCACAAGAAAACCCTAATTACCATATTAAGGGTATTTATCCACAATTAGGAACTTTTATACTTGAAATAGCTTAGAACTAACATAAATCAGCTTTATTCGTGAATTTGAACTATTAAAGCCATTAAGAGTCATAATTACTAACATTAGGCTTTCAAGGCCCATTAAAGCTCATTCATGTACATGGAACTCTAAATTAATCCAGTTACATGTAAAGTTCATCCTTTTAGATCTTGATGTGTCTTTTTATAATTAACATGTTAATATCAACTTTAATCGTCCATAAAACCCTTCTCAATACATTAATCATTTCATATTAGGGTTTCTTAATCATTAATGCATTAAAGTTGATAACTTCCACTACTTTTCTAAATGCAAGAGGAATTAGCTTCTAAATCTATTTTTAATGGATTCCTCACCTTTTTCTGAGCAAAATTGATATATTACATGTATCAATCTGAGCTACAAATAAAAAGATATGAATTTCACAAGATTTACTTACTTGGGCCAATGGGAGGCCGCCATGTCATCTCTTCCATGCAACGTAGCCCGATTAAAACATAACTGATTTATGATTCTACCCTCGCGTAAGTTATTGGTCCTTCAACCCACGGGGGGGGGGGGGGGGGGGGGGGGGGATGCTCTAAAGCCGATTGGTCATCTTCAAGCTCATGCAACCTTGGTGTTGCCTACTGCAGCGGCTCGGGGGAGGGTTTCCTCCATCCATCCTTAGATCCCCAGCACTCGCGAAGGCCCCATTGCCTCCTCCGCCCTCCACCGCACCTACGGAGGCCCCTAGCTGCAGTTGGGGTGGCTGGAGTCGAGCTCACCATCCTGCTCATGCGGCCGACCCTTGCAGCCATGTTGCGGCTGCTGCGCGAGGATGAGAGGTGCGGGGATGATTGTCGTTCATCCCCAGGTCGTCTAGGGAGCCTTGGACCTCCCTCATGATGACTCCACCGCTCCCATTGCTTCAGGGATAACTTTACTCCTCTTAGATAGGGTTTGAACAAAGAAAAAGAAGGAGAAGAGAGAGAGAGATGCGTGAAACTCTCCTTGGGCTTAGCCATGGGCTCTACCCTTATATAGGGGAGGGTAGCCATGACCCAACATGCTTGCCCATGAAGAAACAAAGCCCTTTCCCAGTAGGAAACCTATTCCTTCATTGAGAAGCAATCTTCTCTCTCCTAATTATCTTCTTAATAAACTATATTCTTTGGGTATTTAGGAATTTGAAAATCCTCTCTTATTCTCTTTATGCTTGACTTTTAATCCATTGGCATGAAATTATACTTTCTTTTAGTAGAAAATACCTCTTTTTAACAATACCACAAAATTCATTAATTATTTATCACATTATCCTCTTATTTTGTATTATTTGTATTTTCTCTTTCTTTTTCTCCATTGGGACTCCTTGGACCCCAAGAAACTCTAATATTTCGAAATTCCTTTTTAAGGATACTTATTATCCTTCTAGATGCATCTGTATTCTTCATTTTTCATTATCTTACTTATTTCTTTATTAAAATATTCTTTTGCAAGGATTTTTCATTATCTTTCATCCCATTTTTCCTCTTTTCATATTTCTTTTATTAGAAATCATATGTAAACGAATTTTACTCAATTGTGGCCATTAATGCCACTTTCTAGATATTTCCAAGTATTTCTCATAAATACTTTGCTTTATATGCATTATCTTATATCTTTTCCTATTATTTGGACTTTTCTTCTTTTCTTCTCTTTTAGATCCATTATTGGATTAATATAATAATAAGAACCACGAAATTCCTAATGTAAGGGAGATTTGCAAAGAAATTCCTTCTTTGAAGCAATGCGTACAACCTTTTCAATTAAGTCCAAATTCACAAAATCATTATATTTCAATTATGAAAACACATGCAAAATTGGGTTTGTAATATCCTTCCCCTCTTATAAGAATTATGTCCTCAAAATTCCATCAAACAAACAATTCAAGATAAGACTTTTCCATGTCCATCATTGATCCCTATGGGATTTCCCCTATCCATGGCGCTTCCAAAGAACCTTTTTCATCACATATTCTTTTCTCTAAGTTCTTACACCTTGGCCTCTATAAACCTCACAGGTGACTCAGGTTATTTCAACCTCCCTTGGGGCTCACTAGGTTCATTGCTCAGCACATGGCCCAGGTACCTCACATAGCATTCTAAATTGGACACATGGAACTCATCACACATTACTTTATCCTGAGGGGTAAGGTCAAACATAACCTTCTCCACAAATCCATCTCAAATGGACCCATGCAGCCGGGACTCAGATCTCTTAGCTATAACTTAGAGGGGTCGGATTTTTCACATCATAGGTCCTCCCTCAGTGAAATGCATGTCAGTCTGCTTTGCATCAGCTCATGACTCATGTCGCCCTTGGGCTCTCTTTCAGCCATTGCACGATCAAAGCGACTTCATCTGCGCACACTGTGGCCCTTTTCTGACCTTTGTGAGATCCCTTCACCAATTGTTGGGTTTTAGAGGAGGCAGAGAAGCAGCGGAAACAAACATTTTCTCCCCAAAACCCAGAACATAAGGAATCGCGCCAACGTCTATACAATAGGAAAGATAGTTTGTGAATTCATACCTTGTCCCGAGGCTTGCTCGGCGATAATACCTCGCGCCTTGCGCAGTCTTCACCTCCGGTCTTAGACGGTGTCTGTGCAGCTCCTGGTCGCACCAGGACTGAAGACTCCTGGTCTCACTGGGACTGTCAGTATTGACAGTTGTCCTCTGAGCGGCAGAGGTCTCCCGCCTCTACAGTCGTCCACACGGACCGCCTGGAACTCCGATCTCCTTGTCGCATAAGGAACCGGAAGGAGTCACACCCTCCTGTTGGCGTACTAGTCACCAACACACTCTCCTGCTACCGGTTAAAACTGCAGTTGTCTTTCCCTTGTTGTGCCTCCCTTTTCGGGTAGCACTTGCTCGGGCTCTCTCGGTTACCAAAACCAAAGAGAACGACAACTTTGCAGAGCAACCGGCTTGCACTGAGTTGTACTCTGAGAAGCCCCTAATACCCCTATATATATAGGTGGGTCATGGGACAGGGTTCTCTGTCCCCGACAATATGGGACTAAAGCAGGAGTAGAAGGGTTTGAGATTTTCCACAAAAAACAACCAACTCGCAACCTGAACCGATCGTTTCACAACTGAAACGGTCGGTTGGGGAGCTGAACTGGTCGGTTGACACCTCAACCGATCGGTTGGGACCCATGAACCGGTCGGTTCGTGGTCCTGATCAGTTCCCGATTGACTTTCCTTCTTTTGTTTCAAATTGGTATCGAATACCAATCCTTGTTCCAATCAAATTGGGCAAGTGAAACGTAAGGAAAATTCTCACCAATCTTACTTTCCCAACTTGCCCGGTTACAACAGTTGAACCGATCATTTCAACACTTGAAGCAATCGTTCATCCTATCCATGATCTGATCGACTCAACACTTGAGCCAATCGGTTCACCAAGCTCAGCCGATCGGTTCATCACATGAGCCGATCGGTTGGGAGTGCAGATTGTGCATAATCAGTCAATTGTGATTTCAATCAATCTGATACTCCAATCAATGCGTCCAACACCTTGAACATTATGATATTGAGCTATCGATTAATTGAGTGTTTAATTGAACTACTAAACTCCTTTAGTAATCAATCTAAACATTGTTTGTGGACAAAACTCCTCTTCCAGGTTAAATCCTATGTGTGTGACCCTACAGGTCCATTTCACGTTGGCAGTGAAAGTCCATAACACTTATGACTTCACAAGCAAAGAGCGGTGCCTAGTCACACATCAGTGCTACCCAAGTGAAATAGAAAGTTGGAGAACAACTTTCAATACAATCCGTGAATGGTGTTATAGTGAATGTATAATTCCTTTGTCACTAATATCCTGAATGAACTCGAGGCATGGAACAGTCATCCTGTCAACATTCATTCATTTCCTTGATCTCAGAGCAGACCGAGTGAGATGTGTATGACATCAATATCACATATTGATTCACACGTGCATGCGCATGCCTTTCTCAATCCTACTCATCAAGTTGCCAAGGATATTAAACTCCCTCAGGAGGGACAAATCCCATATCTATCACTCACCCCTCAAAAGCCCCATGTGTCAAAGCCACCCAATCATCACCTTTATAACAACCCATGTTTCAGGACTGCGTTTGATGATGTCAAAGTGTACCCAACGACATGTGTTGAGTGTAGTGATTTCAGGTCTAAGAATCACACTCACCACCATCACTGTGAGAGATGACTGTGACTACCAAGTCATGGTTCCATGTGTCACTCTCACAGTGGGTCTGTCTGGTACCTTGTTCTCTAACAAGTACCTATGTGCTTGGTTTGATATCTCTATATCATGACTAATGAGATTCTGTCATCAACCAACACACAATCTAGTCTTTAGTGTTATTGATGTCTATGGTTATTTCCACAATAACAACCGACTAGGGACCAAACAAGAATGTATCGTATGATCTCATCGTTTAGGTCCTTAACCTAAAAGCATACGTCATTGAGTAAAATCATTCTTTAGGCATCTATCATTAGGGTTGTAAACGGTGCGGGTACGGTGCGGGTATGGCCATACCTAGAACCATAACCTTTTATTTTTACGGGTACGGGTACGGGTCTGGACCCGTATTACTCAATAGTCAGACCCGCACCATACCCGGAACCGCTTAGAATGTGGGTATGCGGTGCGGTTCCGTGGGTATACGGTTCTGCTGTGCAATCTATTTTATAAAAACCAAAACTGATTTTTGGACACACTTTTAGGTCCAAATTAATTAAAAATTATCCCACAAAATGTACAAATTCAATGCAGTTCATAACTCTTCACGTAATCCCTACTAGTGTAATAAAAATCTGCTATTTTGTGAAGCAATAAACTGACTAGAACTATCCCAAAAAGTATAAATTTACTGTTGTACAGAATTTTCAAAGTGTTGCCTCAAAAAATGTATAAATTCACTACATTTTTGGCTGCTAGAGTAACAAAAAACTGTTGTTGGTCAAGTAATAAATTTATTAAAATTGTCCCAAAAGTGCATAGATGTATTACTGTCCAGAATTTTCAACGTGGTGGCTGCTAGAGCAACACCAAATTGCTGATTGGAGGCTTTTTATGCTTCCAAATCATTCAAGTACCTATTTTAAACTCAAAACTCTACTAGAAAAATCATACTCATACACATATGTGGTTTAAGCACTAGTACATCCCAATGGAACAAAAGACACTAAGAGAAAGAGATCCACCAACAATAGAATACAACTTTGCTAAATGATCAACTTGAGTCTTAAAGTCAAGTCAACACAACAAAAAACATTAGTTCTTCATGACCTATTGGCTTTTGCCAAGTTGCCAACATTCACAACACTCAAGTGGGTTACACATTAGTTTTCTACAATCAAATGACAATGTCAAATGTGAGAAAATTAAACAACATGATATGAAGTAGAAAATGAGTGGTCGTCCATCAAACTCGACGCTCCATCAACCGTGAATCAAAGCAGCAAACATGGGTGACATCATAACAAAGAGCATAAGCATCCTGCAAATAAAATGTAACCATTTATCAATATGTTATTATGGTCAAAAAATATGAAATGATATGCTCCAAACTTCAACCAATGAATGATTAATAAGCCATTTATGATTATAATCACAGAGATCCTTATAGACAATCCGATTGTTAGCTGAGTGCCTAAGAAACCACCTCAATGTGGCTACATATTCAAGCCGTAGTCAGACATACGAGACATTTCACTGATTAGTCAACTGATGGTCATTTATCAGTGTGTGTCGACCCTGTTGGCTTTGTTCTGGTAATCTAAAGAAGACACACGCATAGTAATCTGTAAAGAAGAGCACAAACAATACAACAACACATTTTAGAACAAGTAATATCCAAACAGAATCGAGAAGAGATTCACAAACACGATCATCGTCAATCTAAAGAAGATTATAGTAAGCTCTAAGTTTTATGCAAAGATGAAGCATGAATGGGTAGTTCCCATGACCGGAAAGCCTATCGGATTGATGATGAATGCAAATAAATTAACAAGGAACCCGACAATCAAGTTAACTTCTTTTACAGGTCGCCGCCAGCCGCGACAGGCGTTGACGATTAGGCGAACCTCTCAAACCCCCCTTTGTGGTTCTAGCTAAGAAGAAGAACCAATGAGGAAGAAGAGCCCGCGGAATGCATTAGAAAGATGTCAATCGTGATTGAGATTGAGAGTCGATCGATGCAAGTACTTACAAGTACATGTTTATCCTAAAGAGGATTGTGATTTTCGGAGAGCGAGCCTCCACTGCCTTATGCTTGAGATGCCACCCTGATGCTTGAGGGAAGATATGGTTGGGTTGCCACCGTGATTTCAAGAAGAGAGAGAGCGGTGTGCCTCCTGTGTTCTACTTCTACAACGATCGTAGGGCAAAGAAAGCATTGCAATAGGAGAGATAGGCGAGAAGAAAGCGCTTCGAAACCTTCGGGAGAATAGAGAGATCACGAGTGGAACCTTCAGAACCTTCGAGAGAACAGAGAGGCCATGTCTTCGTCGGCGGCGGCGACTCGGCGTAGGTGATGGCGGGCGGGAGCTCGTGGACCAGCGTCGCGGGAGCTGGGAGGCGGCGGCAGCAGCGTGTGAGGCAGATGAGGTCGTCGAAGAGGTGGTGGTTGTGGGGAAGGCTAGGTCGTCAGAGACGAGGTCACCGAGGCCGAGGAGGTCGGAGCCGACGGAGCGTGACGACGAGAAATGGTCGTCGGCTTGGAGATGAGAAGAGGTGGTGTTGGACTAGAATTGGTCGTCGGTTGGACGAGAAATGGTCGGCAATGACGGTCGTTGGTCGGAAGCCTGACGAGAACCCTAGTTCTCCGCCGGAGCGCCGCTGGACCTGGAATAGTGGAACCCTAGATTCTCCGCTTTCTGCTGGAGAGTGGAGTCGCTATGGACCGATTCAGAGAATATGCATATATATATATGTGTGAAGAAAGAACTGTTGGACTGTTAGATCATATTTGGTAGTTTTTCAGCCATTAGATTATGAAAAATATGCATATATATATATGTATAATTATATTTATTTATATAGTAATACGAGTACACGGGTATAGCGGGTACGGGTATAGTTATACCCATTAGTGTACCCATAATAATACGGGTATACGGGTATGCGGGTCTAGAAATCTAGACCCTTTACGGGTTTTTTAAGGGTCTGAATTTGCGAGTCCATGGGTCTACCCGTACCCATTTACAGCCCTATATATCATGTTACACTATCATCTCATAAACAGTTTAAACATATAGATCTTTATTATTATTCAAATCATTTACAAAGTATCCCATTACAATCATCATATGACTTGCTCTATGGGCATACATACCAATAGACTCCCACTTGAACTTAGAGCCAGTCACCTTGGAATCTCATTCCTTGTGACCTATCATGACCATCATGCTTCTACTGAGAAAGGGCCTTAGTGAGTGGATCAGCTATGTTGTCTTCAGTTGGTACTTTGCAAATCTTCACATCTCCTCGATGTACGATCTCTCGTATGAGATGGAAGCGTCGCAGTATGTGCTTGGACCGCTGATGTGATCTGGGCTCCTTAGCTTGTGTAATAGCTCCATTATTGTCACAATAAAGCTCAATTGCATCACAGCTACTGGGAACTACACCAAGTTCATAAATGAACTTCCTGATCCACACAGCCTCCTTTGCTGCATGTGAAGCAGCAATATACTCGGCCTCTGTAGTAGAATCGGCAACTGTTTCTTGCTTGGAACTCTTCCAGCTCACAGCTCCATTATTAAGGCAAAACACAAATCCTGACTGCGATCTGTAATCATCTTTATCAGTTTGGAAGCTTGCATCGATGTAACCCTTTACAACCAGCTCTTCCTCGCTGCCGTAAACAAGAAACTGATCCTTAGTCCTTCACAAGTACTTGAGGATGTTCTTCACGACTGTCCAGTGAGCATCCCCGAGATCTGACTGGTACCTACTCTTCATGCTGAGAGCATATGAGACATCTAGGTGTGTGCACAACATAGCGTACATGATGGATCTGATGGCTGATGCATATGGGATCCCATTCATACGCTCCCTCTCTTCACAAGATTGGGGACATTGAGCTCTAGAGACGGTGACTCCATGTAGCATGGGGACGTTGCCTCTCTTTGAGTTCTCTATGCAGAACCGCTTCAGCACTTTGTCGATGTACATGCTCTGACTTAGTCCGAGAAGCCTTCTAGATCTATCTCTATAGATTTTAATTCCTAGAATGTAGGATGCTTCTCCTTAGTCCTTCATTGAGAAAGTATTCCCAAGCCAAGTCTTTACCTTCTCTAAGGCTAAGACATCATTCCCCATCAAAAGTATGTCATCCACATACAATATGAGGAATGTGGTCGAGCTCCCACTAACCTTCTTGTACACACAAGGTTCATATTCATTTTGAATAAAGCCAAACACTTTGACTTCCTCATCAAATCAAAGATTCCAACTCTGAGATGCTTGCTTCAATCCATAGATTGACCTTTGCAGTTTACAGACTTTATTGGCATTCTTTGGATCAACAAAACCTTCAGGTTGTGTCATATACACATCCTCATTTATATTCTCAATAAGGAATGTAGTTTTAACATCCATCTGCCAAATCTCATAGTCATAATAAGCTGCAATAGCAAGCATGATCCTGATGGACTTAATCATGGCAACTGGAGAAAAGGTTTCGTCATAGTCAACACCTTGAACTTTTCGAAATCTCATTGCAACCAATCTGCCTTTATAAGTTTGCACATTTCCATCCATGTCGATCTTTTTCTTAAAGACCCACTTGCACCTATGTGTTTTACCCCTTCGGGTGGTTCCACTAAAGTCCATACTTTGTTGGAGTACATGGATTCCATCTCGGATCTCATGGCCTCAAGCCATTTCTCATAATATGGTTCGTCCATAGCCTCTACATAGGTAGTTGGATCATCATCTATGATCAACTCACCACCTTCCTGAGTTACAAGGTATCTAAACCTCTCACGTTCAAGGCGGGTCCTACTAGATCTACGAGGTCCTTGTGTTACCTGAGGAGAGTGAGATTCCACAACACCTTGTGAATCTGCATTTTCCTCTCGTACATCTACCGGTTCAATGTTTTCTCATTGGGCTTGAACCTCTTCAAGCTCTATATTCCTCCCACTGCTTCCTTTGGAAATAAATTCCCTTTCTAGGAATACAGCATCCCTGGCAACAAACACTTTGTTGTCAGTAGGGTGGTATAGATAATATCCCTTGGTCTCCTTGGGATATCCAACAAAATAACATTTATCGGGTTTGGGTCCAAGCTTATCAGGAAACATTTTCTTGACGTAAGCCTCACAACCCCAAATCTTCATAAAAGACAAATTGGGACGCTTCCCAGTCCATATCTCATATGGTGTCTTTTGAACCGATTTAGATGGTACACGGTTAAGCGTAAATGCGGCGGTTTCAAGAGCATGACCCCAGAAGGAAATCGTAAGATCAACAAAACTCATCATTGATCGCACCATATCCAACAATGTGTGATTCCTTCTTTCAGACACACCATTATGCTATGGTGTTCCAGGCGGAGTCCATTGTGATACAATACCACGGGCTCGCAGAAGGTCCTCAAACTCCTGGCTTAAGTATTCTCCACCTCGATCAGATCAAAGTGCATTAATACTTTTTCCAAGTTGGTTCTATACTTCATTCATGAAATCCTTGAACCTTTCAAGGGTTTCTGACTTATGCTTCATCAGGTACACATAGCCATACCTACTGAAATCATCAGTAAAGGTAATGAAGTATTGATATCCATTTCTGGCATTAGTTCTAAAAAGCCCACATACATCAGTATGTATGAGTCCTAATAGATCACTAGCTCTCTCACCTTTACCTGAAAAGGGAGTCTTGGTCATCTTGCCCAACAAACTAGATTCACATGTCTCTATTGATTCATAATCAAAAGAGTCTAGATAACCATCTTTATAAAGTCTAGAAATGCGCTTCTCATTTATGTGCCCTAGACGACAATGCCAGAGATATGTCTTGTTTGAGTTGTTGAGTTTTTGCTTTCTGGTGTTTACGTTGTATACATTTGTCTCCAAATCTATCAAGTATAGACCATAAGACATTGGGGCACTGCCATAAAAGATCCCATCTTTAGAAATGGAACAATTTCCATTCTTAATAAGAAATTCAAATCCATCCTTGTCCAAACAAGAGACGGAAATGATATTCCTATTTATGGAAGGTACATAATAGAAGTTCTTCAACTCTATTATTAGCCCACTTGGTAGAGTTAACTCATAGGTTCCTACGGCACTGGCGGCAACTCTTGCCCCATTGGCAACACATAGTTCAACCTCGTCTTTCCCTAAAGGCCTACTTCTCTTAAAATCCTTCACATTTGAACAAATGTGAGGTCCGCATCCGATATCAAGTACCCATGACGAAGAAGTAGTAAAGTTAATCTCTATCACGTATACACCAGAAGTAGAGATCTCTATCTCTGACTTCTTCTTCCATTGTTCCTTCCATCCTCTCCATGTAGAAGAAATTAGTTTGGAGAGAGAACCCTTCTCTCCCTTACCTTCTTTCTTCTTCACTAACGCATTAAGCATACATAGAGTGGATTCTAAGGCTCCTGGTATATCTGGATTGTGTAGAACACTTCTCACAGTCCTCAACCAGTTATGGAATTTATTCTCAATTAATTTTCCCATTTTAAAAGATGATTCTTTTTCCAATCTACACGAGAAAATTTGCATTTGTCAAAACCTTTTTGATTTGATTTGAATAAAATTTGATGATAGTTAATTAGGCCTTTAATTAATTACTGCTCCCACTATTTTGACTCAAATTGATAGCCCTCATCATCAATTCAGAAGATTGCAGCGTACAATCTTCTAGTGGGTCAAGATCCATATTTCATCAAGTCATGAGTCAGCTTTGGCTGATCGCCTATAATCTTGACTATTTAGGTAGGCCATTATGCCAATTGCATCATATGCAACTCTTGATGAATGAACATGCGCAACACCTTGCCATGAACATTATGTGCCTCTGGGCTTAGACGCTCTAAGAATCACCAGTTAAGTCTAACCCAAAAGTCGACACGGTAAACATGCACCCTACTTTGGCAGAACCTGCATGTCGACCCTTCACACTTCCACAAGATAGACAGCGCACCACGCTTTGGCGTAACCTACGCTTGGTCGATCAAGTTTTCCATGTGTGTCACTAATGTAAGGCGTATAAGACTTAATATTTTAATGAAGGATTTGGTTTTATATACATATACATATCCAATCACCACAATATATAGTACGTATCATATACATGCTATATCCCACAGAAAACATGCAAAACGATAAAAAAGCAATGATTATGGCCATCCTATTGTGATTCCTCGAGCCAAGAGGAACCACGGTCATCTAGGTCTACATCACATGCAACCTGTACAAGATGAAATTTGTGCCTGCCTTTCTGGGTTTGATCATCTCATCTCCATGATTGATCGGCTCGCCATCAAGTTGGTTGCTCGGGTGCCACCAGTCGATCGACTGGCACCTCCAGCCGATCGGTTCACCGGTCATCGTGCATCTCATCAGGTCGCCACCCACTCATCTCGCTCCTCGAATCGGTCGTCTGGATCACCAATCGATCGGTTCACGCCTTGAACCGATCGTCTCAGGTTGTCCGCCGTTCTTTGACATAACAGGAAATAAAATTTATCATATTTACAATTTAATTGTGAAACCCCGAGTTACATTCGGGGGAGCAAAGGTAGGAAAAGAATTCTCGAATTATTTCGAGTTACATCAGGAATAGAAGAAGGGGAAATAGTGCGCAGACCGAGATGCAAGCAACCACATACAACCATACACAGATATTGGGGTTTATAGGCCATAATCATGCTACACATCCACCACAAAACTCATTTAAGGGCAACGCGTATCGAGTGCATTAATATTACATATCATATATGTATATTTGGGATTTGTGGATTGGACATGCATAAAGCCAATTTTATTCACATCGTATGCAATAAATAAAGGCGACAAACCAAAATCGATCATATCGATAATCCTAAAATATAGAACAGTTGACGTGGCTCTGATACCACTATTGGGTTTTAGAGGAGGCATAGAAGCAGCGGAAACAAAAATTTTCTCCCCAAAACCCAGAATATAAGGAATCGCATCAACGTCTATACAATAGGAAAGATGGTTTGTGAATTCATACCTTATCCCGAGGCTTGCTCGGTGACAGTACCTCGCGCCTTGCGTGGTCTTCACCTCCAGTCTTAGACGGTGTCTGTGCAGCTCCTGGTCACACCAAGACTGAAGACTCCTGGTCTCACCAGGACTGTCAGGATTGACAGTTGTCCTTCGAGCGGCAGAGGTCTCCCGCCTCTGCATTCGTCCACACGGACCGCCTGGAACTCCAATCTCCTTATCGCACAAGGAACCGGAAGGAGTCGCACCCTCCTGTTGGCGTACTAGTCGCCAACACACTCTCCTACTACCAGTTGCAACTGTAGTTGTCTTTCCCTTGTTGTGCCTCCCTTTTCAGGTAGCACTTGCTCAGGCTCTCTCGGTTACCAAAACCAAAGAGAACGACAACTTTACATAGCAACCAGCTTGCACTGAGTTGTACTCTGAGAAGCCCCCAATACCCCTATATATATGTGGGTCATGGGACAGGGTTCTCTGTCCCCGGCAATATGGGACTAAATCAGGAGTAGAAGGGTTCAAGATTTTCCACAAAAAACAACCAACTTGCAACCTGAATCGATCGTTTCACAACTGAAACGGTCGGTTGGGGAGCTGAGCCAGTTGGTTGACACCTCAACCGATCGATTGGGACCCATGAACCGGTCGGTTCACTTCTGAACCGGTCGGTTCGTGGTCCTGATCAGTTCCCGATTGACTTTCCTTCTTTTGTTTCTAATTGGTATCGAATACCAATCCTTGTTCCAATCAAATTGGGCAAGTGAAACGCAAGGAAAATTCTCACCAATCTTACTTTCCCAACTTGCCCGGTTGCAACAGTTGAACCGATCGTTTCAACACTTGAAGCAATCATTCATCCTGTCTATGAGACAATCGACTCAACACTTGAGCCGATCGGTTCACCAAGCTCAGTCGATCGGTTCATCACATGAGTCGATCGGTTGGGAGTGCAGATTGTGCAGAATTAGTCAATTGTGATTTCAATCAATCCGATACTCCAATCAATGCGTCCAACACCTTGAACATTATGATATTGAGCTGTCGATTAATTGAGTGTTTAATTGAACTACTAAACTCCTTTAGTAATCAATCTAAACATTGTTTGTGGACAAAACTCCTCTTCTAGGTTAAATCCTATGTGTGTGACCCTGCAGGTCCATTTCACGTTGGCAGTGAAAGTCCATATACTTATGACTTCATAAGCAAAGAGTGGTGCCTAGTCACACATCAGTGCTACCCAAGTGAAATAGAAAGTTGGAGAACAACTTTCAATCCTACAATCCGTGAATGGTGTTACAGTGAATGTATAATTCCTTTGTCACTGATATCCTGAATGAACTCGAGGCATGGAACAGTCATCCTGTCAACATTCATTCATTTCCTTGATCTCAGAGCAGACCGAGTGAGATGTGTATGACATCAATATCACATATTGATTCACACGTGCATGTGCATGCCTTTCTCAATCCTACTCATCAAGTGGCCAAGGATATCAAACTCCCTCAGGAGGGACAAATCCCATATCTATCACTCACCCCTCAAAAGCCCCATGTGTCAAATCCACCCAATCATCACCTTTATAACAACCCATGTTTCAGGACTGCGTTTGATGATGTCAAAGTGTACCCAATGACATGTGTTGAGTGTAGTGATTTCAGGTCTAAGAATCACACTCACCACCATCACTGTGAGAGCTGACTGTGACTACCAAGTCATGGTTCCATGTGTCACTCTCACGGTGGGTATGTCCGGTACCTTGTTCTCTAACAAGTACCTATGTGCTTGGTTTGATATCTCTATATCATGACTAATGAGATTCTGTCATCAACCAACACACAATCTAGTCTTTAGTGTTATTGATGTCTATGGTTATTTCCACAATAACAACCGACTAGGGACCAAACAAGAATGTATCGTATGATCTCATCATTTAGGTCCTTAACCTAAAAGCATACGTCATTGAGTAAAATCATTCTTTAGACATCTATCATGTTACACTATCATCTCAGAAACAGTTTAAACATATAGATCAGAAATTGCCTTTATTATTATTCAAATCATTTACAAAGTATCCCATTACAATCATCATATGACTTGCTCTATGGGCATACATACCAACACCAACATCATCTTAATGAAGTGGTGACTGACACAACCTCCCTTACAAAGCTTCTTTACATCCCAAAACTGGCTATGGTGGTTATCATCACATCTTATAGAGGACAAGAAATGTCTCTATGTATCACCCTGAATGAGCACACATGCTCTCATCAGACCCTCTAGTTTGGATCTTACTAACCATTAGTTAGGGGTGATAAATTGTGCTAATATCGAGTTCTTCATGTGCCTACTTCCATTGCATGAAAGTGAAAATTTAGGTTAAACTCTAAGAACTTTTGAACTCGTATCATGGTGTAGTTGAACCATCTCTCTCTCATATGTAGTTCAACCGGATCTGTCCCTTGACACTATTCTTTCTTTCTCATGTTATCTAGGTAAGGCGATCTACCATAACCCATATTGCATCTTAACCTTCCTTGGTCTAGGGGATACTTACCACAACATCCATAGGATCAACTCCCAATCCCCTTCGGGGACTCTTTAAGCTCTATATCCATGTTATGGGTTATTGGTGTTCGTCTTTCACTTCCTGGCTTGCATGGCGACAAGGCACATGCATCTTCATCTTAAGCATCCAAAGTACTATTGTCACTTACTATCTTCGTAGTACCACAGTGTATGGTGATCTTAGAATCATGATCTCTTGTATGTCATGATTCCTCAAGATTGATTCCTCGGAAACCCTAAACCACTCTAGTTGGGGTTTCATCACCTTCTTTCCCATAGAAGTGCATCTGAAGTTCTACAACCATCCTTTTATTGCATCAAGGCCTAGGCTGGCTAACTGAGCAACCACTAACTTGATCAATAGATCTCGTTACATCTGAGTGTTAGCCAAACATATCTCCTTTTTCAAACTTAGGGCTAACCTAGCAACCTCTTCTAGCCTCTAACTAAACTACGCAATTGTATATCAACCAGAGCATCCATCACTACCTCATATCCTTATGTGTAAGGTAATGTTAAAGACATACACCTCCATGTATTCTACTTGTCATCTCATCTCGGACTTTAGGTCCATCTTGAAAAAGAAAACTTAGAACTCATATTCTTGGTTATCAAACTCAACCTTGTATAACTTGCAAATTCCATATAGCTCATGATAAAAACATCCTCACAAGATGGCTACCTTAGTTCTCTTAGTGTTTGTAAACCATCCCTGCATCGTTCACTCCATAAGGGTATGTTATCATCTCTATCCTCATACCTCATAGCAACATTCCAACTTGCATCATCTTTATCCTTGGTGTATGGCTTGCGTACTGTCCTATCTCTCACTCCCATAATAAGAGGAAATAAGCATTTGGCTACAGTCCAAATACAGAGTTCATCCTATTCCAAGAGTAGAGATGGTACATCCCACATTGCCAGTACACCTTCAAATCTAAGTTGAAACGTGCAACATATGTCTCTACATCATGATCTTCTCGATATCAAAGTTACTTCCATGGAAAACTGGTCTCGAACCTACTTGGGTCCACACACAATCCTTGGTCATCTCCTTCTAGGTCTATAGGGTGTCAACACTTTTGGGGTCATCCCTCTTCCCTTATGCATCCAGAGAGTGCCCTCCTCATCTGCCCTTTGGGTCCCATGAGTTCGTGAAGGTGATCAATATCCTAACCCATGGCCCTCAGACAATGATAGTTGTTACCTCCCAACCCTATGGTCATGTGCAACTAGGGAATTAGGCAACTCCAACTTCCATCGGTCTTATCCTTACTTGACCCTAGGATAGACTTAATATTCTAACATAGTACATGTCCAACTTAGAACCTTACCCAAGTCTACAACATCTCTCTCTGCATTCATGGTCTGACTTTCATCATTTCATAGGGGTCATGGCGACCTTCCTATCTTGGTCAGGTCCCAAACCGGTTACCTCCATGGTAACACATCCACATGCACTTAGAGATGGTTATCTATGGGTCTACATGTTCATTCTCATACTATGTACTTTTCACTTAGCTTCTCAAGATCCTATGAGACCTCTTTAGGTTACCGCAAAGCCAACAAAAACTAGTATACACCCTACAAAAGGGTCCCTCTTCCAGGATGGGAGGAAATGACATCTTGATAACAAACGCCACAAACGTCCTTATGCATAGGGTTTACATCAACATGAGCATGCTTAACCCAGCAAGCTACTAAGGCACAAGAAGACCACCTACTAAACCATGCTAGGTCATACTTGTTCTCATTCCTCAACATTGGACCAAGAACATACCTTCCCATGTCACCAACTTAGCTGTGAGGGGTTCATCAAACATACCTTAGACCTAAGGGGTTTCCCTTTCCTCTAAACATGAGGGGTGCCATGCTCAAATCTATAGAAACTCAAATCTCATCATGAGCATCAGGTACACCACTTCCCCTCTTAGGCCTAGGAACCCTAGGTTCACTTTTTGGATGTCCAGCTGCATGCTCAACCTTTTAACCAACCAAGCATGTACAAGGTATGGCATGCACTTCCCATTATCCTTTTATTTGAGAAACACCTCAGAGTGGAGTCCTCCTCAAGGACAACCAACTAGGTGTAAGGCCTCACAACTTATTATTAAACCTCTTCATGGTCTAAGGAAATCTTCTTCTTAACTCAGAAGGTAAACACCTATACCATAGGCACACAGGTACCAGCAATCTCATCCTCCCTCTAGGGTTTGGTTCCTCCAAAGGCAACCAAGATATCATCAGCCTCCCGGGATCATACATGAGGCAACCGTAACCATCCACTTAGGTCACATCATCCTCAACTCCCCACTGTTCCTCATATCTCAGAGTCTAAGCTTCCAACCTTCGTGCATGGGTCCTGCTCTTTCTCTCTAGAGCTACCCTACAAACAACCTTACTACTAGAGGTTCTCCATGAACGTGGATCAAGCTCGCATGCATACACCTACAGGGGTGAAACGTATGATCAACCTATTTCCACTCAAGGTTACCCATAGTGCTTTATGCTTATTTCATAAGCTATCCATTATGCCCTTTAGGCTTGGGTTTCAACCTACTCCCAGCACTACTGTCGTGTCATCTCACATAGGCACATGCCTCATCCTAGCTCATGTATGCCTATAAGGGTTTCTATATGGTCATCACTAACCTCATCAATGAAGGAGTTATCCTTCACCCTAACATGCACGACCCTACCAGGGTTGGGTCACCAAAGGTACTAGGCCATCCAACCTCACATGGCTCATATGGGCATCCAAAAGCATGTCCACCCACACACATGTTCTACCATGACATCTAAATCATCATGTCATCTCTCTTTAACCTTCACTTAGGGTTAGGGCTAGCATCATCCTCAGAGGATGTACCATGTCTCTACCTATAATGGAGATCTCTGCCTCCAAGACCAACTCTCTACTCATCCTCCTAACAAGAAGGTCTAGCCTCATGTCTCCCCTGAGGGCATGACAACACATATCATGTGACCTAAGCATGCAACTATTCTTTAGTTTATGCTTAAACTATTAAGCTTATGTCCATGACATCTTATTTACATGCTTTTCATTAATTTGGTGGAGGATTCCTTACACCTTATCAACTTTACCCATACCTTGAGAGGGTGAGGAATAGATAGAAAACCCTGATCCTTGAAATCCTTAACAACATTTGAGTTGGGAAGGGATGAACAAGATGAGAGAGTCCTAAAGGTATCTTATTTTGAGTCAGATCCTAAGACATTGGCCAGGCAGTCACACAGATTCGGGAGTCCTCGTATTCTGACTAGCAGTGCGGAGGAAAATCTTGCCAGCCCCCGGAAGTGATCCTTTTCTAGACACCTCTGTCTTTCAGAAAATCCTCTAATAACTCCCTTGGGTTCTACAGAGTTTGTAAAATTTAATAATTATTAAAGATTAAATGAGGAACCTACGCTCTGATACCAAATGTAATGACTCTGCCTTCCGGTAACCCCCAATTAAGGGAGATCAAGAGGTCAGAGTCGTTATCCCAATTTCCAGATCAAAGGTTTGACAAATAATCAATAATAATTATCAAATTCTACCAGACTATACTAAAAAGTTGTACTAAAATAGAATTTTGCATACCTTTTTCAAAAACTTGGATTTCTAACTTCTATCCACATCTTGACTCTATTCTAACTAATCCTCCTTGCACTTTATTTCTTAATTTTACAATATGCCACTTTACTATTTGTCCTTTTTAATTTGTACCTAAAACGCCGACAAACAAAATGTCAGTCAGCATAAATGAATATGTTGGTATGTGGGGGAAACAAAAATTGTGCAACTAGGGTAACAGCGTAATCAAGCAATTGTCATTTAACAACCAAGATTATGTCTTAAGCCTTACTACTCAATCCTAACCTATCCCCTATCTCTATGTTGTCCCTGCAACGGACTTTGATACTACCTCTCTCATATGGTAGATCCTTACCCCCATGGCCATACCTCACAGGTAGCCAATACTTAGGGATGTGGAGTCGCATGGCCCTACCCAAAGGTAGTCTGATCCCTGACTCATGGTGACTTGATGGACCTACCCCATTGGTAGCCATGTACTAAGTCACCCAATGACCTGATGGACCTACCCCATAGGTAGCCATGTACTAGGTCAATCTATCAAGCTATAGAGGGGACAACGATCTGAGCTAGTAGGCATGTATCTTAGGTGATAGTCATATCCACATTATAGTTTGCATGAATTAAATTCATCCAACAGTTTAATTCAAGTCACCGATGAAAACTTTGAAAATCCTCGGAAAAATAATTTGGGATATTCATAAGTGTGACCACATACTTGTCAGGCTGATTTGAGTGCAGAATTAATCCAACTAAGCAAGAAATCTAGTAAGCAAGCAAGCACACAAGATGATCTTGAAATATGCATCCAATTTTCCTATCATTGATCAGGCCATCAAGGTCTATTAAACCTAGTTCGCTTCCTAGGGTTTCTAGTCCACTTTTAGGGTTTCCATTGCAATTAGGGTTTCACTTCATTTTTACTATTTTAAACCCTAATTTTGGATTACAGGCACCATTAAATGTCCATTAAGTCCATTATGCCTCTTTTACATTAAAACTACCATTTTTATCCTTTTAAGTCATGCCATGATCATTAGGCCCAATTATTGTCTTTGGTTCCTTTCAAATTAGCAACTTATCTCTATTAATCACTAATTCCACATTTATCCACAAGAAAACCCAATTACCATATTAAGGGTATTTATCCATAATTAGGAACTTTTATACTCGAAATAGCTTAGAACTATTATATCTCAGCTTTATTCATGAATTTGAACAATTAAAGCCATTAAGAGTCATAATTACTAACATTAGGGTTTCAAGGCCTATTAAAGCTCATTCATGTATATGGAACTCTAAATTAATCTAGTTACGTGTAAAGTTCATCCTTTTAGATCATGATGTGTGATGCGAGGATTTTGAGTCACTTTTATAGACTAGTTTTACATGTGTTTTATGTGTTTATTAGTCACATTTGTGGTTAGTATCGCATGATTCACTCACTTTAGTCTATAATCTTAGTTTGCATCAAATCTACTATATCTCATTTTTCTTGTTATAAATGATCATATTGATGTGTTTTAACAAGGCTGGTTCAAATTTATCTTGGATTTTCAAGAAAAACGAATATATGCAACTGTCGATAGTATCGACTCGGCCACAGTGAGACAGCCGCAAGGAACCAAGATGAGTCGATACCATCGACACTAAAGTCGATGGTAGCGAGATACCTACAGTGAGCCAGTAGTCAACTGGTCGATACTATCGATACAAGGTCGATACTATCGACCCCGCCCAACTTCAGCGTCGTATTGGTGATAAAAATGATGCCTAAAGGTGTCGATACCATCGACACTAAAGTCGATGGTATCGAGTCTGCATCAGCACGAAACATCAGAAAAAGAAGAATCGTCGATATTATGACGGGTCGATACCATCGACCCGAGTCGATGGTATCGACGCCGTCAGATCAGGTTTTGTTACAGATCATTTATAATCGGACAGTGGTGATCTTTTGGCGATCTAAAGTGGCGTATATACCTAATTAAGGCAGCCCTAAGCAAGCTATCATGTCATTAGTCATTACACAAGTCTCAAGGAGGATAGGAGAGAAGAACGGAGCCTAGAGCCATGCTTCGATCATTCAGAGGGCTACAGAAGGAGTTTCCCACTACCGAAAGGCTATAGATCACTCATTCTACACCGAGGAATGCCCAGATCTCTTCCGTTCAGGGGTTACATCACTTCTATTCACGTTTTCCCCATGTTTTCCCTTTCCCTCATCATGTCTTTCATTGAGATGAACATGTGGGGCTAATCCCCTTTATCTTTAGGACCGGGAGTAGCCCGGGTGATTGTTGTATGCCATTTTTACCATAGTAATTCATAATTTGTCTCTTAAATTCGTGGTATGATTTCGTTTTCTCCATTATATCATCATGATTGATCACCCTAATGATAATCTAATACCTTTAATTACTTTGAAAGAAGAATTAACGGTTGAAAAGAGACAAAATCCACATTAACTAATAAATCCTTTGAATAAGGTGATGTAAAGTTAATGGTGGAAACCTAGAGTATGGTCTTCATGCACCTAGTTTAGGGTATAGGTTACTACTACCGTGGAACCGACCTAGATTTAGGTAGTGAATTGTATCACGAAATTGAGCAATTCTGAATACAAGCCACTACCCGGAATGAGAGATGAATTAGGATAACTGTGTAGGAATTTATACAACGAGAACCTGTGGTGAAACCGCAATCCTAAAGATTCCCATTTGAATTGATTACACCAAACATTTAATCGATTGCTCTGTTTTTTCTTTTATTTTTCTTTTCTTTTCAATCAACTCTCAAATCATTTTAATCGGTCTAGCTGATTGCAAGTAGTTAGTAGTAGTCTACCAATAATTACGTTTCCCTGAGTTCGACTCGGGCCTCACAAAGGCCTATATTACTCTGAAGCATGCACTTGCGTTCTACGCACGGTAAATTCGTGTCAAGTTTTTGGCGCAGTTGCTGGGGAAACGACAATTGTTGTCACTACGAGTGCTACAAGTGGCCACTCTAGGCCACCTTTTTCTTTTAATTACATTTTTAATTTTTGCAATTGATTGTCTATTTTTCTGAAATATATATTCGGCGTGCACTGTACTTAACTAAATATATCATTTTGTAGGTACCAGTGCATGGTGAGCATGTGTAGCACAGACTACGCGCAGTCTTTACCAGAGGTCCCATCTTCAGGATCAGACGATGAGGAGCACTACATTCAGAATCAATCCAAGAGAGTAAATTTAGATTCTGAACAAGAAGAGATGGCTGAAGAAAAGATGATATGGGAAAAGATCAAGGCGTCTTCTTCCTCCGCATCAAAAGGGTCGATCAAGAGGCAAGAAATCAACATCCCGACTTATAAAATTGATCTGGAACTTATAAATCTAGTCAAATCTCAAACATTCCATGGACTAAAGAACAAAGATCCAGTGGCCCACATAAGCACCTTTGTGGAGAATTGTGACATGATCAAGATCAATCGTTTTCTGCAAGAGACACTATATTTGAAACTTTTCCCAAGTTCTCTTGCAGGAAATGCAAGAGAGTGGTTTCATAATCTGGATGATGAGATTGTTGAGACTTGGGATCAGATGATTGAGGTTTTTTTCAAACGTTTCTTCCCACCTGAGAAGACTAATGATTTAATCAGGAAAATCCACAACTTCACTCAGAATGCAGGGGAAACTTATTCAGAGACCTGGGAAAGATTTCAGATAATGCTGAGAAGATGCCCTCATCATGGGTCAGACAAGGAAAAATAGGTGAAGATTTTATATTTCGCGCTTAATGAGCATGACAGAAGCAACTTAGATTCAACAGGTTTAGGATTCTTTCTGAACAATACTGATACAAGGTGTTGGGAGATTCTTAAAAACATGGCAAAGAAGCAGTCCTGGGGTACCAGAGATGCACCGGAACAAGCCAGAGTTGTAGGGGAATCAAGGGAAATTAAAGAATTGAAAGACAAAATGGATCTCATAGACAAGAAACTTGTAGATAAAGAGGAAGAGTATGATGAGGAGGCCCAAGTTAAATTCATTCAACAACAGGGTTACATGAGCAATGATTACTCTTGGAGAAAGGATAGAAAATTCTCATGGAAGGATCCAAACAACTTCCTACAAGACTCGGATGCAAAACCATAGCCCACTGCGGAGGACAAAAACACCGAATTGCTCATCCAAGTAGTGAAGCAAAGTCAAGACTTGATGAATACTTTCGGTAAGCAATTACAGTCCCAGGGCGAGATTTTGAATAAATTTAGGCAGACGTTGCAAAAACATGGAGCATAGATGAGGGCACTGGAGATGAATGTGGCCCAAATTGCCAATGAAGTGGCGACCATGAAGCATCAAAATCAACAAGGACCAGCTGGTAATGCAGAGGCTGCTCAAGTACATCATCAAGTGAAGTATATATTAGTGATTAAGGAGACAGAGCCACCAGTGGGGGATGTCCATGAAAAGGGCAAAATGTATTTTGAAATGGAGGCTAAACCCAGTGTGCCATACCCCCATAGCTTATATGAACTACCACGAGGATGTCGCTCGTTCAGCAAATCCCACCAAGAACCCATCACAGCTGTGCCCACACCTAGGCAAGAGGAGCAGGTGAAGGCCATACTTCACAGTGGAACTACTACCACCGAGAAGGATGAGCAGCCACGAGCCACACCAACCGTGAATGACGTGTCAAAGCCTACGCCAGAGGTTGACATTGAAGCAAACTTAGGGGAGGAGACCCCAAATAGCCCATATGTGTCACTGCACAAGCGCATAAAGGAGCCAAGTGTGCCATTTCTGGATAGTCTAAAGCTGAGGAAAGAGGAAAGGCACTTCAAGAAATTTCTTGAGATCTTCCAGAAGCTCCACATTAACATTCCATTGGTGGAGGCTATAGAGAAAATCCCTTTATGTGGAAGATTCATGAAAGACATCATCAACAAAAAAATGGCAGATCAAAGATACATATGTTATGTGTGTTGATGAAACAGTGAGTTCTATAATAAAAGGAAGGCTGCCAAAGAAGAGGAAAGATCCAAGATGTTTCTACATCCCATGTTCCATAGGTGGCCAAAATTTTCCACAAGCACAGTGTGACTCAGGGGCAAGCATTAATTTTATGCCACTTGCCACTTTTTAAAAGCTGGGATTGAAGAAGCCAACACAAACTTCCATGACAATTGAGTTGGTGGACGGATCCATTGTAAAGCCACAAGGTATATGCGAGGATGTGCTAGTCAAGGTCGACAAATTCATCTTCCATGTTGACTTTGTGGTCATGGACATGCATGAGCTGGAAGGAGGTGAGATGCTATTGGGAAGGTTGTTCCAAGCTACGGCTGATGTAATCACTGCCATTGGGTGAGGTTACTTGACACTTGGAATTGGTGATGATAGAGTTGAATTCAAATTGCTAAAGGAATCATTAGAAACATCCCTTGATAACCCATGTTAAAGGTATCTTTATGTCAAGCCTAGGACAATAAACAAGGGCGCTTGTTGGGAGGCAACCCAACCATCGGTAGTTTTAATTTGTAGTTCCTTCATTTTCTTTCACATTTGCAAGTTCGTTTTGTTTAATTTCGTTTTTAGTGTAAAAATGATACCCTAATCATTTTGCTCAGTGTGCAGTACTGAATCAAAGTCGATACCATCGACCACAATGTCGATGGTAGCGACATGAGTGTAGGGAAGTGACTATAGAAATTTTTCTGAGTCGATACCATCGATACCTCATCGATGGTATCGACATGCTATCATTGAACAAGAAGAATGCAATCGATAGTATCAACAATGAAGTCGATGCTCGCGAGATCCCTGAAGATTTGTAGACAAATTCTTCTCAGTGAAGTCGATACCATCGACAACCCAGTCGATGGTATCGACCCAGGGTCAGCGAGGAAGCGGCGCCCGAGCCTCGTGAGGGTAATCGAACCATAAAGAGTCGATACCATCGACACCTAGTCGATGGTATCCACACCTAGTCGATGGTATCGATGTGACACGTCACCGATCCGCGAGAAGAAATCAACAGAGCATGCCAAAATGAAGTAGTGATCCATGGGACGGGTCAATACCATCGACCCATGTCAATAGTATCGACACGTCACCTATCCAGACCCCCGCATCAAGCAATCGACAATTGTCGATGGTCGCAAAGAGCGGATTGTGCTCCAATTGTCAATACCATCGACACCCCATCGATGGTATCGACGAAGAGATAGTGGCGACGGGTTCAGCCACAAAAGGAGGGGTAGTTTCTCATTTCTATTCACACCTTCAGAGTGAATCCCCTCAACTCTTGCACCAAGCATCCCAAGCAACCGGAGATCTTCACCGAGCTCTTCATTGACATTGGAGATCATCTTATCCAAGCAACTATGATCTTCATCGAGCTCCATTCTTCTATCTTCTTTCTTTCATCATGAGGAGGAACATTGTTGCATCATCTTCAAGCATTGTACCGATGGCGATTGAGACGTTTATTCTACCCCCGCCAGGCTCCATCCCTCATCCCTGACTTGCACATCCTTCTACATATGTGAAGAAAGTTTACGAGGAGCTGATGAAAAGAACTATCGAGCCGACTCGATATTGCGACAGATGAATGATCCGAGATCTCAGATTTGAGGATAACCTGATGTATGTCCTCCATGGCCAGGAGGGGAACACGAGCAGGCTCGACAACGTGGGCACCCATCATGTGGAGGTCCACCTCTTTTTCGGTGAGTGGCCGACTTATAAATAATTGGTGGTGGAGTTTATGGCATCGTTTGATATATGTGTTGTCCCAAACGACCTCAACGCCTCTAACAGGGAATGGATCAAAGGTCGAGTGTCTTTCCGGCTCTTCAAAAAAAACTATAATCTTACTCTATAGCAATTCAACTCCATCTACAACTGGTGGCACTCCCCCGAATAGCATCAGTGGCTAGACAACCGAGCTGATTACGATGTCATGTTCACCCAGCTGGTGACAGCTCCTCAAGGCAAAACGATCAGCTATCATAATGCCGCGGTGGCTGATTTTGAGCATCCCTTCGTGCGGGTCTTACACCGCATGTTGTGTATTACCTTCTTCGCTTGAGGAGAGCTTTTGTTGAGTAAATTTCAAGAGACTGGCCTCTTCTTTCTGTAAAATTTGCTAACACGAGGAAAGCTTAACTGGGGCGCGTTCTTCCTAACGCGCGTAATGGCAGTGAAGAAAAGTACTCAGCGGGCCCCAATTCATTTTGGGGGACTCATCACTCCTTTAGCCCTCTACCTCGGGCTAGACCTTTCTTCAATGCCTCCCCTGCTAAGTAAAAGCTCTATCAACCTTCATCATTTGCATCGGTCTAACTTGTTGACATTTTGTGATGGTGTGGTATATGCACATTGCCACGTAAACAAAGAATATCAAGAGTGCGCCCTTCCAGATCTCGTCTTCAACATCCAGGGGGCCCAGCATTTCAAATGGCCCATAATTTCCATCAATGAATCTGATAGTGGATAAGACGAGGACGACAATGACAACGGCAATGATAATGATGTCGGTGACGAGCAGGAGGAGGAAGAGGAGACTTTCACTCCTCTTCGGGCATGAGTGGCACCCAGGAAGCGGCCACGCTTCTACCTGGGTGCATCATCATCCTCGCAGCCTCAACCACCACAACCCTCTCAACAAGGAGAGGATGCTTATTCTATGCAGGGCATGTACACCATGCTACAGAGCATTCAGGAAACGCAACAACAGCACACTGCGTCATTTGCTGATATCCAGGATACTACGAATCGGTTGTATGTTAATCAACAAGCTATTTTTGAGAATGAACGTCAGTTGTTCGCCAATCAACAACATGTCTACGGCCGGTTGGGGAGGATCGAGCAATAGCAACAGTTGTTTTATGATCACTACTAGAGCCAAAATTTCTTTGGGGGATATCCTCAACCTCCGCCCATGCCCCCATATGATCCAAACTTCCAGGGGCAATATCCATCATGGGATCCCAGCACCCCACAGTATCCGCCACCTGAGCATTAAATGGTATCACTGTTCCACCTGCTGAGATTGTTTTTGACTATGAGGCCATAGTCGAATTCAAGCTTGGGGGGAGATGGAACAGTTTCTATCTTTTATTTTCTGTTGTTTTATCCTTTATTGCAATTTTCTTAGCTTTTAGGATCCACATGCTATCTAGTGTATCCGTGGATGTCTAATGTAATTTTTCATCTCTATGTTTTTCACATGGGAGTTATGGGTAAATTTGAAAAAATTTTATGTAATTGCAAGCTTGCTTTGTTTGAACTTGGGCACTTAACTTATGAAAATAATTGAGTTTGTCAACTTTAAAACATAAGACCACAACTGTACATGCCTATGATTCAAGAAAAGTGGACAGAATTGGATGTTGAGCCTAAACTGACCAAATGGTAATGAGACTTTAATCTGAAATAAGAGAGAGAAACCCCTTGATTTTACACGTCAGTAAGGAGGGACATATAATATCTTACAATGGTTCTGTCAATTAATCTTGTAATCTATCCACCTCATCTCATTTACACTCCACCATAAGAATTGGGAGCACTTTACAGTTTGTCATCTCTTGATTGCATATCATGTAGATAGGATTGCATTGTAGTTATTTTTTACATTTGTTGCATATATGAAAAAAAATGTTGCATTATAGTCATGCATGCACAAATTTTAAAATGCATGTTAATGTCATTTTAGTTGCATTTTTCATAATTTTAATCATTTTTTACATGATGTGCCTTGCTTCTTCTGAAAATAAGGAACTTGTTTCATTTTCTCTGAAAAATAAAATACAATGAAAAAAATATATAGTGATGAGAATAAGCCCAAGACAAAGATGAAAAAAATTTCATCTTAGTTCATTAAGCAAAATAAGGGCTGAAAAGAAAAGAAAAAAGAGAAAAAAAAATAATAAGTAAGTGAAGATCAGAAGGAGGAAGGAACTTATTCACATGCATAATAAGAAGAACAAGCACATGTGTAGTTTTGTAGATATTCTGTCTCTCATTGGGATGGAATGATAGTGCATGCATCATTCCACCTAAAATGTAAGCATTAGGTCATTTTCATATGCCTGAGCATCATTAGGTCATTTTTGTACCGTTGCATGTCAAACTGTATTGTGTTACTTTTTCTTACATAAACTGCCTATCCCATCCACCCGTTGCTCAAATTGGTAGGCCACCCGTGATTATCTCCTCCCTTTTGTATTTCAGGAGATCTGCTTCCGTGTAGATGGTAGTTAGGTTATGAGCAATGTAGATAGGAGATCACAAGATGCACTAAGCCTGAACCGGAAGATTTTATTATATGAAATGCCTTATTTGATAGTGTTCACCAATCTTGGAGTGGATATCTATTATGGATGATCATTGTCACCTGTAGGGTAGTTACCATTCTGTGGCTAGTGAGGGTCGATATGTGAATGTCTGATGGGAATCATATGGTAATGTCTATTGTGATAGTATGTTCTTTAGTTGACCCTTGCAATTTTATTCTATAGTCATGTTGCTCCAAGACGAGCAATGTTTAAGCTTAGGGGAGTTTGATGTGAGGATTTTGAGTCACTTTTATAGACTAGTTTTACATGCGTTTTATGTGTTTATAAGTCACATTTGTGGTTAGTATCTCATGATTCACTCACTTTAGTCTATAATATTAGTTTGCATCAAATCTACTATATTTCATCTTTCTGGTTATAAATGATTATATTGATGTGTTTTAGCAAGGCTGATTCAAATTTATCTTGGATTTTCAGGAAAAATGAATATATGTAGTTGTCGATACCATTGACAGTTGTCGATAGTATCGACTTGGCCACAGTGAGACAGCCGCAAGGAACCAAGATGAATCGATACCATCGACACTAAAGTCGATGGTAGCGAGATACCTACAGTGAGCCAGCAGTCAACTGGTCGATACTATCGACTCCGCCCAGCTTCAGCATCGGATTGGTGATAAAAGTGACGCCTAAAGGTGTTGATACCATCGACACTAAAGTCGATGGTATCGAGTCTGCATCAGCACAAAATGTCAGAAAAAGAAGAATCGTCGATATTATGACGGGTCGATACCATCGACCTGAGTCGATGGTATCGACGCCGTCAGATCAGGTTTTGTTACAGATCATTTCTAATCGGACGGTGGTGATCTTTTGGTGATCTAAAGTGGTGCATATACCTAATTAAGGCAGCCCTAAGCAAGCTATCACGTCATTAGTCATTGCACAAGTCTCAAGGAGGAGAGGAGAGAAGAAAGGAGCCCAGAGCCACGCCCCGATCATTCCGAGGGTTGCAGAAGGAGTTTCCCACTACCGAAAGGTTGTAGATCACTCATTCTACATCGAGGAACGCTCGGATCTCTTCCGTTCAGGGGTTACATCACTTCTATTCACGTTTTCCCCATGTTTTCCCTTTCCCTCATCATGTCTTTCATTGAGATGAACATGTGGGGCTAATCCCCTTTATCTTTAGGACCGGGAGTAGCCCGGGTGATTGTTGTATGACATTTTTACCATAGAATTTCATAATTTGTCTCTTAAATCCGTGGTATGATTTCATTTTCTCCATTATATCATTATGATTGATTACCCTAATGATAATCTAATACCTTTAATTACTTTGAAAGAAGAATTAACAGTTGAAAAGAGACAAAATTCACATTATTAATAAATCCTTTGAACAAGGTGATGTACAGTTAATGGTGGAAACCCAGAGTATGGTCTTCATGCACCTAGTTTAGGGTATAGGTTACTACTACTATGGAACCGACCTAGATTTAGGTAGTGAGTTGTATCACGAAAGTGAGCAATTCTAAATACATGCCACTACCAGGAATGAGAGACGAATTAGGATAATTGTGCAAGAATTTATACAACAAGAACTTGTGGTGAAACTGCAATCCTAAATATTCCCATTTGAATTGATTAAACCAAACATTTAATCGATTGCTCTGTTTTCTTTTATTTTTCTTTTCTTTTCAATCAACTCTCAAATCATTTTAATCAGTCTAGCTGATTGCAAGTAGTTAGTAGTAGTCTACCAATAATTACATTTCGCTGAGTTTGACTTGGGCCTCACAAAGGCCTATATTACTCTGACGTGTGCACTTGCGTTCTACGCATGGTAAATTCGTGTCAATGTGTCTTTTTATAATTAACATGTTAATATCAACTTTAATCATCCATAAAACCCTTCTCAATACATTGATCATCTCAAATTAGGGTTTCTTAATCATTAATGCATTAAAGTTGATAACTTCCACTACTTTTCGAATTGCAAGAGGAATTTGCTTCTAAATCTATTTTGAATGGATTCCTCACTTTTTTCTAAGCAAAATTGATAATTACATGTATCGATCCAAGCTACTAATAAGAAGATATGAATTTCACAAGATTTACTTACTTGGGCCAATGGGAGGCCGCCACGTCATCTCTTCCATGCAACATAGCCCGATTAAAACATAACTGATTTACGATTCTGCCCTCACGAAAGTTATTGGTTCTTCAACCCGTAGATGGGCAAAACAGTCCAAAGCCGATTGGTCGTCTTCAATCTCGTGCAACCCTGGCGCTGCCTACTGCAGCGGCTCGGGGGAGGGTTTCCTCCCTCCATCCTTGGATCCCCGGCACCCGCAAAGGCCCCATTGCCTCTGCCGCACTTGAGGAGGCCCCCAGGTGCAGCCAGGGTGGTCGGAGTCGAGCTCGCCAGCCTGCTCATGCGGCTGACCCTTGCAGCCATGTTGCGGCTGCTGCGCGAGGACGAGAGGTGCGGAGATGATTGTCACTCATCCCCAGGTCGTTGAGGGAACCTTGGACCTCCCTCATGATGACTCCATCGCTCCCATTGCTCTAGGGATAACTTTACTCCTCTTGGATAGGGTTTGAACAAATAAGAAGGAGAAGAGAGAGAGAGATGCGTGGAACTCTCCTTGGGCTTAGCCATGGGCTCTACCCTTATATAGGGGAGGGTAGCCATGCCCCAGCATGCTTGCCCATGAAGAAATAAAGCCCTTTCCCAATAGGAAACCTATTCCTTCATTGAGAAGCAATCTTCTCTCTCCTAATTATCTTCTTAATACTTTGTATATTTAGGAATTCGAAAATCCTCTCTCTTATTCTCTTTATGCTTGACTTTTTATCCATTGGCACGAAATTATACTTTCTTTTAGTAGAAAATACCTCTTTTTAACAATACCATAAAATTCATTAATTATGTATCACATTATCATCTTATTTTGTATTATTTGTATTTTCTCTTTCTTTTTCTCCATTGGGGCTCCTTGGACCCCAAGAAACTCTAATATTATGAAATTCCTTTTTAAGGATACTTATTATCCTTCTAGATGCATCCACATTCTTCATTTTTCATTATCTTACTTATTTCTTTATTAAAATATTCTTTTGCAAGGATTTCTAATTATCTTTCATCTCCTTTTTCCTCTTTTCATATTTATTTTGTTAGAAATCATATGTAAATGAATTTTACTCAATTGTGGCCATTAATGCCACTTTCTAGATATTTCCAAGTATTTCTCATAAATACTTTGCTTAATATGCATTATCTTATATCTTTTCCTATTATTTGGACTTTTCTTCGCTTTTATATCCATTATTGGATTAATATAATAATAGGAACCACAAAATTCCTGATATAAGGGAGATTTGCAAAGAAATCCCTTCTTTGAAGCAAAGCGTACAACCTTTTCAATTAAGTCCAAATTCACAAAATTATTATATTTCAATTATGAAAACACATGCTAAATTGGGGTTGTAACAACTATACACATGTGTCACAAGACTGTACACGTGTACTAGACTATACACATGGTCCTACAAGACTGTACACATGTGTACAAGACAGTACACATGGTAATACAAGACTATACACATGGTATTACAAGATTGTACACATATGTACAAGACTATACACATGTGTCACAAGACTGTACACATACATGTACAAGACTGTACACATGGTATTACAAGACTGTACAAATATGTACAAGATTGTACACATGTGTCACAAGACTATACACATATGTGTACAAGACTGTACACGTGGTCTTGCAAAACTATACACATATGTACAAGATTGTACATATGGTCCTACAAGACTGTACAATGTGTACAAGACTATAAAAATGGCCCTACAATCTTGTACACATGTGTACAAGACTATACACATGGTACTACAAGATTGTACACATGTGTACAAGAATGTACACATATCTACAAGACAATACACAAGGTCCTACAAGACTGTACACGTAGTCCTACAAGATTGTACATGTGTCACAAGATTGTACACATATGTACAAGACTGTACGCATGTGTACAAGACTGTACACATGGTCCTATAAGACTATACACATGTGTACAGGATTGTACATGTGTACAAGACTATACACATGGTTTTACAAGACTGTACACATGTGTCACAAGACTGTACACATAGGTGTAGAAGATTGTACACATGGTCTTGCAAGACTATACACATATGTACAAGACTGTACACATGGTCCTACAAGACTATACACATGTGTACAAGATTGTACACATGGTCCTACAATACTGTCCACATGTGTACAAGACTGTACACATGGTATTACAAGATTGTACACAAATGTCCAAGACTGTACACATGGTCCTAAAAGACTGTGCACATCTGTACAAGACTGTACACATGGTATTACAAGACTGTACACATATGTACAAGACTTTACACATGTGTATAAGACTGTACACATGGTATTACAAGACTGTACACATGGGATTACAAGATTGTACACATATGTACAAGATTGTACACATGTGTATAAGAATGTATACATGGTATTACAAGACTGTATACATATGTACAAAACTATACACATGGTCCTACAAGACTGTACACATGTGTACAATACTATACAATGGTATTACAAGACTATACACATATGTATAAGATTGTACACATGATATTACAAGACTATACACATATGTACAAGATTGTACACTTGGTCATACAAGACTGTACACATGTCTACAAGACTATACACATGGTATTACAAGATTGTACATATGGTATTACGAGACTGTACACACGGTATTACAAGATTGTACACATATGTACAAGATTGTACACATGTGTCACAAGACTGTACACATATGTGTACAAGACTATACACGTAGTCTTGCAACACTATACACATATATACAAGACTGTACACATGGTCCTATAAGACTGTATACATGTATACAAGACAGTACACATGGTACTACAAGACTTTACACATGTGTACAAGATTGTACACATGGTATTACAAGATTGTACACATATGTACAAGATTGTACACATGGTCCTAAAAGACTGTACTCATGTGTATAAGACTGTACACACAGTCTTACAAGACTATACACATGTGTCACAAGACTGTTCACATAGTCCTCCAGGATTGTACCCATGTGTACAAGACAGTACACATAGTAGTACAATATTGTACACGTGTCACAAGACTATACAAATATGTGTACAAGATTTTACACATGGTATTGTAAGATTATACACATATGTATAAGAATGTACACATGGTCCTATTAGACTGTACACATGTGTATAAGATTGTACACATGCTCCTACAAGACTGTACACATGTGTCACAAGACTGTACACATAGTCTTAGAATATTGTACACATGTGCACAAGACTGTACAAATATGTGTACAAAACTATACACATGTTTCACAAGACTGTACACATATGTACAAGATTGTACACATGGTCCTACAAGACTATACACATGGTCCTACAAGACTGTACACGTGTGTACATGACTGTACACATGGTTTTACAACATTGTACACATGTGTCACAAGACTGTACACATAGGTGTACAAGCATGTACACATGGTCTTGCAAGACTATACACATATGTACAAGACTATAGACATAGTCCTACAAGACTGTACATATGGTCCTACAAGACTGTACACAAGGTATTACAAGACTGTACACATGGTCCTACAAGACTGTGCACATGGTATTACAAGACTCTACACATATGTACAAGACTGTACACATGTGTACAACACTGTACACATGGTATTACAAGACTATACACATATGTACAAGACTGTAAACATGGTATTACAAGATTGTACACATATGTACAAGACTATACACATGTGTACAAGACTCTACAAATGGTATTATAAGACTGTACACATACGTACAAGACTGTACACATGGCATTACAAGACTATACACATATGTACAAGACTGTACACATGGTATTATAAGATTGTACACATTTGTACAAGACTGTACACATGGTATTACAAGACTGTACACATGTGTACAAGACTGTACACATGGTATTACAAGATTGTACACATATGTACAAGAATATACACCTTGTATTACAAGATTGTACACATATGTACAAGACTGTACACATGGTCCTATAAGAATGTACACATGTGTACAAGACTGTACACAAGGTATTACAAGACTATACACATATGTACCAGACTGTACACATGTGTACAAGACTGTACACATGTGTCACGAGACTGTACACATGGTCCTACAATATTGTACGCATGTGTCACGAGACAGTACACATGGTCCAGCAAGATCGTAAACATGTGTACAAGACTGTACACATGGTCCTACAATATTGTACACATGTGTACAAGACTGTATACATGTGTTAGAATATTGTACACATATGTGTACAAGACTGTACACGTGTCACAAGATTGTACACATGTGCATACAAGACTGTACACATGTGTCACAAGACTGTACACATATGTGTCACAAGACTGTACACATATGTGTACAAGATTGTACACGTGTCTCAAGACTGTACAGATATGTGTACAAGACTGTACACTAATGTGTACAAGACTGTACACACGTGTCACAAGACTATACACATGGTCCTAAAATATTGTACACATGTGTACAAAGACTGTACACATGGTCCTACAAGACTATACACATGTGTCACAAGACTGTACACATGATCCTACAATATTATACACATGGTCCTACAAGACTGTACACATGGTTTTACAAGACTATACACATGAGTACAACACTATACGCATGGTTTTACAAGACTGTACACATGTGTCACAAGACTGTACAAATTGTCTTACAAGACTGTACACATGGTCTTGCAAGACTATAAACATATGTACAAGACTGTACACATGGTCCTACAAGACTGTACACATGTGTACAAGACTATACACATGGTCCTAAAAGACTTTGCACATGGGTACAAGACTGTACACATGGTCCTACAAGATTGTACACATGTGTACAAGACTGTACACATGGTATTACAAGAATGTACACATATGTACCAGACTGCACACATTTGTACAAGACTATACACATGGTATTACAAGTCTATTCACATATGTACAAGACTGTACACATGGTATTACAAGATTGTACACATATGTACAAGACTCTACACATGGTCCTACAAGACTGTACACATGGTATTACAAGATTGTACACATATGTACAAGACTCTATACATGGTCCTATAAGACTGTACACATGGTATTACAAGACTGTACACATGGTATTACAAGATTGTACACATATATATAAGATTGTGCACATGTGTACAAGACTGTACACATGGTATTACAAGACTGTACACATTTGTACAAGACTGTACACATGGTCCTACAAGAATGTATGCATGTGTACAAGATTGTACACATGGTATTATAAGACTATACACATATGTACAAGATTGTACACGTGGTCCTACAAGACTGTACACATGGTCCTACAATATTGTACACATGTGTACAAGACTGTACACATGGTCCAGCAAGACTGTAAACATGTGTAGAAGATTGTACACCTGGTCCTACAATATTGTACACATGTATACAAGAATGTACACATGTGTCACAAGGTTGTACACATATGTGTGCAAGACTGTACACATGTGTCTCAAGACTGTACACATATGTGTACAGATGTGTCACAAGACTATACACATATGTACAAGACTGTACACATGGTCCTACAAGACTGTACACATGTGTGCAAGACTGTGTACATGGTCCTACAAGGCTATACATGTCTCACAAGATTGTACACATGGTCCTACAATATTGTACACATGTGTACAAGACTATACACATGGTCCTACAAGATTGTACACATGGTCTTACAAGACTGTACACATGTGTACATGATTGTACACATGGTTTTACAAGACTGTACACATGTGTCACAAGACTATACACATAAGTGTACAAGACTATACACATAGGTGTACAAGACTGTACACATGGTCTTACAAGACTATACAAATATGTACAAGACTGTCCACGTGGTCCTACAAGACCGCACACATGTATACAAGACTGTACACATGGTCCTACAAGACTGTACACATGGTCTTACAAGACTGTACACATGGTACTACATGACCGTACACATGTGTACAAGACTGTAAACATATGTACAAGACTGTACATATGGTCCTACAAGACTGTACACATGTATCACAAGACTGTACACATGTGTACAAGACTATACACATGGTCCTACAAGACTGTACACATGTGTACAAGACAATACACATGGTATTACATGACTGTATACATGTTATTACAAGTATGTACACATGTGTCACAAGACTGTACACACGTGTCACAAGACTGTATATATGGTTTTACAAGAATGTACACATTCATAAAAAACTATACACATGGTATTACAAGACTGTACGCATGTGTTATAAGATGGTACACATGCATACAAGTCTGTACACATGGTGTTACAAGACTGTACACATATGCCACAAGACTGTACACATGGTCCGACAAGACTATACATATGATAAGACTGTACATATGGTCCTACAAGACTGTACACATGTGTACAAACTGTACATATGGTCCTACAAGATTGTACACATGTGTTACAAGACTGTACACATGTGTACAAGACTATACACATTGTCCTACAAGATTGTACACATGTGTACAAGACAATACACATGGTATTACAAGACTATACACATGTTATTACAAGTCTGTACACATGTGTCACAAGACTGTACACACGTGTCACAAGACTGTATATATGGTTTTACAAGAATGTACACATTCATACAAAACTATACACATGGTATTACAAGACTGTACACATGTGTCACAAGATGGTACACATGCATACAAGACTGTACACATGGTATTACAAGACTGTACACATCTGTCACAAGACTGTACACATGGTCCGACAATACTATACACATGATCCTACAAGACTGACACATGTGTATAAGGTTGTATACATGGTCCTACAAAACTGTACACATGTATCAAAAAAAATGTATACATTATGTCTCAAGACTCTACACACGTGTACAAGATGTACACATGGTCCAACAAGACTATACACATGGTCCTACAAGACTGTACACATGGTCCTACAAGACTATGCACATGTGTACAAGACTGTACATGTGGTCTTACAAGACTGTACACATGGTCCTACAAGACTGTACACATGTGTACAAGATTGTACACATGGTCCTACAAGACTATACACATGTGTCACAAGACTGTACACATGTGTACAAGACTATACACAAGGTCCTATAAGATTGTACACATGTGTACAAGACAGTACACACGGTATTACAAGACTATGCACATGGTATTACAAGACCGTACACATGTGTAACAAGACTGTACACATGTGTCACAATACTGTACACGTATGTGTACAAGACTATACAAATGGTCCCTACAAGTCTGTACACATGATCCTATAAGACTGACACGCGTGTATAAGACTGTACACATGGTCCTACAAAATTGTACACATGAATGTCAATTATTAGTCGCTCACAAATGATTTTTAGAGGAGGATTAGAAAGTATATCTATATTGATGATTAGAGATAGAATGAATAATGACCATGTAGACAAAAGCAATGGCTTTGTGGCTCGTATATATTCAAAAAAGTAAGTGTAAGGTCCATGAACTTCCTTAATGAGTTTAATGAGCTTAATTACCATTATTTAATGCTTAGAACCCTAATATAACCTTTTTATATGTTTTGAAATCATAAGACAAGCTTAAGTTTCAAGTTTGATCTAATTTGGACATTGTTTGAGCAAGCTATGCAATTTTCTGTACATTTTGGACTTTTATGCAATTTACCCAATTGAGGGGTTTTATTTGCAATTTATCACTTGCATTATGTTACTTGGATATTATCTCATCATTCTTGAGCTTTTTGAACCATGGGGCACCCATTTAATCCTTGGTTTGTAGGTGTTTTCCTCAAGGGTATTTTAGGGTTTACCCCTTCACGAATGAGCTACCTTTAGTAGCTATCAACTAATGAATTATGTGATTGGCTGGGAAATTCAACAAAGGAAAGATGATCAGGTCTATAAGGATGGTGGGGGAGATTCTTTTGTGTGTGCTTGTATATTCTTAATAGTTTAAGACCATAGACACATGGGAAAGCTACTTGTACACCTCGTGCTTGCTTCCATCCTTATCCATGGGCTATATTTACCTCTTCCTTGCCCAAATACGAAATTATGTTTGCTTTTTCTTTCCTCTAACCTGGATCAACGACTCCACTCTATTTTTCTTCGGAACTAAGTACTCTAAGGTAGAAGACAACCCCTTTTTGGAGAAGAAGGTCTCCTAGAGCTCCATCTAGCCCTACCTAGGGTTTCTAAGGTCATCTTCTAGGGAATTTGACCAACGCAAGTTGTTTTCTTCCTTCCTTATCCGTTTCTCTTTCTCTTCTCCTTCATTAGACCTTCCTTCAGGTCAGAACCTTGCTGTTCCATGGTGAAAGTGGCTCTAGAACTCAAAAATCTATCCTTCTTGTTTCTTTTTCTAGGACTTTGCTTCTTTCTGGAGAGAAGTACCTATTTGGCCAAGTTTAGATCTGAATATAGGGATTTCATGCCTTATTTGCTCGAGATTCTTGTTGTTTGGGATATGACCTACTCTATAGAGGCGAGTTATATAACATTCTTCACTTATATTGCTAGTTAAAAGCTTGTTAGTTCATGTTTATGCTTTAATGTGATGAATTACGCATAGAGAAACCATGCTTGTTAAGAATTATGAAATTTTGTGGTGTTCCCTGTTTTTTTCCGGTTCTATATGAACTTTTAAACATGTGTACAACCTTTCTAAGGTGTAACATGATCTGGGACAGGTTGATAGCAACAACCTATGGTGCTAGGCACAAAACAATTGATGGTTCAAATTAGGGTTGTCAAGCTATTTCCTTCCCTATCACACAACCGATGGTCATACCATTCAACAACCAATGGTGTTGCTATCTTGGAAACTAATCTTCGTGATCAAGGGTGTCAAATTTATGGTGAAAACCTATGGTCACCCCCTTAGGTCAGGTTTTGGCTCAATTAGACTTTTAATTATCATTTACTAAGTATTCTAATGATGTTATCAATCGATGATGACATTAGCTTAATATTTGACGGTGTTAACGGAATGTATTACTGATCTAACAATCAATGTTGATCTAATGATCACAATTAATGGTGGATCAGGTCATCACCATATATGACGAGTTAAGAATTTAATTGTAGATTTGATTAAACCTTAAACCAATGGTTCCTTGGTTCAGTTGATCTAATGATTAGACCTATACTTCAATTGATAACCTTGAATAATGAACCTAATCCAATGAATAATATTGGATGCTTCAACATCCAATGGATTAGAATAAATCACATTGTATTATATGTGGGTCCTAGTGATGATAATTCAATGGTCCAATACCATTAAATTTTAGTCTTACCTTTGCCATCGTATAGTTATACTTGATAAATCACTATAATAAGTGGATGTGTAACTCCCATGTGATCTAACTTGTTATACCTAACCTTAATGTAATTATATGATATTGATTAGTTATAATCAGAACTCTTGAATGATTAATGTGATAATGAATTACACTCTTCTTGTGTTGAAACCACAATGTAGTACTATTTGAATATCATAGTGCCTTGCCATGTTAATATGTATGGACATATATGTGCTAATGATCTCTTGAGCCTTATTTAAGGCATGGAATGATGATGATAACCTTACTATGAATAATGTGATGGTCTTAACTACCTTTGGGCATGTTTAAAGCCAAGATTGAGGTGAAATCCTCTTCATGTTCCAATAAGGGTTAAAACCCTGGAACTTGTGATAAGATATTGGTATCATGTAATAGTATGATGATAAGTGTGGTCCATTAATTTGCAATGAATGATAGCATTTGGTAATGTGATTAAGATTTATATCTCAAATGTTTTATATATTTTGAAGTTTTTATACATATATTCTTGTTAGAAAATAATTAGGGTTTGAATGTCCACTTGTATGATAAAGCCTTAATGCATTGAATTGGCAGTAATTAATCAAGTGTAACCTTAATCATGTAGAGCCTTGTGTCGTAGAGCCATCTTCAGTGTAAGGTCCCTGAACTTGATTAATGAGTTATTCAAGATTAATTACCATAATTGAATGCTTATAACCCTAATCTAACTTTGTTATATGCTTTGAAATCATAATACAAGCTTAAGTTTCAAATTTGGTCCAATTTGGACACTGTTTGAGCAAGTTATGCAATTTTATGCACATTTTGGACTTTTCTACAATTTACCCAATTGAGAGGTTTTATTTGCAATTTATCACTTGCATTATGTTCCTTGTATATTCTCTCATCATTCTTGAGCTTTTTGAGCCATGGGGCACCTATTTAATCCTTGGTTTGAAGGTGTTTTCTCTAAGGGTATTTTAGGGTTTACCCCTTCACGGATGAGCTACCTTTAGTAGCTATCAACTAATGAATAATGTGATTGGCTGGGAAATTCGACAAAGGAAGTCTAATAAGGTCTATAAGGATGGTGTGGGACCTGCTTGTGTGTGTTTTCTTGTATATTCTTAATAGTTTATGGCCATAGACACATGAGGAAGCTACTTTTACACCTCATGCTTGCTCCCATCCTTATCCGTGGGCTATATTTACCTCTTCCTTGCCCAAGTACGAAACTTTTCTTGCTTTCTCTTTCTCTAACCTGGATAAACGAATCCACTCTATTTTTCTACAGAACCAAGTGCTCTAAGGTAGAAGACAACCTCTTTTTGGAGAAGAAGGTCTCCTAGAGCTCCATTTAGCCCTACATAGGGTTTCCAAGGTCATCTTCTAGGGATTTCAACCAAGGCAAGTTATTTTCTTCCTTCCTTATCTATTTATATTGCTCTTATACTTCCTTATACCTTCCTCTAGGTTGGTTACTTGTTTTTCCATGGTAGAAATTGATGTAAAGCTCTAAAACCCTACCTTTCTAGCTCCTTATGCTTAGGGTTTGCTCATTTGATGAAGAAAGGTGCTAGATGGATGAATTCATAGCTTATGCTTGGATTTTCTACCCTACTTGCTCAAGATTTATTCTGTGTGCAGTTTCATCTTCTCATTAGAGGCAAGTTTTATAACTTGCTCCACGTTTATTACTTACCATAAGCTTTCTAGATCATGTTCTTGCTTGAAAATGATGATCCATGCACTAAAAAGCTATGCTTGACTTGGATTTCGATTTTTATAATGTTTCCTGTTCTGATTTCAGTTATAGATGAACCTATGATCATGTGTGTGTTATTCTAAGGTATAATATGACTTGGATCAGGTTGGCTTGACAACCTATGGTGCTAATCACCTATCAACCAATGGTCAATTTTAGGGTTTTAAGCTGATTTCTTCTATAAACCCACACTACTACAGAACCTACCTTTAGTGTCGGTTATTTAAGGCCTCTAGTGTCGGTTTCTAAGCGACACCTATGTGGGCGACACTAAAAGCTCACCCATTACGCGTCGGTTCTAAAACCGACGCCCGAACTCTTCGCGCGCCACCGAAATCGCGCCTATTTCCTATGGCGCGAAGGTATAGGCGTCGGTTATTAGATAAGAAATCGACACCATATACCTTCACACCACAGAAAGGGCGCCATCTTGCCCACTATCAGCGTTGGTTATTAGATAATAAACCGACGCCATATACCTTCGCGCCACAGGAAACAGGCGTCGGTTATTTATATAAAACTGACACTATAACTTTGTGTGTCGGTGTTATACAAATAACTGATGCCTATTGTTTTTTTTTCTGTCAGTCTGCAGACCTGCTGTGGCTGGTCGCAGGATGAGAAACCTGCAGTTAACTACAGGTTTTACGACATCCATTGATATCAGCCAACAACAGGCCACAAACCTGCAAATTTAACAACAAAAATATTCACACATGCATTTAGCAATACAACCTGCAGTTCCATTTTATTTTCACACATTTAGAAACATTCATGTAGCTAGCAATCTGTAGTTCCATTCATTCACATTCACACATGTAGAAACATTCATATAGCAACCAACACTTTCATTCATTTTCACTCAGACACATGTAGAAACATCTAGACATGTAGAAACATTCACACATATATTATAATTCAGAAATTCATTTACAAAATATCATTCTTTAGTCATTATTCACTATCAACATCCCAATTATATTTTAAAACCCCCACTATTTGTATGGTTGTTGCCCATTCTTCTCTTACTTCATTTAATTCTCCCATCGTATAGGGAGCATGTACATCTGGTAAGTCTGTTCCTGTAGTGGGGTCATCTTTAAACACATGTAAAGAGAATGATGTATATATATAATTAATGAGCTATAAATAAGATTGATATATTTCATATTATCTAATACCTGAGCAATACAATCGATGTCCATCCAACATGACAGACTAACACATATATAGTACATAACAACAGCAGCGTCGAATTTACATACAACACTAGCTTAGTACATATATAGTAGGACTAAGGTGACGATCCCACCTGCTAAAACAGGTTACCGACAACTACATGTTACAACTGGGAGGTCGTGATTCAACAACCGTATGCATTAGCAGGAGGACAAACAGATCCACCTGCTAATGCATACGGTTGCTGAATCATGACCTCCCAGTCATAACATGTAGTTGTCGGTAACCTGTTTTAGCAGGTGGGATCGTCACCTTAGTCCCACTATATATGTACTAAGCTAGTGTTGTATGTAAATTCGGCGCTGATGTTGTTATGCACTATATATGTGTTAGTCTGTCATGTTGTTATATGAATCTGAAGCGCTTGTGTGCGCTGCACTTTATGTATTGTATCTGTATCCTGCTTCTCTTCATTGGGGCTTCTTTTGCTGTTTCATGGCTTGCTGCCTATATATCTATATAACCTTTGGCGAACGCCTGCATATCCTCTTGGACCCATTGTGTGGTCGTAACATGTAGTTGTCGTTGAGCATCGCTGATAGCCTAGTTAGTTAGCACATTGATTTGGTTAGTAACAATAAAGGTTAATCTTGAATAGGTGAATACATAAAAACATATATTAATTAAATTGGGAGTGGCGCTTAATACCTTGAATTCATCTATTATTCTTTGGGTAACAAACTCCTCCCAGTCTTTGGGGTCCAAGTAGTTCCATTGTTGTGTGGCTTCCTTCTTCCTATATTTATTTTTCAAAGAGAATACAAACAAAAATTATTAGTGTAGAGTTAGTGAAATACTGATCAATGTCTAGAATTGGAATCAATCAAGAACCTATTCTCAGCATCGCGTATGTAATTTCTTTACCTGGTATGTTGAGATTGGCAGCTCGTTTCCTTCAGGAAGCATTTCTTTCAACAAAGACAGCAATAACGTGAAGCTTTTGTCGCTCCATCTATTGTTAGCTTTCAACTTATACAATCTCAACACAGCGTTAAGCTTCGTAAACTTAGTACAACCTGTGTATAATGGCATCTCAGCATCATGCACAATGTTTCTAAAAATGGGAGGTGGATCGGTATCCATCATCGCATCAACGATGTCTACTGGAACTGGTTCATTCACATCTACGTCATCGTAGGTAATTTCTTCTTCCACACAAGCACTGCTATCGACATCCACTGGTTTCGGGTTTGAAATCTCTCCATGCCAATGCCATTCTGTATAGCCTTGTATAATCCTGTTGCACATGACATGAGTTTTGATTTCGTCACCAGTGTTGACTTTCAAGTTGTTACCGCAATGCCTACATGGACAGTAGAACCTATCTCCAGGTTGTTTCCTATGTTCCTCGGCAAATCTAATGAACTGGTCAAGACCAGAAATAAACTCCGGGGTGCAGCGATTGTGAATGAACATCCATGATCTATCCATTCTATGATCAAAGAGAAAACAAGTATATATTAGGACAAGATTAGGGTCTAGGGTTAACAAATACATGTGATGTCATTATTATATATAATAAATGTGTACCACCTATTCATTCTTGAACACCTAATCTCACTAGTAAGTGTATAATGTGTATTGGGTTTTCAAGAAAATTTTGACAGCATTTCCCCGCTGTTCTCTAAGTACATATGTACTTAGAGAACAAACGGGGAAATGCTGCCAAAATTTTCTTGAAAACCCAATACACATTATACACTTACATCCTAAGCGAGATTATGTGTTCAAGAACAATCCCAAACCGGGGACTATCCAAGATTTACTCCTAATGAGTAAATCTTGGACGGGTTTCTAGGCCAACAAATAATGTGTTGTCATTCTTATACCTAAAATCCTAGTTCTTCAAGTTAGGGTGATTATTGATGTCTTTAAAAGCATGATTGGAAATTTAGGGAAAAGTTCATCATTTACATTCGAAGCATGTCACATGTGTGCATTACAGTTCATCATTAAGCAAGAAGGGTGATTAGGATTCTCACCAAGAACGGGTTTTGATTTTCTATACAATTTTATAAAAAAATGCACATGTATGCATATATATACTATACTTAAGTTAAAGATATAAGTAAAGTAAACTTACCCAACATATACCATATGAGTAAGTATGTCATATTAAAATAGACTATACAATATGAGAAAATAGTAGTGTAATCATGCAAATGGGAACATTCATGGGAACACACACTTCAGTTATAAGCATTCATGTAGCAACTTTCAGTTCCATTCATTAATCTCTTTTTACATCCACACATAGGGGTGTACCCCTAAATAGTAACTAAACAAAGGGGTTGGTGTACCCCTAAACATGCGCATAATTAAAAAAACTATTAATACAGACACGTCTAGATAGATAGACAACTAAATACTACACCAACATAGTCCCGCATCAGTAACTTCGAGGACTTATCATTGTGGCGATCTTCTCCTGAAGTTCAGAATAGAAAGCAGCTATGAGTATTGATTGCTTGACAATTATATTTGTTAATTGGACTTACCGTGGTCTTTTTGATGATGAAGCTGTGTCACGAAGCTCCTCACTGTATTTAGACGAATCTGAACTGATAGGGGCCTCAGATTCAGATTCGTCCGAGCTGATATGCGACGACGTGCGCTCATACCGCAGTAGATGATCGGGGGTCTCGCAGTTACTGTTGGTTATCCAAACTTTGATGGAATTATGGCCAACTGTACTGAGAAAAAGCCTGTTGCAACGGACCACATGCATCTCTCCAATCCAATCACGCCAACCGGATTTTGATACAAGATTTCCCGCCAAATCATACTCAACCTCAATAACATGTGAATAATTGCCAAAAGTTAGGGTCACTTTACCAGGCATGTAGTGTCTTCCTTTTAGAAAACGCCAATGTTTGGGTATGACCAATTGGTTTAAGGAAAGATCATCTATGATGATGTCCATATGTTCTTCAATAGGGAACGTTAACATTGACATAGAGGCCCAGTTCATAGTGACTGTTATGGGTGGACAGAGACTGCATAATATTAGTATTAACAAAGTGTAAGTACATATAACGATGTTATATATTTTCAGAAAAAGTTGTATAACATCAGTTAACCTTTTATTGCTTGTCATAACCAACTTTATTGTGGTAGACATGATAGCTTGAAAAGAAGTCTACATATGTACTTAGAGAACAAACGAGGAAATGCTACCGAAATTTTCTCGAAAACCCAATACACATTATACACTTACATCCTAAGTGAGATTAGGTGTTCAAGAACAGTCCCAAACCAAGGACTGTCCAAGATTTACTCCTAATGAGTAAATCTTGGATGGGTTTCTAGGTGCTTACTAAAATAGAACCATTATATGGAACTAATCCTACATTATACACATACTTTTCCTGAGTAAGATAATGTGCACTTCATGGAATTATTAAGATCTGAATATATATAAGTTGTTTCTACCTACTTTGATGGGATTTTATAACATTCGAGTCTTCCATTTAAGGCATTAGATGCATATATTGCAGTCCATTGTGTTGAGATAAGAATCCCATGTGATACACACGATTGAGAATCTTTCACGATACTAGGAAAATACACAACTAGATATTCATTTAGGTGTTAGACATTCATTTAGGTGTTCCTGATAACTCGCAGGTATGCACAACTAGACAACTGTGGCAGAGTAGTACTGGAGGAAGCATACCTTTCGGTAGCGGCGGCGGACAAGTAGGTGACAATTGGCAATTTAGGGAAAAGTTCATCATTTACATTCCAAGCATATATATACTATACTTTTTGGAACCATACTAAACACCCAAATACTTTATAACACAACTATAAAACAATGATTATAGCTAAACTATTAAACAATAGACTTGTCACACATAAAACACCCTATACAACTATAAAACAAAAAAGTATTAAGATATGCATGATACAATAACTATTTTGCATCACATTACAACAGACTTATCATTGATACCTTACTAACTTATTTCTACATTTACATATCATCACTTGATCAAAAATTACATGTATTGTATAGACAATAGAGGATTCAACTCAGTAGAAGCACAAAATCAGTACCTAAACCCTAAACACAAATAAGTAAATAACTTTTAAAAAAAACGCCCAGCAACTGCTTGGGTGTGCCTTGGCACTGCCCAAGCAGCCACCGGAGCAGAGGAAGAAGGAAGAAGGTAGGGCAGGCGGGCATACCTTGAGGGCAGAGGAGAGCAGCGGCCGGAGCACAGCAGCCACCGGCGGAGGCGGCGGCAAAGAGAGGAGAAGCGCCGGCGAGGACACAGAGCAGCAGCGGTGAGGGCACGGAGCAGGAGCACGGACGGCCGCCGGTGAGCACAGAGGGAAGGAGCAGGAGCAGGAGCACGGCCGCCGGTGAGCACAGAGCAGCGGCGAGGGCAGGAGCAGGAGCACGGCAGCGGCGGCGGAGGAGCAACGACCGGCAGGGGCGAGCAAGAAATCGCCGGACCTAACTGAAATCGAGAATGAAAAAGGGAAAGGGGAAGAGAAGCTCACGCTGGTGAGCTATTAAGTTGACAATAAGTGTCGGTTATTCTAAAAAACCGACAAATAAACCAACTGTGTCGGTTCTTTTCCAAAAACCGGCACCTATACTAGATTATAGTCGTCGGTTTTTAACTAAAGGACAACCGACAACTATTCTTGTCTCGCGAATACCCTTTAGTCGTCGGTTATTTATTTATGAACCGACGACATATGTCAAATTTTGGAGGTAATTTTTTCATTGGAATTTTGGTTTTGGCGGTTGATTTTAGGTGTCAATTTTTTATTACTTAACCGACACTTAATAAAAGCGGTACCCATGTCTGGTCGACCTTCACAGATTGTATGTCGGTTTATGTTATAAACCAAAACTGTAGAGTTTAGGTGTCCATTTATGTATACAACCGACACCTTGAAAAGTGACTTTATAAGCCATTTCTGTAGTAGTGCCATGACCTGATGATGGTACCATTGCAACAACCCTATGGTGTTTTCTTCATGACAATGGATGGTGGTAACCAAGGGTGTCAACTGACGTTCACCCCCTTAGGTCATGTTTTGGCCTAATTAGAAGCCTAGTGATTAACAACTAAGTACCCTAATGATGCTATTAATCAATGGTGATATTAGTTTGATATTTGATGTTGATTAACAAATATAGTGTTGATCTAACAACTTATGGTGCTTAATGGTCACTAATGATGGTGGATCAGGTCTCCAAAACCTATGGTGAGTTAATCATGTAGTTGTAGCATCAATTAAGCCTTAAACCAATGGTTTCTTAGGTAACTTGATGCAATGGTCAGACCTATACTGTAATTGATGGTTTTGATATATGAACTTGACCCAATGGTCAAGATATAATGTTTATTCCTCCAATAAATTGGAATGATGGATAATGTAATATGTTGTTCCTAATAATGTTATTTATATGGTTTCCTTTATATGATCAACTTAAGGAGCTTACTTGTTGACAATGGATGGCTTGTTTTAAATGAATAGTAGATTGTGGGTTTTACCCTACTTTTAATGGAACTTTTTGTGTTGTTAATCAAGGGATGTCTAGGATTAGATGGTGACTCTTTATAGAGAACAAATCAAGGACTTCATAGGTGGTTTATCCAAGGTGTTTACTTATGTAAACAACCAATGGTCTTACCTTTTAAACATCCAATGGTTCTGTGTGACATTGTGGTATAGTGATATGGGTTGAATGATGATGGAACAAATGGAGGGTTACCCTTAATAAGGTATTCTTACCTATTCATTCATATGAATAGAAGGGATGATAATCATATTTTGTTGATATGTAACCCTAATGAGGTATATCTTGTTATACCTAGATTTAATATAACTAAATGATGGTAATTGGGTATGAATAGTCATTGAATGACTAATACAATCATGAAGTACTATGTTAATGTTGTTGAAACCCTAGTATGCTATAATCCAGTGGTTACACCTTGATTTATGCGTGGGTATAAGTGTTGATTAGTAACATTAATATAATTTATCTTGTTGAACATAACTCTAATGCAAATAGATAAAGATGAGTATTCATGTTTAACATTCTTATATGATGTCATGATAGTGAAATAACCTCCTTAACATGATCATAACCTTAATGTGTTAATTGGTGGTTGTCATAGCCACATGGTTGATACTTGCTTATGCGAAACATGTGCATTATGAATATGATGAGGGTTAGTCATATCGAGATTCCTTGCATGTTGATGCAATAAAGGAATGTTCTTAATATTAATATAGCCATGCTATGATTGTTTATGAATATCTCCTAGCTCATTAATGCAATATTGTGTTGATCTGGTGTATTATATGTAAGTGATGTTGTTGAGCCTTGTTATAAGGCATGCAAAGATAATGATGATCTTGCAGGGAATAGTATGATGGCCTTAATGACCTCTGGGCATGGTTGAGCCATGAATGAGGTGTAATCCTCTTATGTTGATAAGGGTTGATACCCTGTGATATTGTGAAAAGGATTTATATCTTGTGATAGTATGATGACTAGTGTGGTCTCATGAATGGCAAGTGAATAGTACCATGTGATGATGAGATGAGAAATTATGTTTCACACATTTTATATCTTTTCAAAGTTGTGATATTTATATGCTTGTTAGAAGTGAATTAGGGTTTGTATGTCCACTTGTTTGATGCAGCCTTAATTCACCCAATTGGCATAACTAATCAAGTGCAACTCTAATCATGTAGTGCACTATGTCGTAGAACCATCTTCAGTGTCATAACTTGCTGGATGGTGAAACAAGTATTCCTAAGGGAAAATCAGAGAGCATACTATTGAGTATGTGGGGGTGGCAGGTTGAGGATATATCCTTATCATCCATAATGCAGATTTTGGAGGTTGGCTATGGTCATGCCTCATACATATGATGTGATTGAGAATGGATGTGGTCGTGTCTCAATGATTATAACATGATGTGATTGGAGGACACCAACGGTTATACCTCAGTGATTGGGTTTGTATACCCTAGTTTCTAGTGTCATGACATGTACCAAGGGCGGACTAGTGGTTAGCAGCTTGACTATATGTCGTTGTGGTGGCAGTTTTGACTGATATGTCACTGCCTTTTTACTCATACTGATCGAGGGGAAGAGATCTTAGGATACCAACACTCCTAAATCTTGTACGGAACCAAATAGCCCTTCACATGGGTCGATTGGACTTTGAATGGTACGATTCAAATTCCCCAAGGCATAATAAAAGATGTAATACAACCATATAGTATATCTGCTTAAGGTTATACACAACGCTTCACATTGGATGATAACCCTTGTTTGTTCTCTTTACATAAAGATGATGCTTAGTGCAATTAAGAGATAGTAATTATACTTATGTTGTGGATATGCATAAGATTGTAAATGTGTACATACAGTAGTCATGCTTATGTTGATATCTATACTGCTACTACTGATTATAATTAGGATGCTAGCTATATCATGTTGTTAGTTATGTTTAGCATGCTAGCCATGCCTCTATAATTAGAAATGCAACTGCTAATCATGCTTATGCAAATACTCGTGCTTATGTTGATAGCTCTGCTTATGATATTAATCTGTTCAAACTATTAGACATGCTAATGTTGTTAGATATGCTTATGATGCTAGACTTATTCATGTTAATAGAGATAATATGCTACTAGACTTTCTTATGCTAGTTATGCATATGCTATTGAATCTCTTATATGGTTAATAAGGAAAATGATGATAGTCAACTTGATGATGATAATTGTTATTAGCTCCTTTATGTATTTTGTTAATCATTAGCTTTGATGAGCCTATTTGTTATATATGATTAAACTGCTTAAACCATCTCATTACCTAAAATGTTGTAATCAATAAGCGTTATTGGAGGTTATATCTCTTGCTGGGACATAGGTCTCACTCTTGTGGTTTGCCACATTTTTTAGGTAATCAGAAATGACAAAAACAAACATGTGGCAGCAAAGAGGAGCTATAGTAATGAATCTTTAGGAAAGTTGATTAGATGTCTAGTGTATCCTAGAGTCATCCCTGTACTCTCAGGTTCAGGCAAGAAAAGTTTATATATGGTATTTCAAACGAATCAGAATTTGTTAGCATGTTAATGTTTATTGTGTGGTATATACAAATATTGTTCTCCTGTGTATATATGTTGTAGATAAGGTGATAGAACAATTTGCATCAAATTTTTGGCATAGTATGGATATAAGAAATATGTTGGGCTCTTATGCAAATGTTTCTGAGTGGGTGCTGACATTGAAATTGATTTTAATTTACCCATATTTTTGGCTATGTGGTTAATTGGTGATTGATTGTGTTTTATGTTTTGAGTAATCTCCTTGTGTAATGGGTTCTCACATTCAGTGTCAAAACTTACTAGATGGTGAAATGAGTATTCCCAAGGGAAACTCAGAGCGCATGTTGTTGAGTATGTGGGGGTGGCAAGTTGAGGATATATCTTTATCATCCACAATTGCAGGTTATGGAGGATGGCTATGGTCATGCCTTTGACATTTGATGTGATTAAGGACAACTGCAATTGTACCTTGGATTAGAGGGTTTTGTATACCCTATTTTCTAGTGTCGTAACTTGTACCAAGTACAGACTAGTTGTTATCAGTTGACTATATGTCACTGTTGGCAATTTGACTGGTATGTCGCTGCAGTTTACTCGTACTGACCGAGGGGAAGAGATCTTAGGATATCGACACTCCTAGATCTTATACAGAATTGAATAGCACTTTGAAGTGGTCAGTTGGACTTTGAGTGGTACGACTCAAACTCCCCAGGGCATAATAATAAAAGATATAATCCAGTCGTGTAGTATAATTGCTAGGGTTTAATACGTATCACATTGGTTGATTAATCCTTGTCTTGTTTTTACACTACATAGTTCATACATGATGTAGACCTATGAAAATTGTGTAATTCTACTTGATGTTACAACTTATTTGCTTAACTGCTTAGTATGCTTAAATTGTTCAATCTATTTATATTACTTATTCAATATCCTAACTGCTCAGTTCATTTACTATCAATCAATATGTTATAATCAATATATGTTGGAGAGATTTATATCTCTCACTGGGACTGGGTCTCGCCCGTGGGGCACCACATTTTTTTAGGTGGTCGCGGGCAATGAGGTTGTGGTCGCGTTGTAGAAGAGAACCAACCTGGTGATCAATAGATTCAGAAGGTTGCTTAGTTGTAGATGTTAGTAGTTGTAACATCCTTGACCTGGGTTATGCTTTAACCCTAGTGTTTAAGAAAGATAATTATATGATTACTTTTATCTTTTGAAAAGTAATTAAGGCTCAAGAGGATCTTATGTTTCAATTTTAGTCCTTTTTTAATAACGTTGAAAACAATGTTTTGCCTATTTTGGACTAAAGTGCAAATTACCCAAGTTGAGGGGTTAACTTGCTAATGTTACATGATAAAATGTTCCTCAAGTGTTATAGAATCATAAGAATGAGAATGATGCAGAGGTATGGCTTGTGAAAGCTTGAGCACCAACAAAGAGCTTATTAAGCAATGTTTGTACATTGAAACTTAGTTTTGGTGTAATGTGCAATTTACCCAAAACCTAGGGTTCAATATGCAAAATACCACTTCTATAGAGTCCCTAAGATTTCTTGGTATCAATTAGAGACAAGAAAATCAGAGGGCGTCTCATTTGAATCTCTTTGGAGGAGAGAGAATCTTGATATTAAAATAATCAAGATTTAAGCATAATTGAAACCCTAATTCAATTTAATGCAAAAATAAATATGTTAATGGAGGTTCCCTTCAACCAAAAATGTGATGGTTGAATTTGTATAAGTTTGGACGTCCTTGTGCCTTGCAATGGCACTGAAATATCTAAAGTGAGTGGAGAGCCCACTCACATTTGTCAAAGAAAAAGTAATATCCACTAATTTTTGGATATTATTATTATAATGATTAAGGTGCTTAATTTGTTTTCTTTTAATTCATGGATAAAGAAGAGGATTTTGAAGGGGAGGATGATTGCTTCGTATGCAAGGAAGTGAGGGGGATAAGTGGCACCAATTTAAGGAATTGAAGGATTTTTATAACACTTTCTCTCTCTTGAAATTCCCTTACATATATCCCATTTTCCACCCATATGAAAGACTCTTTTTCGAATCTACTTTCTTTATTTGCTTTGGTCGAACACAAGGGAGATTAGGATCAACATGAGGACGTGCCCCAACATATAGGTGAGCTCCTTAATCATCTTCAACCTTGATTTCATGGTGGAAATTGAAATTCAATGCTTATTTTCTTCTTTTCTCCATTCAATCTTCAACCTTAGCCACTCCTTTCACTCAAAGACTTTAGGACGGACATTGGGAAGTTGAGGAAGCTTCAATCACCATTGAAGACGTGAAGCTTGAAGCTTGGATTCAACTTTGAAGGTGGGTTATATAAATTGAACCCTTAAATGTTACTATTGATTTTTCCTTCTTTATCAGATGTTGATTCTTTCTTCTTTCCCAAAATTCCAATTGATTAGTTGATGAAATCACCATAAGAATCACAGGAGATTTATAAGGCTTGTAGCTTGAATATGATGATGTCATCTTAGCACAGACCACGATAAAGATCATGTGCAAACAATTTCAACTTTGATGACCAGGTGATCAAACGGTCTCAAGACCGTTTGAGGTTAAACGGTCTCAAGACCGTTAGAGGTCAATTGATGATGTGGATGAATGAAGATCCAATGGTTCAAATTGATCTAATGAAAATGGATTCAAGAATGGATGATCCATTGATTACAAACCCTAATCGGATTGATTGGTTGAAACCCTAAATTGATTGAGTTGATTTCTATGTTGAATGGCCCAAACGGTCTCAAGACCGTTTGAGGGAAAACGGTCTCAAGACCGTTTGAGGGCAAACGGTCTCAAGACCATTTGGGATCGAACGGTCTCAAGACCATTTGAGGTCAAGTGGAGTCATGAATGGATGAAGATCCAAGGGTTACAAGTGGATCTACTTTCAATGGCCTTAATGTTGGATGGTTCAATGAGTGGAAACCCTAAAATGATTGAATAAGAAACCCTAATTGATCCATTCGATTTCAAGGTGGTTTGGACCAAACGGTCTTGAGACCGTTTGAGATCAAATGATCTTCATACCGTTTGGAGGGAAAACAGACTCAAAACCGTTTGATGTTCAATCGGTTTCAATGATGGGTTGTTCATTCGGCTTCAAAGGTTGAAAGCACCAAACAGTTTCAAAACCGTTTAAGGTCAAACGATCTCAACCCTAAGGTGGACAAACAATTTCAAAACCATTTGAAGGTCAAGGAGGTCAAAACTGTTTGAAGGTTTAAAAGTATCAAAATCGTTTGGAGACCTAATAGTCTCAAAGCTATGAAAGGTCAATTAACCCTATGATTGTTAATGATGATAATTACAATGGTTGTACCTTTAAAGTACTTAAGTGATTAGTACCTTTTGAGTGGTTAACCTTTGATGCTTATGAAAGAATTAACTCAATACACTATGATAATCATAGATGTATGTACTTGAATGAAGATTTGACCTAATCTTATTAAGCTTGAAGTAATCAACATCCTAGAGAGGATGAGAGAGAGAGGAATTCATACATGTATAATAATCATGTAGTGGTTAAGATTCAACACTTTCAACATGAATAAAATATGTAATTAGGGTATGATCCTTGATAGAGAGATCATGAAACCCTAATTGAGAAGGTTGATGAGCCATAACCCTAATTTAGGGCAATACTGGGTGTAACCCAAATCTAGGGTATTGGTGTAACCCTAATCTAGGGTGATGATATGAGAAATCCCAATTCAGGGTAATATGATGAAAAACCCTAATTTAAGAGGATGCTTCATGAAACCCTAATTTTGGGTAACGCTACATGAAACCCTAATTTGGGGAAAGGTTATAAGGAACCTTAATTCAAGATAATGATGTGAGAAACCCTAATCTAGGGTGATGCTTCTGATGCTATGAGAAACCCTAATCCAGGGTGATGTTATGTAATGCTATATGGAACCCTAACCCTAATATAGGGTGAAGGTGTGTGAAACCCTAATTTTGGGTTATAATGTATGAAACCCTAATCTTGGGCAATATGATGATAAACCATAACTATAATTTTGAGTAATTGGATGAGTATCCCTGATTGATATGATTTGCGAAACCCTAACCCTAATAAGTGAATAGTGATACTACCATTACATTGCATGGTACTGATATTTAATTGATATAATTATCATCATGTATACTAACCATGCAGGTATCATGAGATGATGAGCATAGCTAGGTATGAGCTATGATGTGTTATTTATTTAAAATGTTTTGTGGGCCTTGTGAGCCATTATATGCTTTGTTGCCTAGTAAGAGGTAACAAGAGATTAAATGGGCTTTGAGAGCTATGTGATATGCTTGTGTAGCAAGTATCATGTTTACCTTGGTCAGATGACCTGAAGGTATTAGTTACCTGATAAGTGGTAACAAGTGTTCTTTGATGAACTGAGGGTTTGAATACCCATATTTCATAATCATGATGATGAGATGCTAAGTGATGAGAATGTCCATGATGAGATAAGGGATTGATATCCCAATGTTTTGTAAAGTTTTAAAAAGTACTTGATAGAAGTACAACCCATCCTTTGTAGCTTTTGTCATAATAGTTGATGTTTGGAAACTTGTCTGATGCTAAAAGAATATGTAATACACTTAATTAATCAAGTGAAATCTTATCATGTAAAGCCCTAACCATATATCTATCATCGTCAGTAGTTGGTGATGAAGAAACAGGTTTTCCTATGAGAATTCATGGAATGCATATTTTTTAATATGTGGGGGTAATGGGAAAATATATCCTTACGCCTCACAAGAATGACTGCGGGCCATATCCTATGCATAGGAATGGTTATGGACCATATCCCAATAAGAGTATGGCTATGGGCCATAACTCCACAATACCAGGCATTGGCTAAGGGCCATATCCTGAAGAGAGTATATGCTATGGGCTATAACTCTATAACAAAGTTACCACTATACCCAAGAAAGCTATTTAGCAGAGATACAAGATGTCCTGCATAAGATCTTGTACTGACTGAGATAAGGGAGGTTATGGAAATCTGACTCTTCCTTAACCTATGTATGGTACCGATTTCGATTTTGCAATGGTCGGTTGGAGTATGAGCGGTATACCTCATCTCCTCAGGGCTTAAGTATGATTGTAAAATGTAATCAGCCATGTAGCATATTTGCTTAAGGTTGAAATATGAGAATCATTGGTTGATGATACCTTGCATAGCATGTCCTAGATGAATAAATGTTATACATGATCTTCAATTCCTTATTGGATAAGTGACATGCTGCTTTATCAAGTTATAACTGAAATGCTTTGAATAAGAATATTACTCTAATCTGTTTAGATATTGATTTATCTACTTTTGAATATATTTGATTCCTCTGCTCAGTTTTATTCTATTAAACTGCAATAATAATGTTTCTGGCAGAGAGTTATATCTCTCACTGGGACAATTTCAATTATCTCACCCTTGTGGGATCCAACCTTTTTAGGTGGATGAGGACGAGGAGGTAGAAATCATACAGTAGGGGAAGGACAACAGCAGCAACAGGGACAACAGTGATATTCCAGGTGGAGGCACTGACTGTCATATTTTGTTTAGAGAGTCCTATGTGTCATCTCTGTACTCTTAGGTCCTTAGAGTTAATAGTTATTACTTTTAATGAATCGATTTGAGATTTTAGCTTGATGCCTTGAGGTTCTTATACTGACTGTGTATAGTTTTAACATAGCAATTGATGCTTGTAATCCTCGAGAATGGACAATACAAGATATGTACTTATGAACCAGGATGTAAATATAATACATTGGTTCTTGATAAAAGAGTTTTCCTGTGTTTGGATCTCTTTGTAAATGGTTTTAATTTTTAGTGATTTTTAGTAATCCGTTGTTAATGATCACTTCTGCTTAGTTAATAATGTTTTGTTCGAACGGTGCGTCACAGTTTAGTTGGTATCAGAGCTCTAGGTTCACTGAGTCTATAGAGACATAGGATTAAGGTTGTTGAGTCTGTTCTAGTGTCTTCCAGTTTATATGATAGTGTCTTCTGCTCATATAGGAGAAGAAGAACTTAAATATGTCTGGATCACACAAAAAACATGCTGCTGAGAGTAGCATTGTTGCACCAGGAAGAGGTGCAAGTGATCAGGATAGGGAGGAGCCAGTACCTAAACATCCCCAGCTTAACCAGGCTGCACTAGAAAATCCAACTTTCCATGATTTGTTTGGGCAGTTCATGGCAACCATGACGCATATGGCTGATAGGATGCCACAACCTGCACCTAGGGCACCAACTCACCATGAAGGATAGGGAATCAACAAGACTTTCAAACGACTTCATCGAGTTGGAGCCACAGATTATGCTGGTACAACTGACCTAGCAGATGCTGACTTGTGGTTGACTGAGTTGGAGAAGGCTTTTAGAATCCTCAATATCCCTGAAGCAGAGAAGGTGAGGCATGCAGTATACCTTCTAAAAGGGAGTGTTGGCCACTGGTGGACAATAGAAGAGGGCAAGAGGCCAGGTGTTGAAATCGGATGGGAAGAATTCTGACAAGAATTCGTCAGTAGATACTTCCCCAAGACGTTTTTAGACAAGAAGATCTCTCAGTTTGAGAGGTTAAGGCAAGGACCAATGAACATTAGTGAGTATGAAGCTAAGTTCATGGAGCTTTTGTGGTTCTGTCTGCATATGGCAGCTACTGATGAAGAGAGAATTCGGCATTTTGAGAAGGGGTTGAACACTGAATTGACCACTCTTGTGTCTGCTTTAGATAACATGGAGAGGTTCTCCACCTTCGTGGAGTCCGTGAGATGGATAGAAAGGTCGGTGATTGAGAAGCGTCAGACTAAGAGTAAGAAGGTGTATACTCAGTTCCAAGGACAGAGGTCTGAGAGTTTTAAGAAACTGAGGTTTTCTGCACCAGCAGCACCACTGAGGTTCAATACCCAGATGCAATGGACATCAAGTAGGGGTAGGGGCCATAGTTTTCCTCCAAATAGAGCCCCCAGTACTGCATCAATGTCAACAACTGGACCTTTTAGACCATATCAAGAGAATAGAACATGTCATCAGTGCAGACAGGTAGGACATCTAACAAGGGATTGTCCAGCTGGAAACACAATGGTAACCCAACCACCGAGGCAGAGTCAACAAGGCCATCAGAGGAAACAGATTTCGAATGGTGCAAGAGGATGTAGACAAGCATCCAATATGGTTCGTCGGCACCCAACAACTGAGCACAGGGTCAACAGCAAGTAACAGTGAGATTCTATGTGATGAATCCACCTGAAGCAGTGGTCAACCCTCGAGTTGTGACAGGTCAGATGGAACTATTTCATTCTAATATGTCTTCATCCTGCTTTGTATCCGTTTTGATTGATCCGGGTGTTACACATTCCTTTATCACTCGAGAAGTGATCCTTGAATACAATATGACTGTCAGTCATAGAGCAGATAATATGTTGTTAGAAACCCCTTTGTTGGGATCTGTAGTGTTGCGGGAGGTGTGTTCTCCCTGCATTCTTTCCTTTTGTGAACATCGCATTCAGGTGGATCTTATACCACTTGAGATGTACAGGTTCGATATAATCCTTGGAATGGACACCCTAGAAAAGTATAAGGTTGTCTTGGATTGTGATTCCAAGCAAGTTGTTTTCGTAGATGACGGTGACACATGGATATTTCAGGGAGATAGAAAGATTCTTCCAACATGTTTAGTGTTGGTTATGGTAGCTGAGAAGCTGATGAGACAAGGATGCTTTGCATTCTTGGCACATGTGGTAGACACCACAATGGAGAGCCCTAATCTTTATAAAGTTCCGATAGTTGGGGAGTTTGAAGATGTGTTCCCTGAGGAACTTCCAGGTGTTCCTCCGCCCCGAGAGATTGATTTTGAGATTAATCTAATCCCAGGCACGCAACCAATAGCACAAACACTGTATAGAATGGCACCTGCTGAGATGGCAGAGCTCAAGAAATAGTTGTAGGAGTTTCTTGAGAAAGGTTTTATCTGACCGAGTACTTCACCATGGGGTGCTCTGGTTCTCTTTGTTAAGAAGAAGGACGGATCTATGCGGTTATGCATCGATTATAGACAATTGAATAAAGTAACCATAAAGAACAAGTATCCTCTGCCAAGGATCGATGACCTATTTGATCAGTTGTGTGGTGCAGCTATCTTCTCTATGATAGATCTGAGGTCAGGATATCATCAGTTGTGTATCAAGGAGAGTGACATACCTAAGTCTGCTTTTAGGACAATGTATGGCCACTATGAGTTCATAGTTATGTTGTTTGGACTAACTAATGCACTAGCTGCATTCATTAAACTCATGAATAGAATCTTTCGGCCTTTTCTTGATCAGTTCATAGTAGTCTTCATAGATGACATCTTAATATACATTAGAGATGTTCAACAACATGAGAAACACCTCCATTAGGCTTTAACTTTGCTAAGAGAGCATAGGTTGTATGCTAAGTTTAGCAAATGCGAGTTCTAGTTACCAGAAGTTTCTTTTCTAGGACATGTAATATCTGCCTCAGGTATCCGTGTTAATCCTAAGAAGGTAGAATCTATCCTGCAATGGGAACAACTAAAGACACTGACAAAGATACGCAGTTTCCTAGGACTAGCAGGATATTACATGAGGTTCATTAAGAACTTCAGTTCTATAGCTTTACCCCTAACCAAGTTGACCAGGAAGGAGGTTCCTTTTGTCTGGAATGACAAGTGTCAACATTCTTTCCAGCTGTTGAAAGAAAGGTTAACAAGTGCACATGTGTTGGTGTTACCTGAGCAAGGGAAGGGGTACATAGCTTTTTGTGATGCATCTAAGAATGGCCTAGGATGTGTATTGATGCAGGATAATCAAGTGATTTCTTTTGCCTCTCGACAACTTAAGAAACACGAGAAGAATTGTCTGACACATGATCTAGATCTAGATGTTGTGGTTCATGCTTTGAAGATCTAGAGACATTATCTCTATGGAGAAACATTCCATATTTTCACAGATCATAAGAATCTAAAATATATCTTCTCACAACATGAGTTGAACATGAGACAATGCCGCTGGATGGAGTTAATCAAGGACTACGATTGTACAATTGATTATCATCCAGGGAAGGCTAGTGTAGTGGTTGATGCACTAAGTAGGAAATCATCATCACCAGCCTTAGATAAGGCACAGCTGAACTCTTTAGTGTGCTTTAAAAGAGATATTCTTATCTCCTTAAGGCAAAACAATATACATCTTAAGGTATTGTTGTTAGTCGGGTTGTTAGCTGAGATGCAAGTAAAACCTACTCTGAGACAGCAGATTAAAGAAGCACAACAAGCTGATGTTGTGGTTCAGCAGACCAGGTCAGAGTATGGTAATGAGAAACGGGATGGCTTTCATGAGTCAGAGGATCAGGTAGTCTGTTACCATAATAGGATGGTAGTACCTGATGCCAATGACTTAAGAAAGTTAGTCTTGGAGGAAGCTCATTCTTCAATGTATGCAATACATCCAGGGAGCACCAAAATGTATCGTAACTTGAAGGATATGTATTGGTGGCCTGGTTTGAAGAAAGATGTAGCTGAGTTTGTTATGCGGTGTCTAGTGTGTCAGCATGTTAAAGCTCAACATCAAAAGCCCACAGAAACAATGCAACCTTTGCCTATACCACAGTGGAAATGGGATCATGTGACCATGGACTTTGTGGTTGGTTTGCCTAGAACAACCAAAGGTCATGATTCCATATGGGTGATAGTTGATAGTTTGACTATGTTGGGTTTTGTGGAGAAAACATGCACGGCAGAAGCGATAAAATCCACACAACCCGAAACAGGATCTCGTCGACAACAACGTATTTGGAAGGAGTGTTTACGGGATATACCTTATCGCGGAGCAAGTCTGGCAATGTCCCGCTGCACGACGGTGCAACACAGCTGACCTACACAGACGAAACTTCTCTCCCATTCGCTGTCGCAGGTTGATCCGGCGGCGCTCCTTTGCAGCAGTGATGTACGCCGCTCGTAGCGCGTATAGGTGGTCGTCGACGTCCTCCGAATACATGCGTCAAGGCGTTTGCGTCTCTACTTCATCCACGCGGATGGACGGAACTCCACGTCACACTTCCCAAGCCGGAGGGAAGGAGTCATGTCTCTGCAGCGGTGTGCTAGCGGCGCGTTTCTCTCCTTTCTCTCCTAGAGACGATGATGGCTAGGGTTTACATGCGTGAGCGTAAACTGAAAAGCCTCTATCTATCTTATACAGATATCAGCTGTCAATCCTCCTTTAAACAGGATACGAAGGGAAATAGGGTTTCCTAAACCCATCAGTAAACAGAAATGTTGCGTTAATTAAAACGCTCATGGATTAATTAGAATATTATGAAATTCATTAATTAACCAAATAATCACATTAATTGATTAATTAATATCCGACTCCATGCAATCGCTTGGGATGGCTTTATGTGCATATACACCAACAAACTCCCACTTGCACTTAGAGCCAGTCACTCCACTATTATTCTAATCGATTACATACACATTTTAGTAATCAATGTGATTTGAAGCAATTCCAATCAAATCCACAATTATACTCCTATTCCAACGCATCCTATGCGTGTGACCCGGTAGGATCCAAATTACGTTGCCAGTGATATCCATAATCATATTATTATTTCACAAGCAATGATTGGTATCTAGCAAGACTTCATTGCCACCCAAGTAATTGGAGAAGTTGGAGAACATCTTAACCTATCATTCATGACTGGTGTTATAGTGATTGCACTGTTCCTTTGTTGCTGATATCCGAATTGAACTCGAGTCATGGAATTGTTATCCTTTTCAACGTTCAATCCATGTTCCTTGAACTAGAGCAGACTGTCTGAGATATATGTAAGCTCAATATCACATATTGACTCACATCAGCATGGCCATGCATTTCTCAGTCTCGCTTATCAAGTGGCCGGAATATCAAACTCCCGTAGGAAGGACAAATTCCATCTACATCACTCACAGTCATCCCCATGTGTCACAGTGAACCCAAGCACCATCTTTATGGCAATCCTTATTCAGGACCACGGTGGATGATGTCAAAGTACACCGAACGACATGTGATAAGTGTAGTGACTTCAAGTCTAAGAACCACAATCACCACCATCATTATGAGATGTGACTCTAACTACCAATCATGGTATCCATGTGTCACTCTCAATGTGGGTCTATCCGATACACTGTTCTCTAACAAGTATCTATGTATTTGGTTTGATATCTCCATATCATGGATAATGAGATTCTTCCACCAACCAACATACATTCTAATATTATGTGTTATTGATGTCTATGCATATTTCCACAATAACAACTGATTAGGGACAAAACAAGAATACATACTCTTAACATACATATGATCTCACTGTTCAGGTCATCAACCCGAAGACATATGTCATTGAGTATATTATTCTATAGACATCTATAAGTTTTATGTCATCTCACAATATAAAACACAAACATATAGATTGGAAACTTGCCTTTATTAATATGATCAATGTAGTATTATAGATCGTTTATATAGTATCCCATTACAATCATCGAATGATAGTCTCTATGGGCATACATACCAATAGATTCCCACTTGCACTTATACCCAATCACTCATGATTCTCAATCCAAGTGATCAAACATGTCCATCATGTTTCTGCTGTGAAAGTGCTTTTGTGAGTGGGTCAGCCACATTGCTTTCTGTAGGTACTCTGCAAATCTTCACATCTCCTCGTTGTACGATCTCTTGTATGAGATGGAACCGCCGTAGAATATGTTTGGAACATTGGTGCAATCTTGGTTCTTTAGCCTGTGCAATTGCTCCATTGTTGTCGCAAAACAACTCAATTGCATCACCAGCACTTGGAACCACTCCAAGTTCAGAAATGAACTTCTTGATCCACACAACTTGCTTCATAGCATTAGATGCAGCAATATATTCGGCCTCTGTAGTAGAATCTGCAACCGTCTCTTACTTGGAACTCTTCCAGCTCACAGCTCCATTGTTCAGGAAAAACACAAATCCAAGTTGCGATCTATAGTCATCTTTGTCAGCTTGGAAGCTAGCATCGGTGTAACCCTTTACCACGAGCTCTTCCTCACCACCGTATACCAAGAATTGATCCTTAGTCTTTCTCAAGTACTTTAGGATGTTCTTTACGGCTGTCCAGTGACATTCATATGGATCTGAATGATACCAGCTCATCATGCTCAAAGCATACGACACATCAGGACGAGTACATAACACCACGTACATGATAGATCCAATTGTTGATGCATATGGAATCTTACTCATGCGTGCCTGTTCATCACATGAACTAGGAAACTGGGCTTTAGAGATTGTAACCCCATGGGACATGGGCAAGTTACCTCTCTTAGAACCCTCCATGCTAAACCTCTTTAGCACCTTATCAATGTATGTGCTCTGGCTTAGGCCTAGAAGCCTTCTAGATCTATCTCTATAGATCTTGATCCCTAGTATATAGGATGCTTCACCTAAATCCTTCATAGAGAAGGTCTTCCCTAGCCAACCTTTTACTGTCTGAAGAATAGGGATGTCATTTCCCATCAATAGTATGTCATCCACATACAATATGAGAAATACGACTGTGCTCCCACTAACCCTTTTGTAAACACAAGGTTCATCTTCATTTTTACTAAAGCAAAACTTTTTGACTACTTCATCAAAACGTAGATTCCAACTCTGAGATGCTTGCTTCAATCCATAGATTGACCTTTGTAGCTTACAGACTTTATTGGCTTCCTTTGGATCAATAAAACCCCCAGGTTGTGTCATGTACACATCCTTGAGTAAATTCCCATTAAGGAATGCTATTTTAACATCCATATGCCAAATCTCATAGTCATGATAAGCTGCAATGGCAAGCATGATCCTGATGGATTTAACCATGGCAATTGGTGAGAAGGTCTCGTCATAATCAACACCTTGAATTTGACGGAATCCTTTCGCAACCAATCTACCTTTATAGGTTTGAACATTTCCATCCATGTCAGTCTTCTTCTTGAAGACCCACTTGCACCCTATGGGTCTTACCCCTTCGGGTGGATCCACCAAGGTCCATACCTTGTTGGTATACATGGATTACATCTCAGATCTCATGGCTTCGAGCCATTTCTCAGATTCTGGTCCCTTAGTAGCATCTAGATAGGAAGTTGGCTCATCTGCTATGCCCAATTCGTCACTATCTTGAGTCACAAGAAATCCAAATCTCTCAGGCTCAAGTCGTGTCCTACTAGACCTACGAGGTTCCTATATTACATTTGGAACTTGAAATTCCACAACAACTTGTGAGTCTTCATGTTCCTTATGTACCTCCTTAGGTTCTCTGCTTTCTTGTTGGTCTCGAACTTCTTCGAGCTCTATATTCCTCCCACTAATTCCTTTGGAAATAAATTCCTTTTCAAGAAATACAGCAGTCCTAGAAACAAACACTTTGTTGTCAGTTGGTGTGTAGAAGTAGTATCCCCGAGTTTCCTTGGGGTATCCAACAAAATAGCATTTTTCCAATTTGGGTCCAAGCTTTTCAGAAAATTGTTTCCTAACATAAGCTTCACATCCCCAAATCTTTAACATAGACAAATTGAGATGATTCCCATTCCATATCTCATATGGTGTCTTTTGAACCGATTTGGAAGGTACACAGTTAAGTGTAAACGATGCAGTTTGAAGAGCATATCCCCAGAACGATATTGGAAGTTCGGCTGAACTCATCATTGATCGTACCATGTCTAATAATGTACGATTCCTTCTTTCTGACACACCATTATGTTGTGGTGTACCAGGTGGAGTCCATTGTGATACAATACCACAGTCTCTCAGAAGCTCCTCAAACTCTTGGCTTAAGTATTTGCCACCTCGATCTGAATGGAGTGCTTTAATACTCTTACCAAGTTGCTTCTCTACTTCATTCATGAAAGTCTAGAACATTTCAAGAGTTTATGACTTGTGTTTCATAAGATATACATAGCCATACCTACTGAGGTCATCAGTAAAGGTAATGAAGTATTGATAGCCTCCTCTAGCATTTGATCTAAAAGGTCCACATACATCAGTATGTATGAGCCCTAGCAGATCACTGGCTCTCTCACTGTGTCCAGTGAAAGGAGTTTTGGTCATCTTCCCTAATAAACATGCCTCGCATGTATCTAATGATTCAAAATCAAAAGAGTCTTGATAACCATCCTTATGGAGTCTAGATATGCGCTTCTCATTTATGTGCCCAAGACGACAATGCCATAAGAATGTTTTGTTTGAGTTGTCAAGTTTTAACCTTTTAGTATTTACATTGTATATGCTAGTCTCAAGTTCTAACAAGTAGATACCATAAGACATAGGGGCATTGCCATAAAAGATCTCATCTTTAGATATAGAAATAATTCCATTCTTAATGTGAAATTCAAATCCACTCTTGTCCATACAAGATACAGAAATAATATTTCTATTAATGGAAGGTACATAATAGCAATTCTCTAATTCTATTACAAGGCTCGTAGGAAAAGATAAACTAATAACTCCAATTGCGATGGCAGCAACTCTTGCTCCATTAGCAACTCGCAGCTCGACTTGGCCCTTTCGTGAAGGCTTACTTCTTATCAGATCTTGCATATTAGAACATATGTGAGATCCACGACCGGTATCCAGTACCCATGATGAAGAAGTATTTAAGTTTATCTCAATAATATATACCTGAAGTGGAGATCTCTATCCCCTGCTTCTTCTTCCTCAGTTCCTCCAGGTAGAGAGGACAATTTCTTTTCCAATGTCCAGGTTGGTGACAATGGTGACAACTGCCTTCTTTGGAGATCCCACCTTTAGCTTTGAGTGCGGATGACTTTGGCTTCTGCCCGGCTTTAGAACTTTTCTTAGCCTTGCCTTTGCCTTTTGACTTTCCCTTTGCCTTGTTGATCACCATCACAGACTTGGGCTTGTCTTTCTTCATCTGTGCTTCAACTATCCTCAACATGCCCACCAATTCTGACAACGGCTTGTCAAAATTGTTCATGTTGTAGTTCATGACAAAATGATTATATGATTTAGGCAACGATTGTAGAATCACATCAGTGGCCAACTCTTGACCTAGGGGAAATCCCAGCTTGGATAGGCTTTCCACATACCCAATCAAGGTGAGTATATAAGTGCCAACTGAGTCTCCCTCTTTCATCTTGCTTTTGAACAAAGCCTTTGATACATCATATCTCTCCTGTCTTGCTTGATGTTGATACATGTTCTTGAGATGTGTTACCATCTCCATGACATTCATGTTCTCATGTTGCTCTTGCAACTCATAGTTCATTGAGCACAACATCAGGCACTTGACATCCGCGACATCATCAAGGTGCTTCTTGTAAGTATCCTTTTCAGCCTTGGGCGCATTTACGGCGGGCTCCTCTGGCTCTGGTGTTTCAAGGACATAGAGCTTACGCTCATGTGTGAGAACAATTCTCAGCGTCCTAAACCAGTTTTGAAAGTTGGTTCTGGTAAGTTTGTCCTTCTCAAGGACCGATCGCAATGAGAACACGTGAGTGTTGTTTTCCATTTGATTGCTACAAAAGAAAATTTTGAATTTAGTCCAAAACATTTTGACTTGTAAATATTTGATAAATGAGATTAATTAGGCCTTTAATTAATTACGCTCCCACTATTTTATTCAAATTGATATCCCTCACTCTCAACTCGAAAGATCGCAATGCACAACCTTCTAGTGAGCCAAGATCCAAAATAATTGGATCAATGCCCAGCCAACGCCGGCGTCAAAGATCAAATACTAAGGTAGACAACTTTTGACAATTGCATCATATGCAACTCTTGGATAGATGATCACACACAACTCCTTGCCATGATGCATCTGTGTGCCTCTATGTACTTGATCCTATCAAGGTTCCCTAGTTAAGTCCAACCCATAAGCCAACACGATGAGTGTGCACCCTGCGGAGGCAAACCCACACACCCACCATCACACTTCCACGAGATAGACAGTGTACCACGTGGAGGCGTGCCCACACATAGTCGATCAAGTTTTCATGTGTGTTGCTTTATGGAAGGCAACTAAAACTTAATATTATTAATTAAGGGGTTTTATTAATACATATACATATCCAAACACCACATACTTATAGTACGTATCATATACTACTATATCCACAACCACAAACGATAGACATGCAATCAAAAACACAAATACGTCGGTTATGGCCATACTATTGTAATCCTTTGGAGCAACAAAGGATTACGGTCCACCTATGGTCTTATGCATCTCATGCAGCACCTATGAATCAACCTGTAAGCATGTAATGATCAACATTATAATGAACAACTTCATGGATGTTTCGTGAGGTTGGAACTTCAAGTTGCTTCTTGGAATGGGATCTTCTTGTTGCTTCTCCATGGATGCTCCTTGGAGTTGGATCTTCAGGTTGCTTCTTGTAATTAGATCTTCATGGTGCTTCTCCATGGACACTCCTTGGAGTTGGATCTTCAAGTGGCCTCCTTACATCAAGTTTACAAAAACTAAAACTAATCATATCTCTATTACATCATGTGAGTACAAATATAAAAGGAAAGAATTAAGTACACTTTGAAATAAGAGATGAGGCTCGGCATGCAAGCCGAATACTTTATACAAAGGATCCATATGTAACCATTATACATCCATAGAATTCACAAACAAACATACCCACAAGATTGACATCCACATTCATTCACAACTTTCATAAAAGGGGATACTAGGCCATAACCGTGCATGCACTCACCACATAAAACATATTTTAAAGGCGACGTGTATGCTATCATAGGTATATCTACATATACGTATATACATATTAAAATTGCAGTATTTTTAATGTGGGACATTCCCCATTAAATATATTTTTGACTCCCATGCAGACTATGTGGGGTACACAGGGGCAGTGCCCCTGTGCAGGGATCCCGCTGGGCGGGGGTCGAGGGGAGGCCGCCCCTCGCAGGGTCTCAGGGGCAGAGCCCCTAAAAAGTCTACAGAATTTTACTTCTGTGCACTTAGGAAAATCAATATTTTCCATAATCGACCCCGTCCAAAATGTCAAAAACAATAGCGACATATGTGGAATTAGGTTTAGATTTGCACATTAGTAGGTTTAATTCGCATCGTATGCAACATAGAAAATAGTATACAGTGATTTGATCATATCGAAATGAATCCAAATACGCCGTAGATCGACGCTACTCTGATACCACTGTTGGGTTTTGTGGAGAAAACATGCGCGGTGGAAGCAATAAAATCCACGCAACCCGAAATAGGATCTCGTCGACAACAACATATTTGGAAGGAGTGTTTACATGATATACCTTATCACGGAGCAAGTCTGGCGATGTCCCGCTGCACGACGGTGCAACGTTGCTGACCTACACAGACAGAACTTCTCTCCCGTTTGCTGTCGCAGGTTGATCTGGCGGCGCTCCTTTGCGGCAGTGATGTACGTCGCTCGTAGCGCGTACAGGTGGTCGTCGACATCCTCTGAACGCAGGCGTCAAGGCGTTTGAGTCTCTACTTCATCCACACAGATGGACGAAACTCCACGTCGTGCTTCCCAAGCCGGTAGGAAGGAGTCGTGTCTCTGCGGCGGCGTGCTAGTGATGTGTTTCTCTCCTTTCTCTCCTAAGGATGATGACGGCTAGGGTTTACGTGCGTGAGTGTAAACTGAAAAGCCTGTATCTATCTTATATAGATATCGGCTGTCAATCCTCCTTTAAACAGGATACGAAGGGAAATAGGGTTTCCTAAACCCATCGGTAAACAGAAACGTTGCGTTAATTAAAACGCTCATGGATTAATTAGAATATTCTGAAATTCATTAATTAACCAAATAATCACATTAATTGATTAATTAATATCTGACTCCATGCAATCGCTTGGGATGGATTTATGTGCATATATGCCAATAGACTAAGACAACACATTTCCTTCCTATCAAAACAACCTACATTGCTAAGAAGCTTGCACAGATATATATAGATGAGATATGGTTCCAGCTACTATTGTTTCTGATAGAGGTCCCCAGTTCACGAGTCATTTTTGGGAATGACTACATAAAGTTTTGGGTACGCAGTTAAGGTTTAGTAGTGCCTTTCACCCACAGACAGATGGACAATCTAAGAGGACAATACAAACCTTCGAGGATTTGCTTAGGGCATGTGTCCTTCAGTTTGTAGGAAGTTGGGATCTACACATGAACTTGATAGAATTTGCTTATAATAATACCTATCAACACAATATTGATATGGCACCATATGAAGCATTTTATGGTAGACATTGTAGATCTCCTTTATGTTGGTATGAAATAGGAGAATATCAACTTTTGGGTCCTGAATTAGTGCAGTAGACAACTGAGAAGATTAAAGTAATACAACAACAATTAAAGACTGCACAGGATAGACAGAATTCGTACGCCGACAAACAACGTAGACCTTTAGAATTCCAAGTTGGAGACAGAGTATATCTCAAGGTCTCACCTTGGAAAGGTGTCCTTAGATTTGGAAAGAAGGGAAAGCTAGCTCCTAGATTTATGGGGCCTTATCCAATCATTGAACGAGTTGGAAAGCTAGCCTATAAGATGGAGTTGCCACCTGAGCTGCATAAGTTGCATCCAGTGTTCCATATCTCCATGCTGAGAAAGTGTCATCCTGACACAAAATTAGTTTTGCAACATGTGGAGGTAGAATTAAATGATGATATATCATATGTTGAAGGACATGTGATGATCCTTGATAAAAGAATTAAAAAGTTGAAAAAGAAAGACATATGTCTTGTGAAAGTTCTTTGGCATCATCGTGGCATTGAAGAAGCTACGTGGGAGCTAGAGGAAGAAATGAGGAGGAAGTACCCTTCTCTTTTCTCTTGATGATTTCGGGGATTAAATCCCTGTTAGGGGTGGATAATTTGTAACATCCCTGACTTGGGTTATGCTTTAACCCTAGATGTTTTGTTTAAGAAAGACAATTATATGCTTACTTTTATCTTTTGAAAAGTAATTAAGGCTCAAGAGGAGCTTATGTTTCAATTTTAGTCCTTTGCCTGTTTTGGACTAAAGTGCAAATTACCCAAGTTGAGGGGTTAACTTTCAAATGTTACATGATAAAATTTTCCTCAAGTGTTATGGCATCATAAGAATGAGAATGATGCAGAGGTATGTCTTGTGAAATCCTGAGCACCAAGAAAGAGCTTATTAAGCAATGTTTGTGCATTAAAACCTAGTTTTGGTGTAATGTGCAATTTACCCAAAACCTAGGGTTCAATGTGCAAAATACCACTTCTATAGAGTCCCTAAGGTTTCTTGGTATCAATTAGAGACAAGAAAATCAGAGGGGCATCTCATTTGAATCTCTTTGGAGGAGAGAGAATCTTGATATTAAAATAATCAAGATTTAAGCATAATTGAAACCCTAATTCAATTTAATGCAAAAATAAATATATTAATGGAAGTGCCCTTCAACCAAAAATGTGATGGTTGAATTTGTATAAGTGTGTAAGTCCTTGTGCCTTGCAATGGCACCAAAATATCTAAAGTGAGTGGAGAGTCCACTCACATTTGTTAAAGAAAAAGTAATATCCACTAATTTTTGGATATTATTATTATAATGATTAAGGTGCTTAATTTGTTTTCTTTTAATTCATGGATAAAGAAGAGGATTTTGAAGGGGAGTATGATGGCTTCGTATGCAAGGAAGTGAGGGGGATAAGTGGCACCAATTTAAGGAATTGAAGGATTTTTATAACACTTTCTCTCTCTTGAAATTCCCTTACATATATCTCATTTTCCACCCACATGAAAGACTCTTTTTCAAATCTACTTTCTTTCTTTGCTTTGGCCAAACACAAGGGAGCTTAGGATCAAGAGGAGGACGTGACCCAACCTGTAGGTGAGCTCCTTAATCATCTTCAACCTTGATTTCATGGTGGAAATTGAAATTCAATACTTATTTTCTTCTTTTCTCCATTCAATCTTCAATCTTAGCCACTCTTTTCACTCAAAGACTTGAGGATGGACATTGGGAAGTTGAGGAAGCTTCAATCACCATTGAATACGTGAATCTTGAAGCTTGGATTCAACTTTGAAGGTGGGTTATATAACTTGAACCCTTAAATGTTATTATTGATTTTTTCTTCTTTATCAGATGTTGATTCTTTCTTCTTTCCCGAAATTTCAATTGATTGGTTGATGAAATCACCATAAGAATCACAGGAGATTTCTAAGGTTTGTATCTTGAAGATGATGATGATGTCATCTTAGCACACACCTCAATAAAGATCATGTGCAAATAGTTTCAACTTTGATGACCAAACGATCTCAAGACCGTTTGGTGATCAAACGGTCTCAAGACTGTTTGAGGTTAAACGGACTCAAGACCGTTAGAGGTCAATTGCTGATGTGGATGAATGAAGATCCAATGGTTCAAATTGATCTAATTAAAATGGATTCAAGAATCGATGATCCATTGATTACAAACCCTAATCGGATTGATTGGTTGAAACCCTAAATTGATTGAGTTGATTTCTATGTTGAATGGCCCAAATGGTCTCAAGACCATTTGAGAGAAAACGGTCTCAAGACTGTTTGGGATCAAATGGTCTCAAGACCGTTTGAGGTCAAGTGGAGTCATGAATGGATGAAGATCCAAGGGTTACAAGTTGATCTACTTTCAATGGTCTTAATGTTGGATGGTTCAATGAAATGTGATAACCTAGATTTTTGGAGTTTTAATAACTAATACAATAATTGAGAGACATGCATTCTATATAAGATGTCAAATACCAAATTGAGGATATCATGATTCAATCGTGGACTCTTTTGAACCAAAGTGTTATTGGAAATACTTTTGATGACTGATAGATGTGTATTCAGGGTTTACATTTATATTAATGAAGTTATTTGAGGAACTATGCTAGAGGAACAAATATTACAAGGTTTGGTTTTAAATTTGGTAACCAGAGGCCTTGAGTGCTAAAAATCCAATGGTTCAAATTTCTTTTATTTGGAGTGTGTCCAAGAAAGTACTAGAGTATGAAGTTATTAATGTTTTGTTTTAATGTTCTTCAAAACCTTAGTCATCTCTTATTTAAGATATTATGGCATGTGAAAAACCATGTCACTCGACCAAGCTCACATTGGCATTAAGGAATAAGAGATGTATTTTTTTATCTGAACCATTTTAATATATCCAAAATAGGGATCTCGTTCTCACCCTCAGAGAATGGATCAACGGAACCCAAGCTAAGGTGTCTTTAGATCCGATGAAGGTGGGGGGCAATCAAGGGAAATTGTGTTGGAAAACTATGATCTATAAATCAATGGAGCACATGGAACCCTCACTTGACGTTGGAGACCTAGGGTATTGAAAAACTACAGTCCTCAACCCTACCTTCTCCCTCATCTATCGTAGGCCTAGATATCATCTCCTGTCATGGCAGTATACCAAGCTTCATACCATCTTCCTTGTCCTTGGTGTGCCGTGATACTTTCTATTTTTCCTTCTGACTTGTCACTCCGGCCATGCACATATACACTTTGGTGGTCTACCACCATTCCAGCAGTAGTTCATCGGGCGCCCTATCACCTACTTGAGGCTAGAGATGCCGCACCGCCCGACCTGGCAGTGGCGCTGCCATCATCAGGAGACGGTGGTAGATGCAGATCCCAGGCGAGCAGAGCTGCTCCGGTATCCCACCAGGAACCAGTCAGCCAGGGTGGATCCAACGGAGACATAGGAAGTCTACGATGAGGAGTTGGGGCGTCCCTGGGATTGCTCCCCGTGGGTCCCCCTCTGCGGCAGCGCAAAGGCATGGATCTCGAGATTTTGATGCCATCAGGGGCATCAGACGAGGAGCACACAGACATTAGTGCCTTGAGCGGGGTCTGGGATGTTGCACTGTCGGTAGCCATGGCCGAGTGAAGGCCACTGACCAGCCGCAATGATGGCGACACCATGTTAAGCAGAGAACTCAGTTCTCACGCAGGAGCCCAGGGCGGCTGATCCAGAAGGTGACACACAAAAGCATCATTGTGCGTGAGTGAGGAAGGAGAATCGGGCATCGATACCTCGCCGGAGATAGACCAGGCGGCGGCTGAAGCTTTGAGTAGCCCACGCTCATGGGCACATCACTGAGATCACGGAGATGCAAGATAGAGATAGAGAGGGATCATGGAGGCAGTGCAGGTCTTCCCATCATCCGCAGGGCGGCGTTGGGTGTGGAGATAAGGAGGAGATCGGGGATGCAGAAGCAACTTGACCTTGTCGTCCTACAACCTCAATGATGAACAAAGGCACTGGGAGCACCTTTTATCCATGAGGGGGACACGGTGGCGAGTGATCGATCACTGAAGCTCACACCCAAGGCGGCGGCGCAAAACAGAGCCAGCAACTCTGTGATCATGACCGATCGCGAGTGAGAACGGGGATACACGACCGTGGTCTTGCGCCTGTGTTATGCGAGAACCAGAGAGGAGGCCCCGACCTGGGTAAATGGATCCATGGATCCATGGATCGACCATTGGATCCGGATCGAGTCTCAGCTGGAAGAGAGGGAGCAGCGCCCTAGCCACATGGCGGCCAGCGATTGGCCTAGAGAGGTAATAATCTATAGATCTTCAATAATTCGTAGAAATTAGCTTGATTTTCAGAAAAATGCAAATAAGATACCAAACTTCTCACAAAAATGCATAGAACAAGATGTAACAATAATATCAGGCTTTTGATGATTAAATATCAACAATATCATGTAAGATGTGTAATGCTTGTTTAATGGATAATAAATAGCAAATTATGACATAAAATCATGGAAAAATATCAGTAAGTCCACAATTATGTATATAATGCATATGATGTCAGATATGGTCATGTTGATGTACGAAATTACATAATTTGATTAATATGTCTAATTAGAGCTAATAACACTAAAGATGATGTAATTAATACATGCATGCTCAATAAATGATGAAATTTATAGAGTAAGCTCATATCTATATTTGGAAACTCAAATTTAATTATGAGATCATGATGATGTATAGATTAATGCATGTTATATGAAGAGCACCCTTAATACATGTGATGAAACCCTAATATGGTTAATGAAAGTGACATAATGTTGAATATGTCCACATAATAATGTGACACATGAGTATATCAAGTTGATGAACTGTAATCTGGAAAATGACATCAGTAAGATAAATATAAGGTAAGAATACAAGTAATCATGAGAATAACATAATGATCTAATTAAACCCTAAAATGAACACGACTAGGGTTAAGATGATCAAAATCTGATGCTAGTATATGATTTTGTTATTAATCAGGTGATGACCAGTTTGTCTAGATGATCAAAGATATTTATGAATCTCTGAACTCAGGTACGTGGGTTTTATTAAGTATAAGACTAGTTTTTTGGTTGCCTGTGATATGTGATATCTTGAATGCTCATATTTGGATATGATTGCTTGGTTGAACTAGTATGAGTTATACTTCACCAAATCTAATAGAACATAAATGAGTATGATGGGTTGTAGATACTAGAGCACATAGCCCGGTGTGGATGTATGTTGCCTAACATGGATGTATGATTCCATGGCCCATGTTAGATGTATGATGATACTATATTTCCCACACTAGATGTAAGTCAAGTGCAAGTATGTGTAGTACAACCGCAGCAAAGTGAATGCAATAAAAGGAATGTTTACATGTTTATCGTTTTAAACAATGTTTTCCTTTAATCTTTCTTTCACAAGTTATTTCAATTATGCAAACATATTAGTATGTATCTTTCTACCCACGTACACAACACCTTGTGTGTGGATTCGTTGTTTCACGTATGTTTTAGGTTCAGAGATAGCATGGGAGGAAAAATATGTGAAGTGAGCACTGTTCAGGTTGTACCTATTGTGTAGATCCTAGTTTAGCATACATGTTCTTAGACTGTAGAATTTCCATTCAATATGTAATTGTAAATTGTGTTGTAATAACTCACTTGGTAATATATACATGTTGAATGTTGAGAAATTTTTATGGTGTATGTTATGGTTTAATGTTCATGTATGCGTATGTCGCTTCCGCATCGCTTTCTGATATGATTGGATGATGTTTTTGGATTCTGACATCTCATTCCCAATAGGGTTTGGAGACGGCAGAATTCAGGGACGTCACAGTTGGTATCGGAGCATGAACAATAGCTACACCTGACAATAGCTCACCATGAAACATAAACTATATTTTACCTTTCACTTAAATCCTAGAAACTTAGTAAGTTGTTCTATAGGAACTATGTTTGACTTAGCCACTAGGTTAGAACCTAGATGTTCGAGAGCTAGGTTTAGACAAGTGTCTGAAACCCTTTCCATATAGAGCTCATATGTATTGGGTAGCTACACTAGTCTACACCTTTTCTCACCATTTCACTAGGTGACATAGCACTAGACTATCTACTGTGTGTGGGACACTCAGTTTTGCTGATTTGGTTTTGTTTTCCAATCAGCTCGAGCCTCGACAGTTTTCTCTAACGTCTTCTTTCTCAGAGAAAAACTATATAATATTTTATTATATATATATGTAAATATAAAAATGTGTCCCTCACACTGTAGAGTAGTTAGTGTTCATGCAACCTAAGTGAAAGGGAGTGACATCATTCTAGAAGAGAGAGTAGTCTAGATTAGATGTCTAGAGCCTTATCAAGATATGTGATACATGGAGTCGATGATAGAGTGATAGTTGAAATAAGCATGTGCAATCTTATCTAAGTTTGATCTCTGATAGTATAAGTTTCCTTATAAAGGTTTAAATTGTACATTAGTTGAATCCAATTTTGGAGAATTTAAGAAAAATCTTGATGATGAAAGTACATTCCCTTTTCCTACTTAAGATAAGATAAGTTAAGATAGAGACGAGTGTGCATGAGCCTCAAGCTCTTATACAAGGAGGATATCTAGTGGTAGGCTGAGATATGTGGTGAACTCTAGAGAAAGTAAGACCCACAGGGAGAAGGTCATAGGACCTAGCCTCTAATATATGAGATATGTGTTAAAAAAATGTCCTACACTAGATTACTCTTGAGTGTTGAGTTGAGTCCTTATGCATGATTCAAATCTATATGTGAGAATTGGGTAAAAGAAAAGGATGGGTAGATGACCCATATGATAAATTCAATCCTTTGGCTGAGTTAGGTCCTAGCTGGAGTGACATATTTTGTGAATCTCATAATTAGTTGCAAGTGAGGTAATATATGAACTCTAGTTATGAGAGTATGATGCTTTGTGCAAAAGATACTCAACATACATGTTTTCCCTTCTTCTTCTTCTCCTTCTTAATATACGATGATAGAAATCTCACTTGAGCTATATAGATGATTTATATATGAGGAGTCACTTGTATAAGATTGACCTTTTCTATATCCCCCCATATCATACATGTAGTACCCAAGATTGAAATCATGATAAGTTTGACTTTAGAATATTCTTTTCCCCTTCATATGAAACATGAAAGATATGATGTTGAGATCATGGGATAAACTTAGTATATTCTCTTTTTCCCTTCACATAATACATGCAAGACATAAAAAGTTGAACTCATGAACTTGATATAAAGATATTTTTGGATCATAGGATATGTGATCAGAAATATAGTTCGTAACTTTGATCCTTCTCAATGTATGCTTCTAAGTTGAGTATGAATTTCACACCATAGGGTGAAACCCTAATGGTCAAGCATGTTACGTAGGCCCTTCTTAAAGTAGAAAATCCTAATATCATGGATGAAGATAAATCCCCTCTAAGGCTGAAATCATTATAAGATGTTGATCGTAAAACATATTAATGATGTTGGATTTGAATGACCTAAACATCATGGCTAATAAACAAATCTCCTCCTGAACATTAAAAGTATGAACAAAACATGTACCCTTGGAGGTGATGTAACCCTAAGATGTCATAATGTCATGTTATGGCTAAGACATTAAGTGATGCTTCCACATATATGAGGTGGGGTGGACACACCCAAGAAACTCTAAGACCCTAAGCGGACAACTTAGAGTTCATGCAACTATGGTGATCTTAGAACCTAAGAAATAATGATGTATATGAAGTTTGACCCCAAAATAGCCTCTTAAGGATGAGATTAGTTGAATTTCGAGGATGAAATTCCAAATAAGATGGGGTGAATGTGATAACCTAGATTTTTGGAGTTTTAATAACTAATACAATAATTAAGAGACGTGCATTCTATATAAGATGTCAAATACCAAATTGAGAATATCATGATTCAATCGTGGACTCTTTTGACCCAAAGTGTTATTGGAAATACTTTTGATGACTGATAGATGCGTATTCAGGGTTTACGTTTATATTAATGAAGTTATTTGAGGAACTATGCTAGAGGAACAAATATTACAAGGTTTGGTTTTAAATTTAGTAACCAGAGGCCTTGAGTGCTGAAAATCCAATGGTTCCAATTTCTTTTATTTGGAGTGTGTCCAAGAAAGTACTAGAGTATGAAGTTATTAATGTTTTGTTTTAATGTTCTTCAAAACCTTAGTCATCTCTTAATTAAGATATTATGGCATGTGAAAAACCATGTCACATGACCAAGCTCGCATTGGCATTAAGGAATAAGAGATGTATTTTTTTTATCTGAACCGTTTTAGTATATCCAAAATAGGGATCTCGTTCTCACCCTCCGAGAATGGATCAACGGAACCCAAGCTGAGGTGTCTTTAGATCCGATGAAGGTGGGGGGCAATCAAAGGGAAATTGCATTGGAAAACTATGATATACAAATCAAAGGAGCACATGCAACCCTCACTTGACGTTGGAGACCTAGGGTATTGAAAAACTATAGTCCTCAACCCTGCCTTCTCCCTCTTCTATCGCAGGCCCAGATATCATCTCCTGTCATGGCAGTATACCAAGCTTCATACCATCTTCCTTGTCCTTGGTGTGCCAGGATACTTTCTATTTTTCCTTCTGACTTGTCACTCTGGCCACGCACATATACACTTCGGTGGTCTACCACCATTCCAGCAGCAGTTCATCTGGCGCCCTATCACCTGCTTGAGGCCGGAGATGCCGCACCGCCTGGCCTGGTAGTTACGATGCCATCATCAGGAGACAGCGGTAGATGCAGATCCCAAGCGAGCAGAGTTGCGCTGGTATCCCACCAGGAACCAGTCAGCCAGGGCAGATCCAACGGAGACATAGGAAGTCGACGATGAGGAGTTGGGGTGTCCCTGGGATTGCTCCCCGTGGGTCCCCCACTACGGCAGCGCAAAGGCATGGATCTCGAGATTTTGATGCCATCAGGGGCATCGGACGAGGAGCACACAGACATCAGTGCCTTGAGCGGGGTCTGGGATGTTGCACTGTCGACAACCATGGCCGAGTGAAGGCCACTGACCAGCCGCAACGATGGTGGCGTCATGTTAAGTGAAGAACTTAGTTCTCGTGCAGGAGCCCAGGGCAGCTGATCCAGAAGGTGACACACACAGACATCGTTGTGCGTGAGTGAGGAAGGAGAATCGGGCATCGATACCTCGCCAGAGCTAGACCAAGCGGCGGCTGAAGCTTTGAGTAGCCCACACTCATGGGCACATCAGTGAGATCGCGAAGATGCAAGAGAGAGATAGAGAGGGATCACGGAGGCAGTGCAGGTCTTCCCATCATCCGCAGGGCAGCGTCGGGTGTGGAGATAAGGAGGAGATCGGGGATGTAGAAGCAACCTGTCCTTGTCGTCCTACAACTTCAATGATGAACGAAGGCACTGGGAGCACCTTTTCGCCATGAGGGGGACACGGTGGTAGGTGATCGATCACCGAAGCTCACACCCGAGGCGGCGGCGCAGAACAGAGCCAGCAACTCCGTGATCATGACCGATCGCGAGTGAGAACGGGGATACACGGCCGTGGTCTTGCGCCTGTGTTACGCGAGAACCAGAGAGGAAGCCCCGACCTGGGTAAACGGATCCATGGATCCATGGATCGACCATCGGATCCAGATCGAGTCTCAGTTGGAAGAGAGGGAGCAGCTCCCTAGCCACATGGCAGCCAACGATTGGCCCAGAGAGGTAATAATCTATAGATCTTCAATAATTCGTAAAAATTAGCTCGATTTTCAAAAAAATGCAAATAAGATACCAAACTTCTTAGAAAAATCATAGAACAAGATGTAACAATAATATCAGGCTTTTGATGATTAAATATCAGTAATATCATGTAAGATGTGTAATGCTTGTTTAATGGATAATAAATAGCAAATGATGACATAAAATCATGGAAAAATATCACTAAGTCCACAATTATGTATAGAATGCATATGATGTCAGATATGGTCATGTTGATGTACGAAATTATATAATTTGATTAATATGTCTAATTAGGGCTAATAACACTAAAGATGATGCAATTAATACATGCATGCTCAATAAATGATGAAATTTATAGAGTAAGATCATATCTATATTTGGAAACTCAGATTTAATTATGAGATCATGATGATGTATAGAATGCATGTTATATGAAGAGCACCCTTAATACATGTGATGCAACCCTAATATGGTTAATGGAAGCGACATAATGTTGAATATGTCCACATAATAATGTGACACATGAGTATATCCAGTTGATGAACTGTAATCTGGAAAATGACATCAGTAAGATAAATATAAGGTAAGAATACAAGTAATCATGAGAATAACATAATGTTCTAAGTAAACCCTAAAATGAACACGACTAGGGTTAAGATTATCAGAATCTGATGCTAGTATATGATTTTGTTATTAATCAGGTGCTGACCAGTTTGTCTAGATGATCAAAGATATTTATGAATCTCTAAAGTCAGGTACATGGGTTTTATTAAGTATAAGACTAGTTTTCTGGTTGCCTGTGATATGTGATATCTTGAATGCTCGTATTTGGATATGATTGCTTGGTTGAACTAGTATGAGTTATACTTCGCCAAAATCTAATAGAACATAAATGAGTATGATGGGTTGTAGCTACTAGAGCACATAGCCTGGTGTGGATGTATGTTGCCTAACATGGATGTATGATTCCTTGGCCCATGTTAGATGTATGATGATACTATATTGCCCACACTAGATGTAAGTCAAGTGCAAGTATGTGTAGTACAACCGCATCAAAATAAAAGGAATGTTTACATGTTTATCATTTTAAACAATGTTTTCCTTTAATCTTTCTTTCTCAAGTTATTTCAATTATGCAAACATATTAGTATGTATCTTTCTACCCACGTGCACAACACCTTGTGTGTGGATTCATTGTTTCACGTATGTTTTAGGTTCAGAGATAGCATGGGAAGAAAAAGATGTGAAGTGAGCATTGTTCAGGTTGTACCTATTGTGTAGATCCTAGTTTAGCATACATGTTCTTAGACTGTAGAATTTCCATTCAATATGTAATTGTAAATCGTGTTGTAATAACTCACTTGGTAATATATACATGTTGAATGTTGAGAAATTTTTATGGTGTATGTTATGGTTTAATGTTCATGTATGCATATGTCGCTTCCGCATCGCTTTCTGATATGATTGGATGATGTTTTCGGATTCTGACATCTCATTCCCAATAGGGTTTGGAGACGGCAGAATTCGGGGACGTCACAGTGGAAACCCTAAAACGATTGAATAAGAAACCCTAATTGATCCATTCAGTTTCAAGGTGGTTTGGACCAAACGGTCTTGAGACCGTTTGAGTCCAAACGGTCTTGAGACCGTTTGAGATCAAATGGTCTTCAGACCATTTGGAGGGAAAACGGTCTCAAAACCGTTTGATGTTCAATCGGTTTCAATGATGGGTTGTTCATTCGGTTTAAAAGGTTGAAAGCACCAAACGGTTTCAAAACCATTTAAGGTCAAACGATCTCAACCCTAAGGTGGACAAACAGTTTCAAAACTATTTGAAGGTCAAGGAGGTCAAAACCGTTTCAAGGTTTAAAAGTATCAAAATCGTTTGGAGACCTAATAGTCTCAAAGCTATGAAAGATCAATTAACCCTATGATTGTTAATGATGATAATTACAATGGTTGTACCTTTAAGGTACTTAAGTGATTAGTACCTTTTGAGTGGTTAACCTTTGATGCTTATGAAAGAATTAACTCAATACACTATGATAATCATAGATGTATGTACTTGAATGAAGGGTTGACCTAATCTTATTAAGCTTGAAGTAATCAACATCCTAGAGAGGATGAGAGAGAGAGGAATTCATACATGTATAATAATCATGTAGTGGTTAAGCTTCAACACTTTCAACATGAATAAAATATGTAATTAGGGTATTATCCTTGATAAAGAGATCATGAAACCCTAATTGAGAAGGTTGATGAGTCATAACCCTATTTAGGGCAATAATGGGTGTAACCCTAATCTAGGGTGACGATATGAGAAATCCCAATTCAGGGTAATATGATGAAAAACCCTAATTTAAGAGGATGCTTCATGAAACCCTAATTTCGGGTAAAGCTACATGAAACCCTAATTTGGGGAAAGGTTATAAGGAACCTTAATTCAAGATAATGATGTTAGAAACCCTAATCTAGGGTGATGCTTCTGATGCTATGAGAAACCCTAATCTAGGGTGATGCTATGTAATGCTATATGGAACCCTAACCCTAATATAGGGTGAAGGTATGTAAAACCCAAATTTTGGGTTATAATGTATGAAACCCTAATCTTGGGCAATATGATGATAAACCATAACTCTAATTTTGAGTAATGGGATGAGTATCCCTGATTGATATGATTTGGGAAACCCTAACCCTAATAAGGGAATAGTGATACTACCATTACATTGCATGGTACTCATATGTAATTGATATAATTTTCATCATGTGTACTAACCATGCAGGTATCATGAGATGATGAGCATATCCAGGTATGAGCTATGATGTGTTATTTATTTAAAATGTTTTATGTGCCTTGTGAGCCATCATATGCTTTGTTGCCTAGTAAGAGGTAACAAGAGATTAAATGGGCTTTGAGAGCTATGTGAGATGCTTGTGTATCAAGTATCATGTTTACCTTGGTCAGATGACCTGAAGGTATTAGTTACCTGATAAGTGGTAACAAGTGTTCTTTGATGAACTGAGGGTTTGAATACCCATATTTCATAATCATGATGATGAGATGTTAAGTGATGAGAATGTCCATGATGAGATAAGGGATTGATATCCCAATGTTTTGTAAAGTTTTAAAAAGTACTTGATAGAAGTATTACACATCCTTTGTAGCTTTTGTCATAATAGTTGATGTTTGGAAACTTGTCTTATGCTAAAAGAATATGTAATACACTTAATTAATCAATTGAAATCTTATCATGTAGAGTCCTGACCATAGATCCATCATCATCAGTAGTTGGTGATGAAGAAACAGGTTTCCAATGGGAATTCCTGGAATGCATATTTTTGAATATGTGGGGGTAATGGGCGAATATATCCTTACACCTCACAGAAATGACTGCGGGCCATATCCTATGCATAGGAATGGTTATGGACCATATCCCAATAAGAGTATGCTATGGGCCATAACTCCACAATACCAGGCATTGGCTAAGGGCCATATCCTGAAGAGAGTATATGCTACGGGCTATAACTCTATAGCAAAGTTACCAATATACCCTAGAAAGCTATTTAGCAGAGACACAAGATGTCCTGCATAAGATCTCGTACTGACCAAGATAAGGGAGGTTATGGAAATCCGGCTCTTCCTTAACCTATGTATGGTATCGATTTTGATTTCACAATGGTCGGTTGGAGTATGAGCGGTATACCTCATCTCCTCAGGGCTTAAGTATGATTGTAAAATGTAATCAGCCATGTAGCGTATTTGCTTAAGGTTGAAATAAGAGAATCATTGGTTGATGATACCTTGCATAGCATGTCCTAGATTAATAAATGTTATACGTGTTCTTCAATTTCTTATTGTATAAGTGACATGCTGCTTTATCAAGTTATAACTAAAATGCTTTGAATAAGAATATTGCTCTAATCTGTTTAGATATTGATTTATCTGTTGTTGAATATATTTGATTCCTCTGCTCAATTTTATTCTACTAAACTGCAATAATAATGTTTCTGGCAGAGAGTTATATCTCTCGCTGGGACAATTTCAATTGTCTCACCCCCGTGGGATCCAACCTTTTTAGGTGGACGAGGATAAGGAGGTAGAAATCATACAGCAGGAGAAGAACAGCAGTAGCAACAGGGACAACAGTGATATTCCAGGTGGAGGCACTAGCTGTCATATTTTGTTTAGAGAGTCTTATGTGTCGTCTCTGTACTCTCAGGTCCTCGGAGTTAGTAGTTATTACTTTTGATGAATCGATTTGAGATTTTGTCATGATGCCTCAAGGTTCTTATACTGCTTGTGTATAGTTTTAACAAAGCAGTTGATGCTTGTAATCCTAGAGAAGGGATGGTATAGGATATGTACTTATGAACCAGAATGTAAATCTAATACATTGGTTCTTAATAAAAGAGTTTTCCTATGTTTGGATCTCTTTGTAAATGGTTTTAATTTTTAGTGATTTTCAATAATCCGCTGTTAATGATCACTTCTGTTTAGTTAATAACATTTTGTTTGAACGGTGCATCACAGTAGTAGAGTCCTAGTGTCGTACCTGTACTCTCAGGTCTGAGTATGGGATGCATTTTATAGATGATATACTTATATCGACACGAGATTTTGGTAGTATGCCAATGTTTGTAAATATATGGCATGTACATGTGAAATATCTTTTGTATGCAGGATGTGATTGGGGTCTATGGACCCATATGTAAATACTTGTTACAGTATATGAGAATGGAATGATGGACCTTTTGTAAAAGTTCTAGAGTTTATTTACATTGTTGGAACTGGTTTTAATTATCCTACATTTTTTACTATGTGATTAATTAGTAGTTGATCGTGTTTTGTGTTTTGAGTAATCTCGTTTAGTGTGACGAGGTGTCACAGTTAAGTTGGTATCAGAGCTATAGGTTTACTAAGTCTACAGGGACATAGAACTTAGGTTTGAATATGTTCTTATGTATTCAACATATCTGATCATAGTTTATGCTTATGCAGATATGTCTGGAGGACATGAAGAACACGTTGAGAGTAGCTATGTTGCACCAGGAGGAGGTGCAGGGAGGGAGGCACGCGATGAGAGAGTGACAGAAGCAAGGCTAGAGCAACCCGCAAAGCCTCATCTAGACCCGAAAATGATGGCCAATCCTGAGTTTCAATTTATGTTTAGAGAGATGATGGCCACAATTACACATATCATGGAAAGAGCGCCAACACCTCAATCTAGGGCATCCGCCTCTAATGTGGAGTTCCAAGGTGTCGGGAAGACATTTGAACATCTTAGATGTGTTGGGGGCAATTGAATATGCATGTGCTTCTGATCCAGCAAACGCTGACATGTGGTTGACTGAGCTGGAAAAGGCGTTCAAAATCCTAAACATCATTGAAGAAGACAAAGTAAGCATGCGGTATACCTGTTGAAGGGTAGTGCTGGCCACTGGTGGGCCATAGAAAAGGAGAAAAGGCCAGGAGTTGTGATAGGATGGGAGGAGTTTTGGAGGGAATTTGTTAGCTGATATTTTCCAGAGACATATCTAGAAAAGAAGATGTCTCAGTTTGATAAGATTCGTAAAGGGGCTATGAGTATCAATGAGTATGAATCAAAGTTTATGGAACTTTTGAGGTTCTGCCCGCACATGGCAATAACGAACAAGGAAAGGATCTAGAGATTTGAGAAAGGTCTGAGTACGGAGCTACTACTACAGCATCAGCCTTGGAGAACAGGGAAAGGTTTTCTACCTTTGTGGAATCTGTCAGGAGGATTGAGAGGTCTGCCATAGAGAAGTGTGAAGCTAATTCTAAGAAGTGACCTATGCAGTTTCAAGGGCAATCATTTGGAGGCTTTAAGAAGCCAAGGTTTTTCCCACCACCGTCGCAACCAAGGTCAACCTTCAGTGAGCCAAGATCACATGCACCATCACAGTGGACCCCAAGTCGAGGTAGAGATCATAGTTTTCCACCAACGGGAGCCTGCAGTACCTCATCGATTTTAGTGACAGGGCCATTTAGGCCATATCAGGACACCAAAATATGTTACAAGTGTGGGCAAGTGGGGCATACAAGACCTTATTACCCTATGAAAGATGAGGAGGTGACTTAGCAGCCAAGGCAAAGTCAACAAGGTCCACAACAATGACAGTTTAGTAGTGGCAGTGGAAGAGGACGTGGTCAGGCGTCCCAAGCAGGATCCTCTGGACAAGCAAGTAAAGGACGTAGATGACAGTAGGTGACCACAAGGTTCTATGCCATGACCTAGCCAGAAGTAGTGGTCAATCCATGAGTTGTGATAGGTCAGATGGAGTTATTTCATTCTGATATGTCTGCTTCTTGTTTTGTATATGTGTTAATAGACCCAGGTGTGACACACTCTTTTATCACTAGAGAGGTGATAGATAATTTTTATCTACATATTAGTCTTAGATCTGATAGCCTGTGGCTAGAGACTCTGTTGGTTGATTCCACTGAGTTATGGGAAGTGTGCCCTTCTTGTGTTCTTTCTTTTTCTAGACACAACATTCAAGTGGATCTTTTTCCACTTGACATGCATGGTTTTGATGCAATCTTAGGAATGGATACCTTGAAAAAAATACAAGGCAGTCTTGGATTGTAGTACTAAGGTGGCGACGTTCCATGATGGAGATGTACAGTGGATTTTTTAGGGTGATAGGAAGATTCTTCCTACATGTTTGATGTCAGCTATGACAGCTGAGCGGTTGATGAGACAAGGATGTGAGGCTTTCTTAGCTCATGTTGTGGATACCAAGGTGGTAGGTCCTAGTATCCATGAGGTACCAGTGGTGCGAGAATTTGAGGATGTCTTTCCTGAGGAATTTCCTAGCATTCCCCCTCCTAGAGAGATTGAGTTTGAGATCAATCTTGTTCCTGGAACACAACCCATAGCACAACCAACATACAAAATGGCACCAGTAGAGATGCAAGATTTAAAGAAATAGTTACAAGAACTATTAGAGAAGGGTTTTATCAGGATGAGCACTTCCCCTTGGGGTGCTCCCGTGTTGTTTGTTAAAAAGAAGGATGGTTCAATGAGGTTGTGTATAGACTACATACAGTTGAACAAGGTGACAATAAAGAATAAGTATCCTTTGTTGAGGATTGATGATCTTTTTTATCAGTTGAGAGGTGCCACTGTGTTTTCAAAGATAGACCTGAGGTCAGGTTACCATCAGTTGAGAATTAAGGCTGATGACATACCCAAGTCAGCTTTTAGGACCAGATATGGTCATTATAAGTTTGTGGTTATGCCGTTTGGGATAACCAATGCACATGTAGTTTGTTATGGATATAATGAATAGGGTGTTTAGACCTTATCTTGTTCAGTGTGTGGCCGTATTCATAGATGATATCCTGATATACTCCAAGGATAGTCAACAACATGAGCAACACTTTCGCCAAGCATTGACTTTATTGAGGCAACATCAACTATATGTTAAGTTCAGCAAGTGCAAATTTTGGTTATATGAAGTGTCTTTTCTGGGCCATGTTATATCTGCAAAAGGTGTTTGTGTTAATCCCAAGAAAGTGGAATCTATACTAGAATGGGAACAACCAAGGACATCAATAGAGATCTATAGTTGCTTAGGTTTGGCAGGCTACTACAGGAGGTTCATCAAAGACTTCAGTTCTACAACATTACCCCTAACTAGGTTAACCAGGAAGGATGTTCCTTTTGCTTGGAATGACAAGTGTCAACGTTCTTTCTAGATTTTGAAAGAAAAGTTGACTAGTGCACCGGTGTTAGTACTGCTAGAGCAAGGAAAAGGCTATATTGTCTTTTGTGATGCTTCAAAGAATGGGTTGGGATGTGTGTTGATGCAGGATAAAAATGTGATTTCTTTTGCTTCACGATAGCTTAAGAAACATGAGGAGAATTACCCAACACATGATCTGGAGCTTGCAGCGGTGGTCCATGCCTTAAAGATCTAGAGACACTATTTTATGGAGAAAAGTGTCATATCTTCACTGACCACAAGAATTTATAGTATATCTTCTCAAAATAGGAGTTGGATATGAGGCAGAGGAGATGGATGGAGCTGATTAAGGATTATGATTGCACAATAGATTACCATCTAGGGAAAGCTAATGTGGTAGTTGATGCATTGAGTAGAAAGTCATCTTCATCATCAACGGTAGGTAATGTACAATTAAATTCCTTGATGTGCCATAAGAGAGATATGCTAGTGTCTCTTCACTAGATGAATGTACAGCTAGAAGTTTCCTTGTTATCAGGATTGTTATCATAGTTACAAGTGAAACCTACCTTGAGATAGCATATTCATGATGCACAACAGAATGATATTGTGATACAGAATATACAATCAGGGATTGGCATCGAAAAGTATGATGGCTTTCATGAGGCAGATGATGGTATAGTTTGTTACCCCAATAGGATAGTAGTTCTTGATGTTGATGGGTTGAGGAAGATGGTACTTGAGGAGGCTCACTCCTCTCTGTATGCAATGCATCCTGGAAGTACCAAGATGTACCAAAACTTGAAAGACATGTATTGGTGGCCAGGTCTAAAGTGTGATGTGGTAGAGTTCATTGCCAAATGTCTAGTTTGTCAGCAGGTGAAGGCTGAGCACCAGAAGCCTACAGGGACATTACAACCCTTGCCAATACCACAGTGGAAATGGGATCATATTACTATCGACTTTGTGGTTGGTCTTCCTAGGACAGCCAAGGGTCATGATTCCATATGGGTGATAGTAGACAGATTGACTAAGACAACTCATTTTCTTCCAGTTAAGATGACGTTTATAGCAGAGAAATTGGCTCAAATATATGTTGATGAGATAGTCCATCTCCATGGCATTCCAATGACTATAGTTTCTGATAGATGTCTACAATTTACAAGTTGTTTTTGGGAGCATCTGCATTCAATAATGGGAACATATCTGAGATTCAACACAGCTTTTCATCCGCAGACCGATGGCCAATCTGAAAGGACTATTCAGACTTTAGAGGATCTCTTAAGGGCATATGTGCTGCAATTTCTTGGTAGTTGGGATGTACATCTTGTTGGTATGTATGCCCAGAGAGCCAATCATGGGATGATATGGGATACATTATGATTGATTTGATAAACATCAAAGGCAAGCTTCTGATTCTTTCTTGTTCAGTCATATGAGATAATGATAGAAAAAATTGAATGTCTAGAGAATGACAGTACTCAATGACATATGCTTTTAGGGTGAGGACATGAACAATGAGATCATACAGATGCTAAGAGTTTGTACATTCTTATTATGTCCCTAGTCAGATGTCATTGTGGAAGGTAAATAGACAGCAATGACACACAAGACTAGATTGTGGCGTTGGTTGATGACAGAATCTCATTAGTCATGATATGGAGATATCAAACCAAACACATAGGTACTTGTTAGAGAACAAGTGTACCGGACAGACCCACGGTGAGTTTGACACATGGAACTATGACATGGTAGTCACAGTTAGTTCTCATAGTGATGGTGGTGAGTGTGATTCTTAGACCTGAAATCACTACACTCAACACATGTCGTTGGGTACACTTTGACATCATAAAACGCAATCCTGAAACATGGGTTGTTATAAAGGTGATGATTGGGTGACTTTGACACATGGGGCTTTTGAGGGGTGAGTGATAGATATGGGATTTGTCCCTCCTGAGGGAGTTTGATATCCATGGCCACTTGATGAGTAGGATTGAGATAGGCGTGCATGCATGTGTGAATCAATATGTGATATTGATGTCATACATATCTCCTCCAATCTACTCTGAGATCAAGAAAGTGAATGAACGTTGAAAGGATGATTGTTCCATGCCTTGAGTTCATTCGGGATATCAGTGACAAAGGAATTATACATTCGTTGTAACACCATTCACGGATTGTAGGATTGAAAGTTTTTATCCAACTTTCCTTTTCACTTGGGTAGCACTGATGTGTGACTAGGCACCGCTCTTTGCTTGTGAAGTCATAAATGTTATGGACTTTCACTGCCAATGTGAAATGGACTTGCATGGTCACACACATAGGATTTAGCCTGGAAGAGGAGTTTACCCACAAACGATGTTTATATTGATTACTAAAGGAGTTTAGTAGTTCAATTAGACACTCAATCAATTGATAGCTCAATATCATAGTGTTCAAGGTGTTGGACCGATTGATTGGAGTATCAGATTGATTGAAACTATGACTGACTGATTTTGCACAGTCTGCTGCCCCAACCAATCGGCTCATGAGATGAACAGATCGGCTCAGGTTGGTGAACCGGTCGGCTCAAGTTGTGAGTCGATCGACTCATGTGCAATGAGATGATCATCTCAATTGTTGAACCGGTCAATTCATGTGACCAACTGAGATTGTTTGGAAAGTCCGAAGACTATTTCATAAATACAATTTGTTTCACTTGTACAAATTTGATTTGGACAAGGATTAATATTTGATTAATCGAAAACAAATATGGAAGTCAATTTGAGTTGGATCAGGACCACGAACCGATCGACTCAGAGCTCCAGCCGATCGGCTCAGAGCCCCAGATGATTGGCTCAGGTCCCAAACGATTGGCTCAGGGCCTGAAATGATCGTTTCAGGGTGTGAACTGATCGGTTCAGTTGGCGCAGATTGGTTGTTTTGTAGAAAATCTCGAACCCTTCTACTCCTACTTTAATCCTACATTACCCGGGATAGAGAACCATGTCCCATGACCCTCCTATATATAGGGGTATTGGGGGCTTCTTAGAAACAACAACTAAGAACACCAGTTGCTCTGCAAAGTTGTCGTTCTCTCTGGTTTTGGTAACCGAGAGAGAGCCCGAGCAAGCGCTACCCGATAAGGGAGGCACATCAAGGGAAAGACAACTGTAGAAAAGTGACTGGTTGCATGAGAGTGTGTTGGTGACTAGTACGCTGACAGGAGGGTGTGACTCCTTCTGATTCCTTGTGGGATAAGGAGATCGGAGTTCCAGGTGGTCCGTGTGGACTAATTCAGAGGCGGGAGACTTCTGTCGCTCGGAGGACAGTTGTCAATCCCGACAGTCCTGGTGAGACCAGGAGCTGTACAGACACCGTCCAAGATCGGAGGTGAAGACCGCACAAGCTGCAAGGTAACGTCATCGAGCAAGCCTCAGGATAAGGTATGCCTCTACAAACCATCCTTCCTATTGTATAGACGTTGACGCGATTTCTTTATTCTGGGTTTGGGAGGAGAAAATTTTTTTCCGCTGCCTTCTCTACCTCCCCTATCGCCCAACACATCTAACTCGGATAGTGTTTGCATACAACAATAGCTATCAAAGAAGCATAGATATGACCCCTTATGAGGCTTTGTATGGGGGACGATGTCGGTCTCCTCTGTGCTGGAATGAGATAGGTGAATATCAACTTTTGGGTCCTGAGCTAGTACATCAGACTACAAAAAATATTAAAGTGATACAACAACAGTTGAAAGCAACCCATGATAGGCAGAAATCTTATGCAGATAACCAACGCAAACCACTTGATTTCCAAGTGGGATATAGATTATATCTTAAGGTTTCTCCTTGGAAAGGTGTGCTGAGGTTTGGAAAGAATGGTAAGTTGGCTCCTAGATTTATGGGACCATACCATGTCCCAGCTTGTGTTGGAAAGATAGCATATAAGTTGGAGCTACCACCAGAGCTACATATATTGCATAATGTCTTTCACATCTATATTTTGAGGAAATTCCATCCGGATACGGACCAGACAATCCAACCAGTAGAGGTTGAGTTATATGAGGATATCTCCTATGTTGAGGATCCTGTGTTGATCCTAGATAGAAGGGTGAAAAAGCTGAAGAGAAAAGTTATAATACTAGTGATATTTTTTTGGAATCATCATGGCATAGAGGAAGCCACATGGTAACTAGAGAATGAGATGTGTAGAAAATACTCGTCTCTTTTTGCGTAGGATTTTGGGGCGAAATCCTTGTTAGGGTTTTATAGTTGTAAGGCCCATGAACTTGCTTAATGAGTCGAATGAGATTAATTACCATAATTGAATGCTTATAACCCTAATCTAACCTTTTTATATGTTTTGAAATCATAAGACAAGCTTAAGTTTCAAATTTGGTCCAATTTGGACACTATTTGAGCAAGTTATGCAATTTTCTGTACATTTTGGACTTTTCTAAAATTTACCCAATTGAGGGGTTTTCTTTGCAATTTATCACTTGCATTATGTTCCTTGGATATTCTATCATCATTAATGATCTTTTTGAGCCATGGGGCACCCATTTAATCTTTGGTTTGAAGGTGTTTTCCTCAAGGGTATTTTAGGGTTTACCCCTTCACGGATGAGCTACCTTTAGTAGCTATCAACTAATGAATTATGTGATTGGCTGGGAAATTCGACAAAGGAAAGCTGAGCAGGTCTATAAGGATGGTGGGGGAGATTCTTTTGTGTGTTGTTGTATATTCTTAATAGTTTAAGGCCATAGACACATGGGGAAGCTACTTTTACACCTCATGCTTGCTTCCATCCTTATCCATGGGCTATATTTACCTCTTCCTTGCCCAAATACGAAACTATGATTGTTTTTTCTTTCCTCTAGCCTGGATCAATGACTCTACTCTGTTTTTCTGTAAAACCAAGTGCTCTAAGGTAGAATACAACCCCTTTTTGGAGAAGAAGGTCTCCTAGAGCTCCATCTAGCCCTACCTAGGGTTTCCAAGGCCATCTTCTAGGGATTTTGACCAACACAAGTTGTTTTCTTCCTTCCTTCTCTATTTCTCTTGCTCTTCCCTTCCTTAGACCTTCCTTCAGGTCAAAACCCTTCTATTCCATGGTGAAAGTGGCTCTAGAACTCAAAAATCTATCCTTCTTGTTTCTTTTTCTAGGATTTTGCTTCTTTGTGGAGAGAAGTACCTATTTAGCCAAGTTCAGATTTGAATCTAGGGATTTCTTGCCTTATTTTATCGAGATTCTTGATGTTTGGGATCTGACCTACTCTATAGAGGCCGGTTATATAACATTCTTCACTTATATTTCTTGCTAGAAGCTTGTTAGTTCATGTTTATGCTTTAATGTGATGAATTAAGCATAGAGAAATCATGCTTATTTAGAATTACAAATTTTTGTGGTGTTCCCTATTTTGTTCCAGTTCTATATGAACTTGTAAACATGTGTACAACCTTTCTAAGGTGTAACATGATCTGGGACAGGTTGATAGCAACAACCTATGGTGCTAAGCACAAAACAATTAATGGTTCAAATTAGGGTTGTCAAGCTATTTCCTTCCCTATCACACAACCGATGGTCATACCATTCAACAACCAATGGTGTTGCTATTTTGGAAATTTATGTTCGTGATTAAGGGTGTCAAATTTATGGTTACAACCTATGGTCACCCCCTTAGGTCAGGTTTTGGCTCAATTAGACGTTCAATTATCATTTACTAAGTATTCTAATGATGTTATCAATCGATGATGACATTAGCTTAATATTTGATGGTGTTAACTAAATGTACAACCAATGGTGATTTAATTATCACAATTAATGATGGATCAGGTCATCACCATATATTATGAGTTAAGAATGTAATTATAGATTTGATTAAACCTTGAACCAATAGTTCCTTAGTTCAATTGATCTAATGGTTAGACCTATACTTCAATTGATAACCTTGAAAAATGAACATGATCCAATGAATAATATTGGATGCTTCAACATCCAATGGATTAGAATAAATCACATGGTATTATATGTGGGTCCTAGTGATGATAATTTGATGGTCCAATACCATTAACTTTTAGTCTTACCTTTGCCATCTTATAGTTATATTTGATAAATCACTATAATAAGTGGATGCATAACTCCCATGTGATCTAGCTTGTTATACCTAACCTTAATGTAATTATATGATGTTGATTGGTTATAATCAGACCTCTTGAATGATTAATGTGATAATGAATTACACTCTTCTTGTGTTGAAACCACAATGTAGTACTATTTGAATATCATAGTGCCTTGCCATGTTAATATCTATGGACATATATGTGCTAATGATATTTTGAGCCTTGTTTAAGGCATGGAATGATATTGATAACCTTACTATGAATAATTTGATGGTTTTAACGACCTTTGGGCATGTTTGAAGCCATGATTGAGGTGAAATCCTCTTCTTGTTCCAATAAGGGTTAAAACCATGGAACTTGTGATAAGATATTGGTATCTTGTAATAGTATGATGATAAGTGTGGTCCATTAATTTGCAATGAATGATATCATGTGGTAATGTGATTAAGATTTATATCTCAAATGTTTTATATATTTTGAAGTTGTTATACATATACTCTTGTTATAAAAGAATTAGGGTTTGAATGTCCACTTGTATGATAAAGCCTTAATGCATTCAATTGGCAGTAATTAATCAAGTGTAACCTTAATCATGTAAAGCCCTATTCCATAGAGCCATCTTCAGTGTTAGAACTTACTGGATGGTGAAACAAGTATTCCCAAGGGAAACTCGGAGTGCATACTGTTGAGTATGTGGGGGTGGCAAGTTGAGGATATATCCTTGTCATCCACGATTGCAGGTTATGGAGGATGGATATGGTCATGCCTCTGACATTTGATGTGAATAAGGACAACTATGGTTGTTCCTTGTATTAGAGGGTTTTATAGACCCTATTTTCTAGTATCATAACTTGTACCAAGTATAGACTAGTTCTTATCGGTTGACTATATGTCATTGTTGGCAGTTTGACTGGTATGTCGCTGTAGTTTACTCGTACTGACCAAGGGGAAGAGATCTTAGGATATCGACACTCCTAGATCTTATACGGAACTAAATAGCACTTCACAGTGGTTAGTTGGACTTTGAGTGGTATGAATCAAACTCCCAGGGCATAATAATAAAAGATATAATACCAGTCGTGTAGTATAATTGCTAGGGTTTAATACGTATCACATTGGTTGATTAACCCTTGTCTTGTCTTTACACTACATAGTTCTTACATGATTTAGACTTATGAAAATTGTGTAATTCTACTTGATGTTACAACTTATTTTCTTAACTGCTTAGGATGCTTAAACAGTTCAATCTATTCATATTGCTTATTTAATATCCTAATTGCTCAGTTCATTAACTATTAATCAATATGTTATAATCAATATATGTTGGAGAGAGTTATATCTCTCACTGGGACTGGATCTCACTCGTGGGTCACCACATTTTTTTTAGGTGGTCACGGGCAACGAGGTCGAGGTCGCAGTGTGGAAGAGAACCAACCTGGCGATCAATAGATTCAGAAGGTTGGTTAGTTGTAGATGTTAGTAGTAGATTCCTAGTGTCGTCCTTATACTCACAGGTCCGAGTATGGGATGTGTTATATAGATGATATACTCGTGTCGACATGAGATTTTGGTAGTATTCCAATGTTTGTAAATATATGGCATGTACATGTGAAATATCTTTTGTATGCAGGATGTGACTGAGGTCTTTGGACCCATATGTAAATAATTGTTACAGTATATGAGAATGGAATGATGGACCTTTTGTAAAATTTCTAGAGTTTATTTACATTGTTGGAACTGGTCTTAATTATCCTGCATGTTTTATTATGTGATTAATTAGTAGTTGATTGTGTTTTGTGTTTTGAGTAATCTTGTTTAACGTGACGAGGTGTCATAGTATGGGACTTCTACATGAACATACACTTGATTCTAGACCATACAACTGACTTCCAAAAACAAAGTGCCACAGCAAGCTACCTATAGTATACATATGTACAAGATCCATGTGAATTGTTATGTACAATATTGTACACTTGTGTAAAGATCCATGTACTTTGTTATGTACAGATGTGTACAAAATAGTACACATGTGTACAAGATGGAATTAAGGAGACAATTTTTTATTGTCAATTATCGATAGCTCGCAAATGATTCTTAGATCAAGATTAGAAAGTATATCTAGATTGATGATTAGAGAGAGAATGAATAATGAACTTGTAGACATAAGTAATGCCTTTGTGGCTCGTATATATTCAAAAAAGTAAGGGACTTCTACATGAACATACACTTGATTGTAGACCATACAACTGACTTCCAAAAATTAAGTGCCACAACAAGCTACCTATAGTACACTGAACCTTATCCAAAACATACCATTCCGTAAATTAATTTTCAGGTCTAATCGATGACCAAGGCCCAAATGAGATGTAGGATGAGGTTTCTAGGAAATGAGCAAACTTTTTACATTCATGTGGAGTAAAAGAAAAACCAATAGCTATAAATTGTTTCATAAGAAGAAGAATATCTCAGACAATGAGGTCCATGTGTCCATGTCATGCACCGCCTTCCTTTATTGTCTTGACTAGTATTTCACTGTTGGTTTCGATTAGGATAGTGTTGAAGGTGTGTTGTAGGCAAGCAATCAGTGCTTCCTTCAGAGCAACACCTTCAGCCATAAGTGTTGATTGGCAGCCATTCCTTGTAGCTGTGATATCAATTTTAGTTTTTTCCCAGATGGTATCTGACTACAATTTCAATTCTACTGATGGCATCTGGTTTCCACGCGACATCTATGTTGACCTTCACTAGGTCTCGAGCGGTCGTGTCCAACCCTTTTGTCTTGTTGGTGCAGTTGCTAGTGGCTTGAAACATGTATTGTTTGCAATAGATTTATGGAAACCTGCCACCGAACCTTGAATGAATACCAGTTCATCGTCGAAGAGTTATTTCTTTTTCACTGTCTATGCCACCTACAAAAGGGCGGCCGCCTCATCAACCTCCTCATCCATGCTGTCCTCTGGTAGTTTCTGTAAATTATTTTATTATTATTGATCATTAAAATATGTCTTCAACACAAAGTTGAGCATGATCAACATATTTGTCATTCCAAAAACCACATTTCTCTATTTTTAGACATGGAACAAATAGAAATATAGTCAGGAATGTACATTCATTTTCTATATACACATTTTCAGATCCAATAAAAAAACAAGCAGTAAGATATATAGCCACATCTTTCAGTTTATATACAAGTAGCCACATCTATTACATATTGGTTTAGTAGTCATCAGTGGTTGCGTTATAGTAAGCTACCCATTATACACTGAAAAATACCATAAATGTAAGGCGTATAGAAATCAAGTATCTTAGTCTAAAAATATTTCCCTTATCTAGAACATACCATTCTGCATATTATTTTTCAGGATCAAACTTTGTGCTATACAAAGTCGTATGAAATATATGAAGGTGCATGTAATGCACAACCATATATTAGCTGAGTACCAACTCCTGTTACCCATGCACCAGAAGGTCAACATGACAACACGTAAGCTGCGCATACAAAAATGAAATATACACATCCCTTTGCATATATTTAATGGAGAAGGAAACTACTTGATTATATAGTTCTAAGACAAATACTATTCAAGTATCTGGTGCATTCAAACATGCACCCAACACAAAGCTGAGCATGGTCAACATACTTGACATTCCAAGAATCACATTTCTTTGTTTTTTCACAAGGAACAAACGCAGATAGAGAGTCAAGAATGTACATTCCTTTTCTGTATACATGTTTTCATATCCATTGAAAAAAACACAAGTAGTAAGATATACAACTAGGCACATCTTTCTGTTTATATACAAATAGCCACATCTAATACATATTGGTTCAGTAGTCAATAGTGTGTCAGAAAAAGACAAAGCCACATCTTTCTGTTTATATATAACTAGACACATCTTTCTGTTTATATACAGATAGCCACATCTAATATAGATTGGTTTAGTAGTCAACAGTGTGTTAGTAAAAGACGAAGGGTGACCTATAAATGATCTTTAATTGTATAGCATGATGATTCCAACAAGCGATAAGCAATATGACCCCTCAGAAAATGAAAATCTTCACCACACATATCTTTAATGGGTTGTGTCTCTGTAGTGCACTCTATCCGTCTCATAACATACACACCACAATTGTTGCTCCCTGGAACTTGTTGGGGAGCAGTTTTATCTATTTCAATCCTCCACTTTTTTTCATCAAATTATCCCAATACAAAAGGTAATGTCTTCTTCAATACATAGCACTATAAAGTAAAATTAATGTGTGTTATAAACAATGCAAACTAATTAAGGTCATGGCAACTTGTAATTCCAATATAAACAAGAATCAAACAATAAGACAAACAACCCACCACTTCTAGAGCATCTTTAGTATGTTGGTTGGATGCTTTTCTCCTGCACGGTCTTACACTATCGTAATGAACCATACACATTTCCTTCATCTGTACAACAACTAAATGCCAGTGATGGGAAGATATGATTGGAAACAAAAGTATTGAAGCTCTTTTGATCTCCTCACAATGGCTAAACAAACACATTTGTAGAAATTCTCTATTTTTTGCAATATTATATGTGAAGTACAAGTATCGAAGATAAAAAAATCTTATATCATTGTGCTCCAAGAGTTCATCTCTAAGCAATTGACAATATCCATCAACGATCTATTAAAAAATGCAATAAAATAGAATCGGATAATACCAAAATAGTTAATTAGTATTTATTTACCATCAAGAATACTACGATTGATTCATGTTTTCAAAACACTTTTAGAGATTACCAATCAATGTCATCTTTATATATGTTGAGTTAAAGAAACTAATTAGCATCAGTATGAACACATCCAAGTCAGTAAACTTTCATCGAAGCATTATATCAATACCTAAACTTGATGTTAACTATATTGCTATAAATATCATGATTGGGCAATTTTAGATACTTTAGTCAGATCAAACTAATCATGATTTACCTCAATATCTAATATCAATGAACTTCCCACCTATAAAAAGATCAGTACCTGACTTAGTATAGTTGTTATTGTGTATTTCATATAAAGATCAAGCAATAAGATTCTTCCACTGGATAACACCTTTCCAATATGTGAAACAACAGTGTTACCCAACACCAACAAGGTACAAGTCACATTTTTTAATGCAATAGATTCATTTAGCGGCAAATTCAAGCACCAGGGACTTATCCAGTACATCAAATCCCCATCCACCTGCAACACCCAGAATCACTCAACAATGTCACCTCAACTTCACTTCTTAATATGCATACTAATACTCCAGCTAGGGATCCTACTAACATACATGAAGCAAGAACCATTTCTAAATTGTGTAGGACAAGCAAGATAAACTTCAAGCTTGAGGCACACAAAAAATATTCTCTCTCATCCAGAAGGTATCGTAATGAAATGGCTATATAGAATAAAATATACCTATGGTGTTGGCATTTGCCAAAGGTTTTAAACAAATACCAGGGGTTGATTTTGTCTAGAAGTTCTTCAAATGGTCACTTGCATCCATGCTATTTTCTTTTCTGCATGGTTCCATCAGAAAATAGGTCTATGCTTATCTGGAATGCATGCCAACTGTACACATGGCGATAAGACACCGAATAGTACTGAACTTCCAATATTATTTTTTACTCTGTTGTACAGATATGTACACATGATTTTTTTAATAAACTCCACCTAATTGACTGTTGGGCAAAGAACAAGATCAGTAATTATCCTAGTGTTGTTCCTGTTTTTTCTTTGTTCCACCAAACCTTTTACTAAATATTGTTAAACTCTTTCAAAACCACTACAATTTCAAAAGATTTCTTCAATAAGATATTAAGTTAACCAGGTAAACTTTACTTTATATGATGAGTAATCTATTAAATTGCATATCAAGGTGGAAGGTGGTTGGAAGCAATACAATTAAACTCAAAGAAACAATAGGATAAGATGGAGTACACAACTAAATAATCAATTAAACTTACATGATTGCAAATTTCTCTGCCAATTCACATCATGCTCATGAAATCCCCTCTAGTAATTTTTGCATTAGGAGATTCAAAAATTGTATCCTCTGGACAACTTTTTTTCCTCGTGACCTGCATTGTTAGTTTGTTCATTTATTATCAAATATTTAAAAGAACAATACAAAAAAAGTTAGTATTAAGTTAATAAATTCCAATAATTACCCACATTTGAAGTCGCTTTTTGGCATACTCATTTATTGATCAACAACTAACTCATCCCAACATTTCATTGTATTAATTTTTTCACGAGTTTCTTGGCTGAACTTAGGCCTTCTCACTCTAGGACTATTTTTAAGCCATAACACTAAAGAAGATGGACTAACAACTTTCTTTTTAGCCTTTTTTTCAAATTTCTTGTCTCTTTCTAATTTGTCCATATTTTTGTAGGTGTCTTAAATCCAAGTGCATAATTCATTTTCCTACAAATAATTCTAATGTTTCAACATTACATTTTTTTGTTTTCTATTACATGTAAATCTTTTTACATTATCTATAAAAAAGGAAGTGTATGGAAGAAAAAAAATCAAATAATGATTGAATATTTTCACAGTACTTACTTCAACTGACGCGATATCTTTATCCTACATTAATATGATATCTTTGTTCTTAGATAGCCCTTGATCAATTAATTCTTGAGTTTGGATATTAGCAAGAATAAAATCCATTTGATCATCATTAGTTGTGATGTCAAGCCAGTCAATGTCCTGAAAAATTTAATTAGATTTGTTGTAAGAGAAAATTAAACATAGTAAAATGTAGTGAAAATTATTACAAAAAGTTTAAAGTGCTGACCTTTTTGACATCATCAACTTTGATAGTTCTTCTGACCTTTTCCATAATCTTAGAAACATCTTCATTAGTGTATCTTGTCTCAACTCCCCCATAGATCGAAGCAGTTGCTCCTTTTATGTGTTCCTATTCATCAAGTTTTAATTTCTAAATTAGAAATTTAATCTCCACCAGTAAAACAAAAATAAGTTAATGAATAAAAACACAACCAATACAATTTTTTGTTACCTTCCTAGTTTTCCTATTTTCCCCCCAATCTCACATGCATCTTCATTCACAGGAAAAATCTTAAATCGATGTACAAAATATTACTTATCAATTGCCCATACATATTAATATTAAATTGAAGAATAAAAAAAGGTGTAGAATGTCACATGTCCAACTTTTTCATGGGTGTTAAATGGGGATTCCATATCAGACATGTCAAGTAGATTCCAATTAGGAGACATCTACACAAGAAAGATCATTAGAAATGTAAAAAAAATATATTATATTTTATTGTACGTTTGATATTTTTTATTACCTTATTGTTAGTGCAAACCCTTTTCAAAGTATAAGTCAATTTGACATCTATAACAATATTTTTAATTCCCTATACATAACATTACAAATCAATAAATCCATATAAGACCTTAGCAAATCTGAGATAATATACATAACATGTAATTTATTTTTACCATTTTAGCCGTTTCAGCCAAATCAACAACTTTTGGAATGCATGAGATCTATAGAAAGGAGAAAAATATGATCATTGTATAAAGCCAATAGACCACATATTATATTGGATTAATATAATCTTTGGATCTTCAGAATTTTCTTCACTTTTCATGATCAGAGCACATGGAACTTCCTCTAATTATGTTCTGTGCATATTAATATTCTGCAACAATTATAATAATAAAGCATCAATGTATATCCAAAAGGAGAAGAAAATCAACTGAATATATCACACATAATGTGTTCTTTATTACCTCTACCGATTTCTTAATTTTCTACGATAGAATAATCTGTGCACATTACACATCAATCTATAAGAGAAAAATGCATTTGAATATACACCACCTTAAAAATGAACACTTATTAACTAGAATGAACAATGAAAATAAGTACACAAATAAAATCTACAAACTACATGTTATATTTGGATTTTCATATAACTGTGAACAAAGGGATGTGAAACAGAAGAAAGGTAACACACAAACTGTTGGGAGAAGCAGTTTGCATCTGCCATCAGCCACCCTCTTTTTATATCCCTATTCCACCTAACATTCTGTATGTAAAGGAGTTAAAGGCAGGACGACCCTCCTCCATAAAACACGTGTGTAAATGCTTGGTGACAAACCCCAAAATGGTGGGTATGGTAGGAAGGGGATGCACTTGGACTTGATGATGTATGTCTTGTTTGTATATTAGCAGTAATGAGCTCAAAGAGATGTGGGAGTTAGTACATAGATCATGCAACATTCAATAATACTAAAAGGCAGAATGTCCCTACAACAGAAAATCTATTGTCATAATATAACTTGGCACAAACTCTAACTAGTTCATGTATATGATTTGCACTATGTCAACCAGTCATGGGAGGAGTTCTTGAGAAGTCTTTGCATACAAGGACTAAAAGGAAAAATGTACCTACATAGTTCATGTCATTGGGTAAGAGCTGGAAGTCGCCACTGATCATTCTAGGTGACTTCTCAGTTTCATCAGTATGTGCACACTGACCTGCAGAATGGTGGTGACTACTAGTTGACTTTTTACGGTATTGATTCTAGTTAGGGTTTCCATTGTATCATGCAGGAATTGCGTGTTTGAAAAACCACGAACTTCTATGGTGTAGCATAAGATACAATTCCATCTAGTTCGTCCCGACACATCTATAGCTAAATTAGACAAGTATGACATTCGGAATTTACCTTTAGATCTTTAGAATTTTCTTGACTTTTTGTAATCTATGCACATGAAACTTTCTTGCCATGTGTTCTGGCAATATCAATATTCTGTAACAAAAATTATAATAAAAAATCTATCTATGTTCAAAAGTAATAAAATATTTATATAATATGCCATCCATTATATGTGTTATGTATTACCTCTGGAGATATTTCCTTTTCTTGAGATATAATAATTTGTCCACATTGCACATCACCCAACTCTGTAATTTCCAAATCACGAATCTACAAAGAAAAAAAATTGTGCATAAACACGCCTCAAATAAAAAATGAAAAATATATTAATTAGAGCTAACAATGAAAACAAGTACACATTTTTTGAAAATTGTAATACCTTGTCATTCATTTTTAGGACCATATCAACAACTTTTTCGATTGAATTATGTTTAGATTCTTCTCTAACTCTGAATTCATATTTCTCTTATACATCATTCAACACAAAAATTCAATAAAAACAAAAAATAGGAAGCATAATCAGTAAACCAAATAGAAAATGAGTTATATCATTAAATAGTACCATAGAACTTGACTTTGTGCCACTATCTTCTACATAATTTTAATAATCATCACATGGTTCTTGTGTATTATCATTATAATCTAAAGTAGGATCTGGAATACCACGAGATTGTAAATCATTTCTCAGTAATTCAAGTGCATCCTTACTGCTGTTATAAGCTCTTTTATAAGAAACCAACCGAGATTTGCATCGACTCAAATCTGTTCTTAATCTAGAGACTTCTTCTCCATGTTTAATCTTAATCATTTCTAAAGTTTTTTTCATTCAAAGGATTTCTATATTCAACTCAGAAAGTTTCAACTAAACAACATAAAATATTTATTTTATTAATAAAACAAAAATAAGATCAGTAAGATAGAATTAAAAAAAGAAATTGTACTACATGGATAGTAAAAATATTCATTATTTAATTAACTGATTTTATATCATTAACCAATAGTTTTAAAAAAAGATATATTTTACTTTAAGTTTTATACTCTCATAAGTTTATATCACTGTTAAGATTTTATCTCATTAACCAATAGTTTTAAAAAAGATATATTTTGATGTTTGCCATTTTGTAATTAGAAATCCACATTTTCATATATCGCTAGTTTGCTATTTTGTAATTAAAAATAACGACTTTTTTCACAGAAACTAGTATTGTGAATGATTCTATATATAAAAATCAATATAAACAGACAACACCAAAAGTAATAAAATACCTGCCAATCTATTTCATGAAGAAGATTGTCTTTAATCTCTACAATCTTATCCTTTTTAGTATCAACAGTTGTTCCAAACCCCTTAGAAATAAGATCACTATCTAGCGTCTTGATGTCAATATTCAAACTTGCAATGTGAACACTAAACTTGGTCATATATTTCCATTTATTCAAAACTGGAGCGGCATTGGGGAATTCTACAATCATTAGTTTTGTAACTTCTCTTATCCATACCTACAAAAATCATATTGACAATTGTTAAGTTTTCATACACACACACACACACACACACACACACACACACACATATATATATATATATATATATAATCCATAATTGAATTATTGGTATTTGACATCAAGGGAAAAGGACTCAGTTTCCAATCATACAATAGGTGTCCTACAATGCTACATACTAGTAAAGCTATTTCAGATCATATACTCATTCAACTGTTGAACACATTTCCTTGAAGAGAACTTGAAACAGATGTAAAATGAAATAATATATGTATTCTTGATGAAGTTTCAAAGTCAATAGTTTACAATTTTCTCTTAACATCAGCAGAAGCAATCCTATTTAAATCATGTTAATAATTTTTTGATCTAATATATGCACACCTTAACTATTTCGGATAACATGAGAAGAAATCCTTTTTAATTCATGTTAATAGTTAGATAGAAAATGAGAGTCTTACCATTAAAACAAAGCAGCATCCCTTTAAATATTTGGCCACTTTTCTCCCCATAGTGGTCATGCTATCATGAAGAAATTTAAACACCGCTTCACTCCAGTTGAAATCACAAAGAACACTCAAGTCATCACAATAACTCAGAATCATACTATGAATGTTATATCCTCCATACGGAAACAAGAAGCTAGACATGAGTAGGACTAGCCAAACTTTGACAAATTCAATTTGACTTATGTTATCAGTCTTGGACGACAATTTTAGAAGAACAGAGTGGGCATCAGTAACCTTTGGATCTGATTTAGGAAAATACTTCTCTCTAATTGAGCTATTCTTTCTATTCTCCTTTGTGAAAACAACTTCTTTTCCTATATTTGATCAGTTTTATCGCTAATTAATAAAATTGATTTCCAAATAGATAAACTATGAATAAAAAAACTACAAAGGAAAAAATTGTGAACTTACCAATTGTTGGAAGACTTAATATCTTTCCAACATGTATGGAATTAAACTCCACAAAAGTAGTGCCGATTTTGAAACACTTCCTATTAGAGTCATGCACACTTATAAGATCCCTAATAATATTAACATCAAAAGATCTTGGAATCTTCAGGTCAATAAAGTGACCAAAAGGAGTACCCTTCAACATTTTTTTATGTTCTTCAGATGCTATATCCAAAGATTTTCTGGACTTTTCAAAGCTACACCTGAGCTGAAATCTTTCAACTGGTGTAGGTGTGCTAGGACTTGAATTTTTTGAGGAACTCATCTTTAGATTAACTGTTCAAGAAAATAATAAATATTTAAGCAAAAAAGAACAAAAAAAGTAATGTACTTCAGTGTACATAGATTGATATCCAATATCTAATATAATGATTTAAATAGATGAAACATAGTCCTTTAATTTAAGACAATAGCTACTAACATTACACATTAAAATTAGCTGAAATAAACAAGCAACATACTTTTATAAAGAGCCAGAGATAAGATATTCAAGTGTAATATTGTTACAACCCCAATTTTTGGGTTCTTTTGGTGAGAAATGTAATTTATCCTATTAAATATATTTGAACAAATAATGATACAATTTGTTTTGCATAAATGGATTTTGTTTACAATAGCCTGATTGGTTGTTTTGTGGGCTTTATTCGCTATTGGGCCCAATAACAAGGAAATTCGATTAGTATATGAATCATTGAGAATTTGAGAAAAGAAAGATGTAGAAACCTCTAGAAGGCAAAAGAATATAATCCAAAGTTGGATTTCGTGCCTCTTGGGTTCCTTGGGTATCAAGGAGTCCAAAGTTGCAAAGATAATGCAACAAGAAAAGAAAAGAGCAATTAAATATTTCTTTATTAAGAAAGAAATTGAAAACAATGATAAAATGTGGGAAATAAGTGGAAAGAGGTATAATTGAGTTACCCTTGGTGGATTTTCGTATCCTTGAGGTTCCTAATGTTAAAAGGAATTCCAATAAGGAAAATAAAAAGGGAGATAAAGAGAAATCCTCAAAAAGAGATATTTTAATAAAGAAATAAGAAGATAATGCAAGAAATAAAGAGAGAAGTGAGAGTTTGATCATAATGAGAAATATTTCGAACCCCACTTATTTTCTTGGATTGCAAGGAATAGAAATAATGGAAATAAGAAAATAAGAAAGAGAAAATAACCATTTAATGGATTTGATTAATGAGTAACTTGCCTATGAAGAAATAGTTCTTTTCCTTTGGAATTTTGGACTCAAACTTGACATACAAGTGGATAAAGGCAAGAGAGAGAAACCCTTAAAATTTGGTTGGAAAATAGTGCATGGTTTCCAAGTTATGCAATTTACAAAATATCCTAAAGTGTGGACATCAATCACATGATAATCAGGTGTCACGTTTTATCTGGGATTAAATCCCGATTTTATTGATTTTCAGGTTAAGCGTGACCGTTGGATCGGCGATCCAACGGCTGGGAGTGAATCCCAGTCTCGCGGGGACTTGCTTGCACAAAGTCCACCTGAGAGATCTTCGATGGAAGGATTTCTCGAATAGGAGAGGAAATCTTGGAGCGAGAAGAGCTCCATTAGCTTCGGGAGGTTGTTCCGAAGCCATCCAACCCTATTTGTGGGAAGGTTCATTGATGAACGAGAGAGTCCCCAAATCACCCGAACTCTGCACCTGACCCTATATATGGGGGGGACTTTGTGCGGTACGAGCAGATCTGCAAGCTACCGTCACACAACCGGGAAGGGAAGGTGCACTCACAGACGCCTTCAATTCAAGAAAACGTCCTGTTATGCTCCCCTGTTCAGGCTCTGTGCTTCGCCGGAGAAGAGGTGCTCCGCCCCGATGACTCAGGTGGGCCTCGAAGAAATTGAGGCATTCGACGAGTTTGGGGAAACAAGACAAAGGTAAAGCCTCCCCTATCGTGCGCCCAGGAGGAGTGAAACGCAGAGTCAACTCCGCAGTTGACCACCGGCTTGCAGGAAGAAGGACCTGAGGTTGAAGACGATAGAGGGGGAAAGTACATCCCTGCCCCCACGTCTCTTGTGTAAGGAGTGGTCCTTTAAGGTAATTTCACAACCCCTTTCTGTTAAATGAGTGCATTGCCCGCTAGCTCGATTTTAATTTTCATGAATCGGCGTGGCTGATTCTGATTGGTGGGAAAAAGGGGTTATCTTGTAAAATACGTAACTAATTGTGGAAATATCGGATGAAGATGATCCAAATATGAAAATTGATCCTCAGGACGAGAGGAACATGAATAAATTATATTTGGAGCTTAATTCTTCTTGAAATTCATAACGAATGTAAAGATGCTATCTTTAATGGTTTAATTGATGAAAAACCCTAATATTTGATGATTAATGAATTAGGAAGGGTTATATGGATGTTTAAAGTTGATATTAACATGTTGATTATAAAAAGGTGCATTAGATCTAAAAGGATGAACCTTATGCGTAATTTGGTTAATTTAGGGTTCTATGTGCATAAATAAGCTTTAATGGGCCATGAAACCCTAATGTTAGTCTTTGTGACTCCTAATGGCTTTAATTGTTCAAATTCATGAATAAAGCTGAGATATGATAATTCTAAGCTATTTTGAGTATAAAGGTTCCTAATTGTGGATAATTACCCTTAATATGGAAATTAGGATTTTCTAATGGATAAAGGTGGAATTAATGTGTTCATATATGAATTAGATTATAATGAACTATGAGTCATTAATCCAGAAGGAACCGAAGATGATAAATGGGCATAATGATCTTGTCATGGATTAAAAAGATAAAAATGGTAGTTTTAATGTAAAAGAACATAATGGACTTAATTGATGTTTAATTGTGCCTTTAATCCGAAATTAAGTTGTTAAAGGGTAAGCTTAATATCTTTTGTGAAGAATGGATGAGATAATTAGGGTTTGTGAATAATTGTATACAATTAAGGCTTAAAATAGTATAAATGAAGAGGAACCCTAATTGCAATGGAAACCCTAAAAGTGGGCTAGAAACCCTAGAAAGCGAGCTAGGTTTAATAGACCATGATGGCATGATTAATGATAATAAAAATTGGATGCCTTTTTCAGGATCAACTTGGGGTCGTTACAAATATCTTCGTTTCTGATGTAATTAAAATAGGGTAAGCGCTTTTAAAAGATTTCTTTAAGATGTAATAGCTTTGTTTCATATAATTTAGGGTAGAGCAAGCACTTTAAATACGTTTGTTTCAAATGTAATACCTTTGTTATAGATGAAATTAGGGATAGGAGGAGAAGGCTAATATAGTCATGGGATATTGATGTAGCAAGTGCTTTATATAGCTTTGTTTCAGAAGGAAATGGCTAAGGGCTACAGACACACAAAGTTGAGGAATTGATACTACTCATATCAATTTCCTTTTTATATATAGGTTGGGTATATATGTACTCAAAATAATTTTCATTATAACCAATTAATAGAGTACACCTTATACTACGTACAATTTTGGCAGGATTACTACCTACTGCACACAAGTTTACAGAGCTAAAAAATATAAGTTGAAAATAGCAGCATTGTCAATAACCATAGAAAATCAGAATTCTTGATCATTTTCAAGGAATATACGTCATGGGTTTCCCTACACACATTTTTCCTGCCTAGATGAACAAAATGTAATAAAAGTATCAAAGCAAGTTGTAACCCCTGAATGAAACTTAAAAAAGGTAACATAGCTCTTTTCTTTTTCAAATTCTTATCCGTAGAAAACCAATTGATGTAGCACCCAAACAACGAGTACTCCACATGTGTCATATAGGCAAGTAAAATGTGGGCAAGGAAAGAGGAAATAATTAAAAATTAAACCAGAAATCCAAAAGTACGAAATAATCAACGTTGCCGCTACCTTGGGGCAAGAGGAAACCACCGAGTGACCCGGTTCGGTCGTCTTGGCGCTACCTCGAGGCAAGGCAAGGTCGTGGTCACTGGAACGCAGCTAGATCGATGGGCTTCCTCGACCGGTTGTGCCTCAGCACGGCACCGTCAGAACCGTGGTGGCAGTGCCGAGGCTGCTGCGGATTCCAACAGATGCCACCTTGGTGTCCGGGCTTGAGCTCTCTAGAGAAGGCCGTCGTTGATTGAGGCACACCGCGAACTGGAATGGACCATGGGAATTGCCATGCAGGGGATGCGACAGTATGTACTTGGTTCTAGCCCTTCTCCTCTCGCGACTTCTTCGCGTCCAACAAGCAGTTGAGAAATAGGAGGATGACTAGGGAGATCAGGGAGGACTGAGCATTCCGTGAAGGGCAACAAGATTAGGGAGACAGAGAAATAGGAGGACGATTAGGGAGACAAGAAATCAAAGCGGCGACACGAGCGGGGTTCGGTCGAGAAGTGCCGTCGCCATCTTTGCGTGCATCTTTTCCTCTGACTCACATGTGGCTTCCTCCACACTGCGGTGATGCCACAAAACCTTAACAAGACTTATATCCGTCTTCTTCAACTTCTTCACCCTCCTATCCAAGATCAACACAGGACCCTCAACATATGATGCATCCTCCTTCAACTCAACCTCCATTAGTTGCAACCCAAGGGGGAAGAACGGAGGAAAAAATGAGGTTTTTGCAGGGATTTATGGAGTAACCGTTGGTGGGCTGTTAATGGACTTACCGTTATATAGCCGTTCCGGGGTGTAGAATTCGGTGTGGGTCTGATTAAGTGTATCACGGTCCAACCAAAAACGGGCTTAAGATCATAGTGCAAGACATAGGCTTGGTGATCGACTATGTTTAGGTTTTGCCTTGGGTTAGCAGCTTGAACTAATCGTTAATAGTCTCTCCGTCATCACGGTCGTGAACCGGTTTCGGCTCACTTTACTAAACACAGCGCAGCCCCCACAGTGTTTAGTTTTGAAACCCTAGCCCATGGTATAAAACATTGCCCCTGGTTTCTTATATATTCCCCCATTCTGTTGCTATTAGCACCGCAATCTTCCGCCCAGCCGCCGTCCGTCCTTTCTTGTTCAACTTTTCGTAATATCTCCCATCGCCTCCTCTCTGTATTGTTCCCATTGCAGTATGCTGTGGCTTTGTTAAAGAGCAATCCTGCGATTTTGCTCCTCTCCCGTATCTTAGTCCCCCTCTCACCCTTGCTTGCTCGAAGTCTGTCGAAAACGGGCTCTATGCCTAGTGCTGATACAGGTGGGTGGGAGGTTTTTTTTTACTACTCCCGGATACGAAGACCGTGGTTTCCATTATTCTGTACAACATTAATTACTACTTCGACGTTTATGTTATGTGAGCAAATGAAGAGATGATTTCTACTTTCTCATTGACGGCCAACCCTCTTTTCATTATTTTGGGTCATTTTGGCTCTCTCGCTTTTTCATCATGAGTTAGCGCCTTATGACCTCAAGGCAGGGTGAAATTAAACATCTTGGAGATGTTGAGTCGCTCTGCCTCTTTTATTCATGAGGTATAGCGAATGTTTTCTCCAAAATTGCGCCATTCTTCTTGTTTCGAAAGTTGCAATATCGTTTTTTCTTCTCTAGAATCGTGTACCCCACTTGTCCTATGATGTCTTGAAATCTTTGAGACCTGATTGTTCTCACATGTGACGAGAACCAAAACAAGCAATCATTCTGAGGACAATAGCTGGAAAAAGATTTTCTTATCATTGCTTAATTACATCCTGCAAATATATGTAATAGTTGGTGCCTGTTTGGTAAGGAGTAGCTGGATGACCAACTGAGATTACTGTTCATTTTATATTTTGAATTCATGCGACTATACTCACCAATATCCAGCATCTGTCTTGTTTTTTTTCACGACGTGATTTCGGATCTGTAGTTTTGTGTGATGAAATGCACTGGGCTCTGATATCATCTGTGATAGAAATGCGTTGCCTAGAAAGCATTGTCTGACAAATCGATCAAATTATTCTGTGTTTCAGTTGATTTAATATTGATTAGGTGCAGTGTTTTTGATATCATTCAGATATTCGATTCTAGTTTCACTGCTTGTTGCTGAGTTATCTTTACAGATTGCCAAGTGTTTCTTCCCTAGTACCCCTGCTTATTGAAATTAACTACCCCGTGTTGTTTCAAATTAGCTAATTAAGTGCATCCTCTACCCCCTTTTCTCTTTATATTAATTGACCAACGCACTATGCTTGTATATAAAAAATAAACTTGTTATTATCATATCTATACTGAGCTTGCTAGTTTTCTACTAAAATGCAACGTATAAAATTAAAAATTTTGGTCTCTTTCTAAGAAGACTTTTTTGTTTTGTCTATGTCTTAACACCATTACTTAGTGCATACCATTTAATAATTTTTTGTACTTTAAAAATTTATATTTTCCTCTCTACCACGTCCTAATCTTTTACAATTTATGAATACTTCTCCGACTGATTTTTTAGACCATCTTAACAATTAGTTTTGGGACTGGATACACGGTCACCAGCTATTTTGTGTCACGTCTAGTAGCTAGTAATGAGCAGTGGATTGGACTTCTCCAACCCATCACTAAACAAAGGGTGAATGCTTGGTGGTAGTGGATTATCGTTTATTTCTCCAAGTTTAAAAATTTTATTGTACATTTGTTTTTTTAAGAATTTGCTCTCTCAAATGTAAGTCAATTGACTATTATAACATCTTATAGAATAGACATTTGTCGTTGATTGTAAATTAATGTTAGAAAAAATTAACATAACTAAATTTGTTATGATTTCCATTGCTTATGTTTAATGACCCTCTAGTTAGGTCTTACTTTGGCAATCTTCTATGTGTTATTCTTCCTACAATTTTTTTTTGTTAATTGTACTTTTGCTGTACTCTAACCTGTCTTGTTCTAGTCTGGTTTTCATCATTAACCATAATAAGTAAATATATTTAATTGTCCTGATTGAAAAACAGTACTTTTATAAAAAAATCCTTTTTTGATATACACATACTATAATATAATCATATAAAAGTCTAATAAGAATTTTATGTGTTCTAGCCAATATATAATTGTGATGTAGTAAAAACTGAACCTTTAACAGGTCTTGGTGAGAGGATGAATAGAATTGTCAATTCTTTGCAATTTATGTATAGGAATATAATAGATTTGTACTCCTTGTTTACATGCTAATAAGGGCAGAACTCAAGGATGCAGCCTCCATCCCCCTCTTACACTTTTGTTTCTACAGACAAATTGTGATCCACCATGTCTGAACTCCTAAGGATGGTTGGTTGTAGAGGATTCTGGCAAAGATACAATGAGTGAAATTATTATATTTTTGTAGTCCGAGGCAAATGATTGTTATTTAGCTATAACTAATATAAACTAGTTTTGTTGTCTGATGGCTTATATTGTCATCCCTATGGATTAGAAATGAGTAAACTATATTGTGGAAATGATGTTGTTAGTATTTAAAGTTTTTTATGGAAACATTTTATTCATACCTACGATATTTTAAACGAGTAGAATTTGGTATACATGGTTTCAAAACTTGTGTCTACTTTTAGTTACCCTCTTAAATGAATTTTTACTTGATAATTCCTATTGTATTAGATAAGCTTATAAATTGAAGGTTGTTATGTAATTTTTCATGATTTGATTTATCTTGAATGTTATATATTTAATTCTTGATCATCTTCCTGCAAAAAAATGAATTTTGGATTAGTACTCTTTATTCTTATGCAATCATAAAATGTTATTTTTGTTGAAAAACTGTTATGACACAATAGTAAAAATAATCTACAACTAGCACGTTTTTGTAAAATGGTCTACATAATTACCACCATTAATAATATTGCAGTTATCAAAATTGTCATGTATTATACATTTAAATCCTAAATTCTAAACCTTAAACGCCTGGATTTGTTGCTAATCACCATATTTAAATTAATGATGCAAGTCTAGTAAAGAGTGGAACCCTATAAAATTAGGGGTGGAAGATTGGGTTATAATAAAGAGAACGGTCGAATAAAGGAAGGATGTATGATGATCTATTTATTTTGTTAATTGTTGTTTAAAAGAGAATAGTAATTATTTTTCATGTGTTAATATCAAGAGACATGATTAACTTGGGCGGCATAGTCATGTGCACTCTGTTTTTTGTTTCTTTCTTTGATGTTCTTTGCCTTCACTTGACCTTCACCCACTTAGGGTAGGTTGATGCAATGTTTGGGCTTACTTTTGACTCTTCCAAGGATGAAGAAACCCTAGGATCATCTTACAATCCATTCCATCTGAAGCATTGTCGAAGTACCCAAAAACATGCAAAGATCACACATAAGCTGTATTTGACTATAAAGCATCGGCTAACTCATGCCAGCAGCTGCGGTAAGACAGAGGATGCAAGTGTTATTTGTAATGATTGCGTGTAAAGCGTCTGTAGGTGGCTTTTCAAGTCCATCGTCAAATCCCAGGGCTCAAATGGAGGACTAAGAATTATTACATGTCTAGATATGATTAAAGAGCAAAATAACAAAAGATGGCTTTTGAAATTAGGTTTGCATCAGTTTCCCCAAGATTTAAATTTGTAGGAATCATTATTCATGGACATGTAGGCTTTTATTGCAAACATTGTTAACACATACCTATCAAGATACAATATATATGTTTCTATCCATAAGGATTTGGTGATAGAGAAATGTTATCCATAGAAACATTTCCATATTCACCTTCTAATTTGTATAGATAATTGAATAAGAAAAGATTGAATTATCTTGTTTCCTTTATCATTGTTTTTCTTGGTTTTCATAACACCTTTCGGGAACTATCTTAGTTCATTATAACTTCTACAAACCGAGGAGTACAACCAATCTATAGAGGAGATATCAATTATTATGTCAATATGATCAATTATCAATTTACAAGCATTAGAAATGGTTTTCAATGTCATCCTTATCTTATTAGTACTTTTCTTTAGGCTTGATCTTCTTTTTAAGGAGATTAGTGTTGTTAAGCTTATAAAAATGCATAGTTAAATCATGTAGAACTATGCTCCAATGTGTCCATTTAGATGGGAACCATTTGTACTTGCTTGTATACAAGTTTGACTTTGGTGGAAAAAGAAGACATAATTTGTATCATCCCAAACTCCTGTCTTTGTAGATGTTTAGTTTATCCGTCCTTTGAACATCACAATGTAGGAACCTATCATGTTAAAAATTTCATCATCCTTAAGCTCAGGAGACAAATCATAGATCTTAATCTAGACAAAAGCCTCACTTAGCTTGTGATTCTTTAGTGTTCACCTATTTCCGATCATTTTGCCTGCGTTTGGCACATGATTGAGATTTTGAAATTTGGATTGGGTTAGTCAGGGTTAGTTTGGATTTTGGTGCCGGGGCAGTCTTGATGCAGTCTAATTTTGTTTGGCAATGTAGTTTGATTCTGGTCAGTTGGTCTGATTTTTGCTTGACTGTAGTCTGAATCTGTGTCTGGTTTTGTTTGGCAGTGTAGTCAGTATGATTCCGTTTGGCAGCGTAGTCAGTATCTGCTTATTTTGTAATGTTCTTGCATCACTGTTTGAACAAGTACGTAGAATGTATATTTGTGATGTCAGTTCAACCTAAGTTTAGAATATATAAAAAATATATTTTATGTATTGTGTGGGTGTTATTTTGTATATTTACAATAGTACAAATAGCATATGATAATTTTAATTTTTATACAGTGATTAAAAATTAACTGTCATGTTCTTGCATTACTGTTTGAATAAGTATGCTGATTGTGTATTTGTGATGTCACTTCAACCTAAGTTTAAAATATATTAAAAAATATATTTTATTTGTGTTGTGTGGGTGTTATTTTATATATTTATAATAGTGCAAATAAGATATGATAATTCAAAGTTTTACGTAGTGATTATAAATTAACTGCCATGTTCTTGTATTATTGTTTTAACAAGTACGTAAAATGTGTATTTGTGATGTCACTTTAACCTAAGTTTAGAATATATTAAAAATATATTTGATTTGTGCTGTGTGGGTGTTATTTTGTATATTTATAATAGTGCAAATAAGATATGATAATTCTAATTTTAATGTAGTGATTAAAAAGTAATGAAACGTTATTGTTTTCTGGAATGACTTTTGTATGCGGTATATATATGTAATGTTGAACATAGTTAACAGTCAAGTTATATGAAATATGAAATTGGCAGTCAAGCTACATGAAATACGAAATTGGCCCAATATATTTTGTTCTTAACATAAACAAATTACATTATCGTTAGTAAAAACTACTGATAATAACATAATTGTTTACAGGTCATCTTTGTCAGGGGAGAAGGACAAAAAATGGGAGCAATAAACAGCCAAACCAAAGTTAAGATTTTGACAAGGCACTTTGATGAGACATGGTTGGATGTGGATCTTGATTAAAATAGGCCAACGTTATGTCTAATTGTACTCGTCCCATGACACTGGGCATAGTTCTTGTACCGACTGTTTATTTTGTTGTTTGATGTCGTCTTTTGGGCAATCAAACAATGGTAAATGATGAATGACTTTGCCCTTAAGGACTTTGCCTTTCATTTGATCATCGGTCAATTTTGCCTTCTTTGTTTGTGCGATTGCAACATGGTTTTGTATATAAAAGGTTATTTTCCACATATTTATGAATTCTTTCTGGTGACATCAAAAGTTTTTCAAATTTTGCCCTTGCCCTTGCCTTTGCACGCAATGTCGACATCTAAAATAAAAAAAATAAAGGTATGAACAAATAACATAATTCGTAAAGTAACTGTGGCAATAAGATAATAATGAAGTAGGAAATTTGATCGTATTATGGTAGCAACATATAATAATATAACACATAAGTAAAAAATATATATTGTTGTGACGTAAAAACACAATTATATTTAGCATAAATGTTACAAGTTCATTTGTTTATTTCAATCGTCAGTGTTAAAAAAAATCCTTGATAGGTAAGTGCGAAGCGTCATCAAGGATTGAAATATTGACCACATGGGCACGACAGCATGTCATTGTCCATTTCTAGACAGAAAACCTAATGAGACATAATTTCACATTGTTTATAAGTAGGTAAAATTTTAGTGAACAATACATTTTGAGAATAAAAGTTGGCCGTTAGGTTACACAAAAAAGAGAGTAAGTGAAACATGTTGTAGAACATGTTTCAATGTCTGCAAGTTACAAAATAAATGTAAAAATCACAGATTTGCCCACATAGAATTGACAACAGTTTCGCGTAAGACATCTCCCTCTCTAGCATCGGCCTGGCTTGTTTGTTGCAGAGAACTGAATTCGTTCGAGATGTCAGTGATAGTATGAGGGTCATCTAAGTTTTCGTCCATCATAGGATCGCCATCATTTTGGCGTCAGATAAAATTGTGAACGATATAACAAGCCATTACAATCCGAGACTGAGACTGCACATGAAAATTTGCGGATTATAAACCAAAATAGCACGATTTCATAAAAATATGTACTGAAATAGCAACATAGTCATCTTAATTCCCGAAATAGCCCACTTTCCCGAGAAAGCGCCAACATTTTTGGCGTTTTACTGTATCCGGGGCTGAAAGCGCCAAAAAAATGGCGTTTTCAGCTGAAAGCGCCAAAAAAATGGCGTTTTCAGCTGAAAGCGCCAAAAAAATGGCGTTTTCAGCTGAAAGCGCCAAGTTTTTGGCGTTTTTCATGCAAAAGCGCCAAAAAATTGGCGTTTTTTTTTTTTTTTTTTTTTTTTTAACGCTTTTACATTGAAAACGCCAAAAACTTGGCGCTTTCAGCTGAAAACGCCATTTTTTTGGCGCTTTCAGCTGAAAACGCCATTTTTTTGGCGCTTTTGGCCCCCGGATACAGTAAAACGCCAAAAGTGCTGGCGCTTTCACCCGAAAGTGGGCTATTTCGGGAATTAAGTTGGCTTTGGTGCTATTTCAATACATATTTTTATCAAAGTGTGCTATTTTGGTTTATACTCCAAAATTTGCTCCTTTACGAAAGTAGGAAAACGTCTTCTTCAACACACCAAAGGCTCGCTCGACAACGTTACGTAGTTGAGCATGTCGGTGGTTGAACATTTCCTTTTTGTTTGTGTATGAGCCTCTGTTACCCCGATACTCTGCTATATGGTAAGCAACGTTTCGATATGGTGCAAGAAATTGCCTGGTGTTGGCGTACCCTACATCAACAAGATAGTACTTCCCAGCGGGTACTTGGAACCCGCCTGTGGTTGTAGCTGCCTGAAGTACCCTTTGGTCAGCAGCAGATTCCTCCCAATCAGTCATGATATATGTAAACTCCATTGAGAAGTCGACTGTAGCCATGACATTCATGGAAACATTCCCTTTTCTATTTCTATATCAGTTCTGCTTTTCACGCTTCACCAAAACGGAGATGTGTGTCCCGTCAATTGCCCCAATGGCATCCTAAGACAAGTATATAAGAAATACGCAAGTAAATACCAAACTCAACGATGACGATAGTGGTTATGTTAACAATGGAATGGACAATGGTCAACTAAGTGATGGTCATACCTTGAAGTAAGGGTAAAATCTTGGACTCTCGTCGATGCGGCGGTGCGGAGTTGTGGATGCAGTTGGCATGACAATATATTCGCTGCACAAAGCACACACTGCATCCAACACCTCATTAAACTTTCTACTTATGGTCTCACCACTGTGAATGTAGTCCTCAGCAAGAACACAGTTGGTATGGCCATGGCCAACCATCTGAATGAAGTAGCAAACTGCCTCTACTCTACTGATGACACACCTCTGGTACTTTTCAACAAACCTCGGTCCTCAAGTTTGTCAACAAAGGCTAAAACCGTGTTGGGTAGCATACGGTACAGATCGTACGCCCTCCTTTCATGGCCGGTTATTATTTCTAAAACTTTTTGATGGCTGCTCTTAATACTAACCGATCTCGGTATTGGTTGGTGTGTGGTTGAGGCGTCTGAATTTGCCATGATATTGTGGGAAATTTGGTTGGCTATTTGGTAGGATATTGCGTTAGCAATGTCATAAGCCGGACCAGACATAAGATGCATTAGTTGTAGAATGTCATCAGTTGTTTCATATGGATGCATACCAGCCATCACGTATATAATTAAAAGCGATTATCCGCATCAGGGAAATATCGAAATATTGCAGAAATGAAATTAGGGCATGTTCCATTAAAACCATTACATAGTACTATAGTTCAGAGCTTGTTCCCAACAAAATAAAATAGTACAACAACAACTAAATAAAATAGTACAACAACTTCTGATAAAGTTCATCAAATAAAAGGCAGGATACTGATATACTTATTAAATTAGTCAACCTCAAAAGTACGGTGGAGATTGTGGCGTGAAGGGTGATTGTGATGCAGAAGCTGTGTTCTTCATTTCCCACAAGTCTTGCAACCAAATGGTAATTTTTTGTGGGGTGTCCATCAGGCTTAGGTAAATGTTACGGTTAGCTGGATCTTTTATGGCGTGCACAAGAGTGGTAAAAACTGGGACAGGGGCGTCAGGGTAGGTTGCATGAAAATGGTGCAAAATGGTTTGGTATTCGTCTTTATCATTACACCTAGCAACAATTTCGCTGCCCATCTCATGTACCTTGGAAAACACCTTTGTGAATTCAGACACAACATCATTAGACAGGACACAACTGTCCTGTGAGCTTGACGCTCGCTTCTTACGTCTGATCGTGGTGGGAGTCGTTGCACCAACACCTTGGTTGTGTGATCCGCCATTGGTGTCCTCACTTTCTGTCCCAGAATTAACCACGTCTTCAGTGAAACCGGCTGGACCGGTTGGTTCTGGGCTGACAAATGAATCAAATGCATCTAGGTCAACAACAACATCATCTTCAGATGTAACATCAGAAGGAGGTTGTCTATCGGTTGAGGACATTGCATGATGGCCCCTAGCTATGTTCCTCCCCCCATCAGCTCGACGTCGTGGTAGTGGTAGAATGGTCTGTTGATCAATCTCGCTAGTTCCCTATTTGTCTAAAATAGGGGACAACTACTGATTAGGTCAATAGTAACAAATTTAATTTAATATATAATAGTCAGGGGAGTATATATTATTAGACATACCGCAAGTGCCTCCCTCCACTCCGGGGTGTCAGGCAATATTGGCTTGTGCCTGCTGTCATCCCATCCAATACCACTTTTGTTGGTTACCAGTTTTATCTTTGCATAGTCTCTCCTGAGGTTCTTCCACCGAGTTTTTAACTGATCCAATGTACCCTCGTTCCTCCCCATCCTGATATGCCAATCGCGTAGCATCTCCCTCCACACGTCCCTAGTAAATATTCCATCGGCGCACCTACCCATGTCATATTGTCTCCTCAATGCCGCAACCAGAGCCTCATCCAACTCTTTCGACCATACAATACAGAACCTCGGGTCGGGTGCAGCCATAATAGCAATGACACTGCGATATATCAATTTAGTGTGGGTGGTTAAACGAAACCGTCATACGAACCTAGTATGAGACTACGTAGTTGAAAGCAATAACTTGTATTGAAGTAGGCTAAGACAAGATTTATTACCCGGACCAGTCATAAGATCCAAAATGTGTACAACAAATTTTAAATTGTAGTTAAATTTGAAATGGTTGTAGCAAATGCATCATCAAATATGTTCATTACAGGAAAACTACATAAATAGCAAGCATTCAGCATGGCATTCACATTAAACGTGTTCGTATTGCTCATGAGATATACCTGGTAAGCCCAAGTGAAGGTTGAAGAGAGTTGCATGGCCAGCGATAGGGTCAGGGACGGTACATACAAGAAATTCAGAGGGAACACATATTAGTCGAAATAGTGGTATTATTTGTAATATAATCAGCAGAATACTAATGGGCGTACATTTTGGTCTACATGAAAAATAAAACCATTCATTCAAGCTAACATTAAAATCATTCATTCAAGCTAATATATATCACAAAGCATAATTGTTTCACAATAGAACTGGCATTTGAAGTATATATCCCTATATATCACAAAATTCCTATACTAACTGGTAAAAAATTACTAACCTCACAACACAATTGAATCTGTTACAATAGTAACATTGTAAAAATATTGGTATATTTTTGTTACAACTGAATTCGTGTGTACAATAGTAACATTGTAAAAATATTGGTATATGTATGATGTATCACAACCCTAGCACAACAACCACAATTTGCACAATTGCCGCCATATAGTTTTCTTTTCATGGCTAAGGTTATTATGATGTAATGGACAGTAGGGTTCTCATATAAGTTGACAATATAAATAAGCCTGTACTCGAACTCCTTAAAACTCAACACTTCTACAAGCATTCACAACAATCCAATTTTAACATAAGATTCGAGTACAAGATTGAGCAGTTCTGCTCATACAGTGCAAACAGATCACTAATTGCAAACAGATCACTAATTGCAAACAGATCACTAATTGCAAACAGTTCTGCTCATGTGTCCTGATATATAGAAGGTAATATACATAGAAGCTAAACAATGCACTATAAGGAGCTAAGGGCATATTTGGCAGCATACTTCTATAATCCCAGAAAATTAAACATGGGAAGGATTTTTAAGCAGTATAGCAATTATAGCTGATATGTGCATGATTGAAATCGAGATTCTGGACTGTCGAGTATGCTCCAGTGTGTAAAATAAAGATATGATACTCATTAATATTATTTTTTAAACAAATACTATTAATGTTACATGTCTTTTCTCCATCCAAGACAGTATCTTGTGTGCATTTGTTTTGATCACATCTATAAATGTCAAAGTGAGGGCCATGTCGAGTACCAAAAAATATAGAACCAAAAAATATGATTCTTCACCATGAAGAGAAAGTGATCTTACAAAAAAATGAAACCACAATGTGTTTGTGAATGAGAATGCATTCAACTTCTATTGAGAAACCCATAGCATTTTGCAAAAAGTCAAACAAAATTTGTTTGCTATGATTTTAGTCATGTATATAGTTTGATTCATTTTTTTTCACTCTGTTTTTTCTTACTCTTGTGTAATTAGATATGTGAAACAAGATGGGCCTACAATGATACAACCATATATAGAAGGAAAAGAAAAACCAAAAATGTTACTAGGTGTAATTGGAATAGTATCAATCTCTACACAGGCAAACTATATCACATTATACAGTATCATGATTCAAGGAGATCCCAATTTAGTGAGTGATGATAGTAATCACTAGGTGGGTGTACAAACCAAGCTTAAAACTACACTAATTCTAGTGGTTGAGTGTTTTCCTAAACGAACATGTTGCTGACAAGTTGCAGGTGAACAAAAAAGTGTTGCCAAATTCGGTCCAAAGTAAGAAACTACTTGCATATTAAAAAGTAAGTCAATTTTTATAATGGTATTAGCCTGAGTTTGAGGACAATATTGATGATATTTAATTAAAATACCTAATATAGTTTGACAATAAAATATTATTTGCATATACACAAAATGGACAATCTTATTATTTGAACAAAAAGAAACATGTTTTGAATAAGATACAGTTGTATACAAAATAGAATCATAGTTAAGATGTACACAATATGTTAAAAGCATGTTTACTAACAATGTAGACACTGATTAAAATCTCTAGTTGATCTAAGAATTTTTAGTCCAATCTTGCCCATACTACCTATCCAAATTAGAAGAAGCTCAATAATCGAGTAAGGGTCACATTTGTACCCACCACTAACAAGACCAGGGGAGTTGAATAGTAAACCTCCATGCATGGAACTCATCATCCAATGATAAAAAATGCCCTATATTTGGTGGTTTGAGTTACCTTTATTATAATTTTGAAATAATAATCTAATATGTGGCTATTTAAGTAACAAAGTGATGTTTGCATATAAGTATATAATGTTTATGACATACATCTTATAGATTCCTATTTTTAGTATATTATATTTAATCTATTTAAATTTTAACAAATACTAGAAATACAAGCATACACATTATATAGTGTATTTTCTTCTCTTACCATTAGAAACAAAATAGAAACACACTAGGGATTCAATTTTCTTAAGTAATAACCTTTTACTTACATATTCATATGTAATACAACCGACAATATAAATAAGCATGTACTCGAACTCCTTAAAACTCAACACTTCTACAAGCATTCACAGCAATCCAATTTGAACATAAGATTCGAGTAAAAGATTGAGCAGTTCTGCTCATACAGTGCAAACTGATCACTAATTAGCTAATCAGGAGCATGTGTCCTAATATATAGAAGGTAATATACAGAGAAGCTAAACAATGCACTATAAGGAGCTAAGGGCATATTTGGCAGCATACTTCTATAATCCCAGAAAATTAAACATGGGAAGGATTATTAAGCAGTATAGCAATTATAGCTGATATGTGCATGATTGAAATCGAGATTCTGGACTGGACTAATTTTTGAGTTCATTCATACAGGTCCTAAGGTATTTTCTATCATCATCACCACAGTAGCTTTGAGGCTCACATTTTTTCAGTTCATTCAAGCTGGCTCCTTGCAGCCTTTTTGACAATGGAAGTCGAAGATACCATTTTGTCCCAGAAATTAGTGTAATTACGAGGTACTCTAAAGTAGTCTATCATCATCACCTTGATACTTTGAAATGTTACTCAAAAGCAGGTCGGCGGAGACATATACCAATTTTTCAATGTTACTGAAAACCTTACAATGTTACTGAAAAGGGGCGGCGGAGACCAACCTTGGAAGCAGGTCGCCGAGACATATACCAAATTTACAATGTTACTGAAAAGGGGCGGCGGATACCTACCTTGCAAGCAGGTCGGCGACTTCCCACAACAGGGGCTCGACAGCGTCGGCGGAACAGAAGATTGTATGAAGGCTTAGAAGGTGAAAAGCGACGAGATCGATGATGAAGTGCACAACTATATAGCAGGCGCAACAGTGGCTGCCCTTCCTAGGGTTTACTGCACAGCTTGATGCGAGTTGACAACTCAGTAGGGTTCTTTGTCCGCGTGTAGACTGCCGGAGTAGCTCGGCGCTTGCAGACGAGCCACCACAACTTTGCCGCTTGATTGACCTGGTACTCCGCCTACTCCACTGGGTAGGGTTTGGCGTACGCCAGTCGCCTGGCATGGCTGCTGCTGGAAATGACCGATGGAAACGATGGCTCAACTTTAATAATGGCGATAATAGTAATGGCGAGGATAGACCACAGAGCTCGTCTCGAGGTCTCGGGAGAGGAGGTCTCGGGAGAGAAGAGAGGATAGACCACAGAGCAGAAGGAGCAGAAGATAGAACAGGTAGAGGAGAAAGGAGAAGAATGTCGGGATGGGTGTGGGGCGAGGAGAGGATCAGATCGCCAAAACCGGTTTGTGAACCGGAATCCCGCCTCTCGTGGGACTGGGACAACCCGGGTTGGGGGTTCTGTTATCCCATAACGGAGGATTTTCAGGGTTGTGAACCAAACACGAACCAGCCTCAAACCGGCAGTTGTTTGACAGGATTGGCACTAAAAGACAACACGAAACCAGGTTTCGGTCCCGTGCCAAACGCAGGCTTTAGGACAAGTGTCTTACTAGCCACAGTCCATGGCCTCTTTTCCACATCTTTGTCAAGATCCCATGAGTAATCAAAACTACTGATGAAAAATCTACTTCCTCTTCACATGTTATCAGTTGGATGTGATGGGTTAGGGAATGCAAATGAGGTTTCAAATTTGTTACATACCCAATAATAAACCAACATGATATTTAAAGCATTTTTAAAAAGCATAATTCCATAAAAGGTAATCTCAGTTCAAAACTGACGTCCTTTACAAACTGATCTGGAAGTGAAATCACTGGAATAAAATGCTCAAAATTGCTATTGTTTCTGTTGCGGGAGAGATATAACAGGCGGTAGAGGATGAGGGAAATATCAAAGTTCGGGTCAATACAATCCTGACATTCTTGAACACGGACCTACACAAACTCAAGACCTTTACTTCTTATGCCATAGGTTTCTCTCCCGTAACTAGACAAGGAAATACGTATCGTGCAACATCATCTACTCGTCCGGTCATCCCATTCTCTCTTGGAAAGTTTGCGGGAAGCGTGGAAAAGGCACTATGAAGTGTTAGCACATATTTGATAGGATTACGAACATAATGAAGCTACTGATTGGCAGTTCCGTTGCACTCGCTTCCCTCAGAGTTGACAAAATTGATGTCACAGGAGTGTCATGTCGACTCTATGAATCTTACCATATAATTCAAAATGTAGGTAACTTATGTAACAACCATTTATACAAAAATTTGTATGTGAAGGCTGGCGATGGAAGTAAAATCACATTGATAATGTCACGAAAGGAAGAATATTGTATAATTCTGGATATGCAAATGTGCTAGTTGTGCCTGAAATGAAAAGTAACCTTACCTATGTATTAAGTTTTACCTCCTCTTTTCTTTGATTTATGGAATTACAAGATCCTAACTAGGGGAACATGTAAAGAGGGCCTCTACCTCATTAAAGCTATTGAACAAAGTAATAAGAGAGCAACAGTGACCAATCACGGATCCAATAAAGGATGTGATTATTTTCCAACAGATGGATCAAAACCAGTCCTGCTATTCACATAGACTCCTGTAGCACCCTAATGATAAAGTGCTACTCAAGTTTTTTTCTAGGCATGCATATCAGTAGTACTGAAGTGAATAAAGGACTGTGCAACAGCTGCGAGCTCAGTAAAAGTAGAAAACTACCAGTTGTAGATAAAAGTATTAGATCTGAAAAATGCTCTAGATCAAAAACTAATGGTAAACTTGTAGAGGCCCGACACAGAAGGAGTATGGTAAATCAAGTGTGCAACCTATCAGTTCCGGTGCAAATCATGTCAAACATAAATCTTAGTTTATCTGTCCCCATGAAGATTCGAACTTGAGACCTCTACTTGCGTTCACAGTCTGATTACCTCATTGTGAATAATGTAAGTGACTCGTGTGACATTCTGTGCCTTTTTAAGATTAAGAACTCTTCGAAAGAGATGATAATGAGAAATGCATGTGGACTGGATGTTATTCTCATTGATGTAACGAAGAGTATGGGAGATAAAGGAGTTATGTGGTTAACAAATTTGTTTATGGCTAGTTTGGTTTAGTGTAGTAGGGTTCAATTGTGTGAGCTGGCAATGTAAAAAGGTACATCAAACACATACTTTGTTGTCCGGCTACATCTTACCAAACAAGCCCTTAACAACATTACAAAAACAAAGAAGATTGTAGATAATTGGAGATATAGTACTATAGTCCCCATCTACAAGAAAAAACAGAGATGTTTAGAGCTGCACAAACTATATATGTATTAAGTTTATGATTCACATTATGAAGCTTTAGGAGAGGATTATTGAGAAAATGCTAAGATCTATAACACAGACATTAGACAACCAATTCGGTCTCATGCCAGGAAAATAAATAACATATGCTATTTTTTTGATTAGGAGGCTTTTGGAGAAGATATAGAGAGCAAAGTAGATCTTCATATGGTTTCGTACCTTTGGAAGTGTTGTGGATGGTTTTAGAAGAAAAGGGTGTGCCAACCCAACACATTAACTTGATTTAAAACATGTATGAAGACTCCTAAAGGAGAGACACCAACATTACTTATCATAGTTGGCTACATCAATGATCAATAGTGAGCCAATATCTATTTGTTCTTGTTATGGATGGGTTGACTAAGCATGTTCAGGATAATATTCCTTGGGACATGTTATTTGTTGATGATATTGTCTTGATTAACTAAATAAAGACGGTCTGAATGATAAAGTTGAACTTTGGAGAAATGTGTTGAAATCAAATAGATTAATGATTAGTAGGAGTAAAACTGAGTATATGCATTGTAATTTTAGCCAATCTAAAATTGTGAATGTTGACGTTCGATGGAGTGGATGCATGAAAATGTGATATGTTTTGTTACTGGGCTCTATTATTCAAATGGATGAGGATGTTCAAGATATGTTTGTCGCATGATTATTGTTGGATGGTTAAAATGGAAGAGTGAAATTGAAGTATTATGTGATTAGAAGATCTTTCTCAGATTAAAAGTAAGTTTATAGAACAACTATACAGCTAGGCATACCATATGGGATTGAATGTTGGACATTGGAGAAACAAGGTCTCAACAAGATAAGTGTGTCCGAAATGTGTATGCTAAGATGGATGTGGGAAGACAAGGAAAGATCGTTTGAAATTTATATCAGGAACAAAGGTTGGGGGGGGGGTGAGTATTGAGGTCAAATTGTAGAGGGCTGTCTGAGATGGTACGAACATGTTCAACGCAGACCAACTAACGCAGTTATACAGTGCAATGGTATCGAGTCAATCACAATTAAAAGAACAAAAGGCAAGTCTAAACTAACACAGGCGGAGCTTATAAAGAGAGATTTTGAAATTTTACATCTTGATTAGAATATAACCTATAACAAAGCTGATTGAAAAAGAAGGATCCATGTAGCTGACTCTGACATGGTTGAAATTGAGGCTTAAATGATGACGATGATCTAAAAAACCTTTTCATATTGTCTATGTGATGTGAGGTAAAACTCTACTTGTTTCCAAACAAGGTTAAAATTACTTTTCTCCCATTGTACATAACTTCACATGATTTTGTTGGTTCTTACCTATAAATATTGAGGATAGATTTTACATTTCCCTTGTTGCCATCTATTGCATGATTATGTCTCCGTTTTGTTGTGATATACATAATTTTCAAACAAATAGAGGAGAGTTTGTTAAAAACAAACTAATTGATTTTTTAGCTATAATGGTATAATGCACATGATAACTTTTCGTAATGACCATGCTCAAAATGGAATTGTAGAGAGCAAACACTAATATGTAGTTGTATTGGGTCAACTATGATGCTAGAATCTCAAGTACCATAGTCCTATGGAGAAGATGTCTTAGCCACTACTGTCTATTTGATCAACTGATTGCCACCAAGTGACCCAACCTGCAAGTCATGTCTTGATTTACTTTATAATAAACAACCAATTACACTATATTGTGTTATTGTTATTTGCACAATTATATCAAAGACAAACTCGATCCAAGATCTTCGTCTTGTTTGTTTCTTGGATATAGTACACAATACAAAGGGTATGGGTGCTTCAACATGTTCACATGACGTACTTAAATATATAAACATGTATTTTAGTGAGGACAACTTTCCATTCAAAGATAAGTTGAATATATTTTCTCATGACAATCAACTAGTGACATATCAATATTTCATTGAAATTTCTATTGATGATCTCCCTTATTACTCAATCAGGTACCAACTTACTCATCTGATATGAATAACATTAGTGAAGTCAATGGTGTGTTTGCTGAGTCACCTTGTAACCGTTGTTGAGGACCCTTAAAATCCCAAAATTGATTCTCCTACATACACTATTTATACATCAGCTCAAGTGTCTAACGTTGCTCCACAAGATATATCTGCTTCTATATCAGTATCTGAGCTAACTACTAACTCAAAATTTGCTATAATGAACTCCTTATAGTCTTCCAAAAATCTACTACTTCTCTTGCACAACTACAACCTAGTAGTACTGCTACACATCAACCCTTTGTTACTAGGATTCATGCCATTATTTTAAGCCAGATCCAAGGTACGTGTTGCTCACAGATTGCAATATACTAAACATACCATAAACATTTAAACATGGTATCAATCACAATTTATACATAGATTCTGTATGTAGAAACAACACTCCTACTCTCGTGGAGAGAACTCGTGAAGAGCTTGGAGATCTTCAAAGGAAGCAACACTCAGAACTCTCATGAAGAGAACTTTGGAACTCAATGTTGTAGGGTACCAATGGGTTTTCACAACCAAACTTCAACCAAATGGAACCCTTGATTGACTTAAAGCTAGACTACTTGCAAAGGGGTTCACACAAGAGGAGGGAGTGAAATGTATGGAAAGTTTCAGTCTAGTTATCAAGTCTCGTACAATTAAATTGGTCCTGACTATCGTCACTATTGCTGCTAGTAAACATTGAGAGATCAAGTAACTCAATGGCTGCAATATGTTTAAAATGGCAACTTAGATTGATGTAAGACATTCACCGCCTCTACGCACCTACAAGCGACCCATTTTGTCTTTCTTATATAAAGGCTCTATTGCGGCTTTGTTAAAATGTAGTAAATGAATGAGAATTATTCCCTTTAGTTATTAGTCGCAGTTCTTTTAGTTTAGTAGATTTACATTAAGTGGTATCAATGCCTAACCCTAACCTTGCTTAGGGTTTTGCTCCTACCCTCCACCCTCAAAACCTAGGTGCCACCCTCCCCAACAAGGGTCACTCGCCGCCCTTCCCCTACAAAAACTAGCCGCCATCCACCAAATTGTTCAGCCACCGTAGTCACTACTTCTGTCCGCCGACTATAGTGTAACAATAGCCTCATTGCGATTGTCGTCAGCTGTATAACCCATCGTTGCCGGTAGCAACAACTGCCGTAACTATCACCACCATTCGATGCACCACCTGCCATCACTTCCACTGCCCATAATAGAGTCCTACAGTCGGCGCATCACCGTCACCGTCATCGTTCATCACAACTATCGATCATGGTAGATCCATGGTTCAGGGGGAAGATATCTTGCTTCCTCACAAGGTATTTCCTTCATCTATATTACAGTCAAGGAGGCAATCGATTGTTATTTATATATACAACATCAATCTAAGTTGCCATTCAAATATATACATTATTATACATTTATATTAGTTATAGCTAAGTTTAGTCAATCATGAATTGACCTAAATCACACCTAACACAACCTAGACTAGACCTACTGACCTTAATTTGACTCAAATTTCATCTACTTTAGACCAAATTTGACCAATTTTGCCCTAATGTGGCCTAAATCAAACCTTTTTTTTTCACATAATGAGCTACTAAGACCAGACTTTCCATGTTTTTCCCTATATTGACATTATAAGACACAACTTGGACAAATCATACCTTATTTCCCTAAAGCAAATATGTTTTTCCCAAACCAGACCCAATTTGCTCAAATGAGTCCTAAGTTGGACCTATTCCAACTCTAAAATAACTCAAGTTGATCTAATTTGACCAAATTAAGGCCTAATTCATGCTAGCTTAGCTTTTAAGTTGCTGTGTTTGGGATTAAAAGGTCTTAGACAACCATTTAAGTCTTACAGGGCCTCATCGCCTAGTTTTAGCTGTGTCCCTCCTAACACCTAGGCGGGCGCCTTGTTTTTGGTATATGTAACCCAAGATAATCTAGTAGCAGATTTTGGTTCAAACTTATATCATGTTCATAAAGAATGTTCTTTTCGTTGCATATTATCCGTTTATCGAAAATAATATGAAATCTATTATGTAGATATTGATGCATTGAGGACAAAAAAAAAATATATTGATGCATTTGAGCATTTTGAAATAATATGATTCACATAATAGATGTATAGTCTTATTATAATATGACTTCCATGTAAAAGGAGTAATGAACTCATGTTATGTATAATGAGAAGGGCCTCAAAAGAAATTGACTCTTTCGTATTGAAATAGCATTAACTTGTGCATGGATTGCATGGTCTATTGAAAGAAGTATACCTGGTCAAGTTTTATCTTAATGATCTTCTAATTGTTAACAAAATGATAGAGGACAATTATGCAATATGTTTACATGAATCCCACTTATATATATAGAGAAAAAATATGTGACTTAGTTGGACTCTATGACTAATGAAGTAGATCTTAGCATATGGAGACATAACTTGCATGTTTAGTCATGCATGATGTATCTTCTTGCATTATGTCAACTTTCCTCATCCAATTCTAGAAAAGGCCGACCCAAAAGAGGCTTCATTCTCTGTATTATAAAATGGATACTACACATAAATCGATAGAAACTGAGCATCAATCAGGCGAGTCACACCCAAATATCTTGCTCCCTCTTAGATTCAAATATGGTGTCCAAGCCTAAGAACATCTCAAGAAACTCTTGCTCCTAGGGAAATTCTTTCATCTCCTTCCTAGGAGGATTTCAATTCTTGCTTGTAGAGAGAATCAATTGTCTCCTTCCTCTTCCTCTACTGGATTATCTTTTTTCTCTACTTCATTTTGTCCATCTTCAATCTCAACCATCATCAACGGAAGTTATTAGATGATATTCTTAGCCTGTCATCATCAATTGATCTCTCATCTTTGCCTTTCTTATGTCTCCAAGAACTCCTACTTGAAATGTTTTTGATCACATTCCTACATGGAGTTTTTTCTGGTCACAATCCTGCCTGAAGTGTTTTAATTAGTGTGATGACCGATATCAAATCGACAACCAAATCACACAGTAATTACGTGGAATAACCATTAGCAGTGGATTAACAAAGATCACTAAAAATAAATCATTTTACAAAGAAATCCATTGCCAGGAAACTCTTAAGGGAAGAACCAAAGCAATATATACATCATGGATCACATTGTACATACATTGTACCATCTCATCTCGAGGATATCATATACCAGTTGCTTTGCCCAAACATATACATAAGCAACATAAAACCTCAAGGCATACAAGTGAAAATCTCAGATCGTTTATAAAACCATTACGTACTAACTCCCAAGGACCTGAGAGTACAAAGACGACACACATGACTTCTATCTACAAGACATGACAGAACAACACACTCAACCTGAGCTCCTACTGCTGTCCCTATTGCTGTTGTCTTGCCTCTGCAGTACGATCTCTACCTCCTCATCCACATCCACCTAAAAATGTTCAGACCAACGGGGAGAGACAAAAGTCCCAACGAGAGATATAACTCTCTACTAACAACATTATTATCACATGTAAATAGTATAGAACTGAGTAGATGATCTTTTATATTAATAATCAAGATTAATAATTGTTTATAAGCAGAACAAAGCAATATCATCTTTTAAAAAAATGCAATCATCTATGATAGAGCAATAAATCATCTATTCAATTTATAAAAAATATGAAATACACATATAATATCTATCCATTTAAGATGTATAAAAGTAGTGTAACATCAACCAGTGTTTCTGTATTCAATCCTTAATCAAATACGCGACACAGCTGATTATATATTTCTAACCACACTTATGCCCTGAGGAGATGAGGTATACCACTCATGCTCCAACTGACCACGGCTACATAAAGCATCGATACCATACAAGGTTAAAGGAAGAGACAACTTCTAAGACCTCACCTGTCTCGGTCAGTACAAGACTACCGACAGGGACATCACGTATCAAACTACAATTAGCTTGCCAAGGTATAGTGGCATCTTCACTATAGAGTTACAGCCGCATCATGCTCTCTCTTCAAGGAGATCACACAACAATCCCTGGTATATTAATATTGAGACATGGCATACATCCATACTCTTATTATGATGAGGGAGACCACACAACAATCCCTATTTGGACGCAAGGATATTTTCACCCATTACCCCCACATATTCAAAAATATGCTCTCTGAGTTAAACTCATTTCACCATTAAAAAAATTCTAACACTGAATGGATCTATGGCCACGACAACTACATGGTAAGGTTCCACTTGATTAATTAGGTACAATACAATATCTTTTAGCATCAACCAAGTTACAAGAATGAATTATAACAGATGCTACAAAGAAAGGTGCAATACATTTATCAAGTACTTTCATAATCTTTGGAACACATTGAATGCATAACACTTGAGATCTCAGTCCCTTATCACATTACTGAGGATTTTCATCCCTTAACATTATCATCATCATGATTGCTAGATTTGGATATTCAAACCCTTAGCTTATCATTGAACATTGTCACCTCTTATCAGGTAATTATTACCTCTAGGTCCTCAGACCCAGGTATACATTATACTTGTTGCACAAGTATTTCACATTGCTCACATGGCCCATTTAATCTGTATCATATGAAACATCATAGCTCATACCTAGATAGGCTCATCATCTCATGATACATGCATGGTTAGTATTTCATGATAAAAACAATATCAAGTACACATATGTGTTGTTGGGGCTCGTAAGAAAGAGGGAGCTGTCGAAGGGCGTTGACTCGGTGGTGAGGCTTGGTGAGGGATCGTGTGGCGTCGCGTGAAGCAGATCTTGGCCAGTGGTTGGGCATGTCGATCCGGTCGAGTCCTTTCTGTTCAAGAGTGACGGTTGGGAGAGAGCCCTTCTCAACCAGATCCGACTTCCTCATTGCCGCCCTATCTCCCAGGTGATGGAAGGGCCCGCCCTTTCCTTCAATAGCACCTCTCGACCTCACCCCGAGTGAATCCTTGGCCTCATGGAGGACGATGGATTCTGACCCAGCCCTAGCTTCTACGTGGTGCTTCGGCGGTGGATGGGTTCTTCGATGGGTGATCGATGGCGTATCACAGGACGTTCTACAAGGTTCGTGGCACTGGTGGAGCACCCTCTGCTGTGTGGGTTTGCTTCTTCCCAGTCAGGTGGTCTTCCCCTGTGCGTGCCCCTCTGCAGGCGATAGGTCAGTCTCCTTGGCATCCTGTTGCAGGATGGGTCGGAGACCAAGGCAGTCTATTGTCGGCGATGCTGGCTACTACGAAACTTTGTCAAGCTTATGTGCAATCAGGCGTCTCAGTGTGGTTAGGGGCAGCTCGAGCTTCCCCTTTCCCCCTGATGATCCGGAAGTTGGCCCAGTGCTGCTGTAGTGATTTGGGTCAAGTCGCTATCAGGAGCTTTCTCTCGGAGGTTGCTGGTGGCGTGCTACCTGCTGTACTAGTGTTCTGGAACACCCTTCAGGTGTTCGTGGGTTTGCCTCTGTGCAAACATGTATCCTCCAACCTCTCAGGACTTGGTGCTGCATCCGATCTGGGGGTAGGGGCTGAAGCTGCTCGATCTTTGTCTCCCACTCTTTCAATTTGTGGGTGTTCTAAATGCTAATAAAGAGAGGCTTTAGTGGTCCAACATCTGATCCCCTGGTCTCGGTGTTGCTTCAGTGTTGGGATCTGATGGGCGGCTTGGTGGCGGCGGTTCTTCGGTCCTGCTCTGTTTGATGCAGTGCCGTTCACAACATGCTCGACGGCTTGCCCCTATGGGCAAGGGATCAAGCTGGTGGCTGGGTTCTGTCCTTGAAGTCAACCACAGCTAGTCTTGGCCTTTGTCCACAAGCTCCTCGTGAGGTGCAACTATGTTAGGCTGAGTTTTGTTCTCCTCCAGTCAGTTTCTCTGATCAAGGGAGTTAGGAGTCTTTTGCAAGCAGGAGACTTGGTGCACGCTTCTTGGAGGCATATGGCTGATCCAAAAGTTCCTTGGGTGGTTTGCTTCGGTTGATGAAAATGGAATTGATTTTTTCTTAGAATCCATTCTTTCAGGTGTTGAGCAAAATGCATATGTAGGACATGGGGCTCTCTTTTTCATGGATATGAACCGTTGGTACTACCTTTGCTGGTTCCTTTTGGACCAGATTATGCAGCTTGGGAGTTTGCTTGGTTTGGTAGAGAAGAGTCTTCTTGGCTGTTCTTTCTTGATGGTACTATCGACCCTGGTGGTCAAGTTTGCTTCAAAAGATAGGATATCACATTTTGAAGGTGTTCTTATTGTTAGTTGACTATCATGTCTTTTATAAGCAGTACAGTAGCTGCAAGGTAGTTGATAGTGTAGGATAGGTCGAACTGTCATCTATTCTTTTCTCTCCTTCTCGGATGTCCTTTTGTAGGACCTCTTTTGATTCCAACATGTTGGGATCATAGTCTAGTTCTTCTGTTTGGGGTTTGTTGTCCCCTATGTGCTAGTTTCTAGCTTTGCTGTATGGGGTACCTTCATTCCCAAAGTTTTAGTTTTATAGCAACACGTTTTTTTGACCGAACAAAAAAAAGTACACATATGTGCTTATCACCATATCATCCAAGAGGTGTGTACTTAACACCATATCGTCCAAGAGGTGTGTGTTTATCACCATATCGTCCAAGAGCGGTGTGTGTGTCACTTATATCAGTTTACTCAAGTGTAGGTTTTTGCATATTGGGTTAGACCCTTATGCTCATACCTTTTCAAACCTTCAAAGTATCAACCTACAATGTGTTGAGTGACAGCCTAAACAACCAGTTAGTCATTTTCAACCAAACCAAATGTACAAAATGATAGGGGTGTGGGGTTCCAAGGTATAACGGATTTCATATCACCATATTGGGGTTCATTACCATATCGGGTTAGAGGTGCTTCAACCCGATATCAGTTTGTGCCATGATGATGTCATCATCATCAAGCTCTAGACTTTCGTCCCTTACTATTCTAGTTCACGGACAACAACCCTATGCAACTATTAGAACTAATAGAATCATCAATCATTAAAGAAAAATTGAAATTGAAAGTAGATCAACAAGTATAGCAAGATTGAAGGTGAATAATAACATGATTGGGTTCAAATTATATAACCCGCCTCAAGAACAACTTCAAATCTCCAAGCTCCAAAGCTTCACATTCCCAAGGTTGAAGACGAACTTATCAAATATCCAAGACTTGTTCACAACTCCTCTATATGCAAAGAATCACCATAGATAAGAATTTGGTGAAGAAGAAAAGAAAGGAAGAATCACATCCCAAGATTCATGCTTCAACCAAGGTTGAAGATGACCATGGCTTCACCTTAAGCTTAAGGCTCGAGCTCCTCCTTGATCCTCAAATACTATGCACAATATCTAAGAGAAAGAGACTTGTAGGACTAAAAAAGTTTCACTAGTAGGTGAAAGGAGTGGTATATATAATTGAGTCTCATGAGAGAGAGTGTATAAGAGGTGTCATCACCTTATACTACTAGGTGACATATGTCCATGCATGGGTTGACACATGTCCATGCATGAATAAATATTTATATTGACATGCAAAACTCTTGGGGATAATATAGGGATAAGATTTTGGCCATTAGTTATCTTGTTGAACAAGATATTTCAACCCAACATCACTTTATTCACAAACCGATACAAATTTTCCAAGGAAAGTTGTAAACCGATATCCATCACCTTATTGAGGTGCTTAAATCATCATGGCCTTTGCCAAGAGTTTACAAAATGATATGGGACCACCTCTACGGATTCTTGGCCAATAAGCACTCCCATATAAGCTCCTCAACTCAATACAACTCATTTTAGGGTTTCAACTATACAACTCTTCTTGGTCTTTTCATCACCAAGACTACCATCACTCAAATATGATTCAAACATGGTGCCTCTTTCTCTCTATCTCCTATAGATGATGATAAGAGAGAGTAGGGACACTCTAGAGGTGGTGGTTTTCATATCAACCCTACATTTTGGATAAATTGCAATTTGCACCTAAACTATCATATAATGCACAAATAGTTTGCAAATAAACTCAAACTTGAAAATTAAACTCTCGAGTCTTAATTACTTTTCAAAAGATTAAAAAAGTTTATAAATAACTTACTTAAGAAAAAATTCTTGGGTTATGGCATAACCCAGGTCAAGGATGTTATAATTATCAACCCCTAACAGATATTTCATCCCCAAAATCTCAAGAGAAAAGTGAAGGGTACTTCCTCCTCATTTCTTCCTACAACTCCCATGTGGCTTCTTCAACGCCACGGTGATGCCAGAGAACTTTCACAAGAACTATGTCTTTCTTTTTCAACTTCTTGATTCTTCTGTTAAGAATCATCATTGGACCTTTCACATAGGATATATCTTTATTCAATTCTACCTCTACAGGTTGCAACACCAACTCTGTATCAGGATGACACTTTCTCAGCATAGATATATGAAACACTGGATGTTATCTATGTAGCTCAGGTGGCAACTCCAACCTATAGGCTACCTTTCCAATCCGTTATGTCATTGGGTAAGGCCCCATAAATCTAGGAGCTAACTTACACTTTTTCCCAAATTTGAGAACACCTTTCCTAGGAGAGACCTTGAGATACACCCTATCTCCAACTTGGATCTGTCTATCATGTACAACCTTCAACTGTTGTTGTATTACTTTAATCTTTTTAGTTGTTTGATGTACTAATTCAGGACCCAGAAGTTGGTATTCTCCTGTGACCCTCTCTCATTCTAGCATAACAGAGATCTACAACGTCTACCATATAAGGCTTCATATGGTGCCATATCAACACTAATCTGATAACTATTATTGTAGGCAAACTCTATTAAGCTCAAGTGTAAGTGCCAACTTCCTACAAACTGAAGAACACATGCCCTAAGCAAGTCCTCCAAAGTCTGTATAGTCCTTTCAGATTGTCCATCTGTCTGAGGGTGAAAAGCTATGCTAAAATTTAACTACATACCCAAGGATTTATGTAGTCGTTCCAAAAAATGACTTGTAAACTGGTGACCTCTATCAGACACCAATTGTGGCCGGAACTCCGTGTAACCACACTATCTCATCTATGTAGATCTGTGCAAGTTTTTTAGTAGTATAGGTTGTTTTAACGGGAAGAAAATGTGCTGATTTAGTCAACCTATCAACTCTCACCCAAATGGAATCATGACTTTTGGCTGTCCTGGGTAGACCAACCACAAAGTCCATTATCACGTGATCCCATTTCCACTACAGTATAGGTAAGGGTTGCAATGTTCCTGTAGGCTTTTGTTGTTTTGCTTTAACTTGCTGACACACTGGATACCACATAACAAACTCATCTACATCATTCTTCAAACCAGGACACCAATACATATCTTTTAAGTTATGATACATTTTAGTACTCCCTGGATGCATTACATACATGGATGAATGAGCTTCCTCCATAACTATCTTTCTTACATCATTGGCATTAGGTACTACCATCCTATCATGGTAACAGACTACCTCATCCTATAACTCATGGAAAGCGTCCCATTTCTCACTACCATACTCTGACCTAATATGCTGAATCACAATATCAACCTATTGTACCTCTTTAATCTATTGTCTTAGAGTAGGTTTCACATGTATCTTGGCCAGCAATCCAACTAACAAAGATACTTTTAAATATACATTTATTTATCTTAAAGAGACAAACATGTCCCATTTAAAGCACATTAAAGAATTCAATTATTCTTTATCTATGGGTGGAGATGAAGATTTTCTACTTAGTGCAGCTGCCACTACATTAGCTATTCCTGGATGATAATCAATTATACAATCATAGTCCTTGATTAATTCCATCCAGTGACATTGTCTCATGTTCAACTCGTGCTGTGAGAAGATGTACTTTAAGTTTTTACGGTCTGTGAAAATATGACACATTTCTCCATAAAGATAATGCCTCCAAATCTTCAACGCGTGGACCACTGCAACTAACTCTAGATCATGTGTCGAATAATTCTCGTGTTTCTTAAGATTTCGGGAAGCAAAAGAAACTACATGATCACTCTACATCAGCACACATCCTAGACCATTCTTAGAGGCATCACAGAATACAATGTATCCCTTTCCTGCTCAGGTAAAACAAACACAGGTGTACTAGTCAACCTTCCTTTCAACAACTGGAAAGAACACTGACACTTGTCATTCCAGACAAAAGGAACATCCTTCCTAGTCAACCTAGTTAGGGGTAATGCTACAGAACTGAAGTCTTTAATAAACCTTTTGTAATAACCTGCCAAACCTAGGAAACTGGGAATATCAGTTGGTGTCTTGGGTTGTTCCCACTCTACAACAAATTCTACTTTCTTAGGATCAATATGAATACCTGAAGAAGATATAACATGTCCTAGAAAAGACACTTATGACAACCAGAACTCACACTTTCTAAACTTAGCATATAGCTTCTGTTGTCTCAACAAAGTCAAGGCTTGATGAAGGTGTTGTTCATGTTGTTGACCATCTCTACTGTATAGTAGGATGTCATCTATGAAGACCACTATGAACTGATCAAGGAATGGCCGGAAGATTCTATTCATCAACTCCATGAATGCAGCTGGTGCATTAGTTAGTCCAAACAACATAACTACAAACTCATAATGACCGTACCTTGTCTTAAAGGCTGACTTAGGTATGCCACTCTCCGTGATACGTAACTGATGATATCTTGACCTTAGATCTATATTAGAGAACACTATTGCACCACACAACTGGTCAAACAGATCATCTATCCTTGACAAATGATACTTGTTCTTTATAGTCACCTTGTTAAGCTATCTATAATCTATGCATAATCTCATAGACCCATCATTCTTTTTAACAAAAATAATTAGAGCACCCCATGGCAAAGTACTCGGTCGAATAAAACCTTTCTCAAGCAACTCCTGTAACTATTTCTTGAGTTCTTCCATCTCAACAAGGGCCATCTTATAAGGTGTTTGGGCTATGAATTGCTGACATGATTTTATCGTGTGTATAACACAAGTGCACGCATCAATATAGTATAGGCCCTTGTGAGGCCCGAGTCGAACTCAGGGACACTAAATTATCGGTAGACTACTACTAACTACTCGCAATCAGCTAGACCAATAAAAGGTTATGAGAGTTTTTGTGAAATAAAAGAAAATAAAATAAAACAAAGCAATCGATTAAGTGTTTAGTTTAATCAATTCAATTGGAGATCTTTAGGATTGCGGTTTCATCGCGAGTTTTCATTGTATGAATTTCCATATAGTTACTCAGGTTCATCTCTCAATCCGGGTAGTGGCCTGTAGCCAGAATTGTCCACTGTTGTGGTACAATTCACTACCTAAGTCTAGGTCGGTTCCACCGTCGTAGTAACATATACCCTAAACTAGGTGCATTAGAATCGACCTCTGGGTTTCCACCATTAACATTACATCACCTTGTTCAAGGGATTTGTTAATTAATGTGAAATCCGTCTCTTTTCAGCTGTTAATTCTTCTTTCAAAGTAATTAAAGGCATTAGATTATCATTATGGTGACCAAGCATAATAATATAATTGAGAAAAATAAATCATACCACAGATTTAAGAGACAAATGATGAATTACTATGATAAAAACGTCATACAATGCTTCCCCGGGCTACTCCCGGTCCTAAAGATAAAGGGGATTAGCCCCACATGTTCATCTCAGAGCAAGACATGGTTGAAGAAAGGGGAAACATGGAGAAAAATGTGGATAAAGTAATGAAACCCCTGAACAGAGAATATCCAATCATTCCTCGACGTACAATGCACGATCTACAGCCTGTCGGCGGTGGAAAACGTCTTCTTCGGCCTCCGGAATGGTTGGGGTGTGCTTCTGGCTTTCATTCTTCTCTCCACACCTTCTCGGGACATGTGCAGCGCCTAATGACGTGATACCCTGCTCTTGGACGCCGTTATTAGGTATAATCACCGAGTTAGGTTGCAAAAATATCACAACTGTTGGATTAGAGCCGATCTGAAGCAAACTCTAATCTGACGGTGTCGATACCATCGACGCAGGTCGATACACGATATCGATAAACCTTCTTTCTTTTCCATCATTGCGCCTGATCCTTGCTCGATACCATCAACGCGGGTCGATGGTATCGACACGCTTAGGCGTCGGTTTTATCCCTTTTCCATCCCTGAAGCTGAAAGCGTCGATAGTATCGACTGACTGGTCACCAGCAACTTGATGGTACGTCACTACCATCGACTTCCCAGTCGATGGTATCGACTCTGCGCTGCTCCTTGCGCCTGCCTGCCTGTGGCTGTGTCGATAGTATCGACTGCTGTCAATGGTATCGACAACTGCAGATATGTGTTTTTCCTGAAATTGCAAAACAAAACCACATCAGCCGAGATAAAACCTATTATTATAATCATTTATGCTCAAAACAATAAAATAAGAGAGATTTGACACTGAGAAGGATCATAGACTAAAGTAAGTGAATTATGCTATATTAACCACCAAAATGACCAATAAACACATAAATCGCAAGTAAAACAAGTCTATAAATGCGACTCAAAATCATCGCATCAAACTCCCCTAAGCTTGAACATTGCTCGTCCTCGAGCAACAAAACTCTAGAATAGAATTGCGAGGATCAACTAAAGAACAGATTATCACAACAGACTGCGCCATCTGATCCCCGCCAGACATTTACATCCCGGCCCTTACTAACCATAGAATGATAATTACCCTAAAGGCAAAAATAATCATCCATAAAAGATATCTACCTCAAAATTGATGAACACTATCACATAAGGCAGTTAACATAATAAAATCCTCTAGTTCAGACTCGGTGCATCTTGTGATCTTCTATCTATGTTGCTCGTCCTAACTACCATCTAAATGGAAGCAGCTCTCCTGGTCTTAATGAGTGAGGAGAAAATCACGGTGGCCTACCAATTCGAGCAACGGGTGGATGGAATGGGTGGCTAGTGGAAGAAATGGAAGCATTATACGAGTTTAAAATGCACAAAAACAATAATGACCTAAATGATGCATATGCAAATGAAAATGCCCTAATGCCTACATTTGGGTGGAATGATGTATGCACTATCATTTTGTCTCAAGGTGAGATGGAATATCTAAGAGAACTACATCATGTACTTATTCTTCTTAAAATGCAGTGAGAACATGTTCCTTTCTCCCTCTCATTCCTACTTATCAATTTTTTTTCAATTTTTTTTCAAATTTTTTTCTCTCTTTTTTTTCTTCAACTTTTAATTTTTTTAAGCCCTTATTTTCATAGCTGACAAGGAATTATTAGTCAGGCTCACTTATTTCTGCATAACTTATACATTTGAAGCATTCAGAAGGTATGGAACAAGTTCATCACCCTTAATGTTTTAAGAAGATATAAGATGCATGATGTACTATATGCACAAAAATGTGAATGCAGCTACTAAATGATAGGTATGCAACAAAATGACACACACCTAAAGATAATGTGCATGTATAACTATTCTATCTTTTTTTTTCTTTTCATGCAAAGATATGTGAAAATAGTTGCAGTGCAAGACCTATCTACATGGGATGCAATCAAAGAGATGAAAACCGTAATGTACTTCCAGTTCTTATGGTGAGGTATGAAAATAATGGAGTGGATAGATCACAAGATTAATTGACTAAACCTTTGGAAATTATTATGTGTCCCTCCTTACTGACCTGTGTAGTGATTAAGAGGTTTCTCTCTCTCATTTCAAATTAAGGTCTCATTATCATTTGGTCAGTTTAGGCTCAAACAACCAGTTCCGTCCACTTTTCATGAATCATAAGAATGTACAGTTGTGATTTCTTATTTTAGAGTTGACAAACCCAATTATTTTCTTAAGTTATGTGCTCAAAGTTAACAAGCTTACAAAAGCATTAAAAATTTTCAAATTTGCCCCTAATTCCCATGTACAAACAACAAGATGACATTACATCTGACATTAGATATCCACAATTACACTAGATAGAGTGTGGATCCTAAAAACAAACTAATAACTAAGAGAAATAAATGACAAAAGACAAAGCAATAAAAACTAAAAACTAGGAAAAATAAATGATAGAAACTATTCCAACTCCCCCCTAAGCTTGAATTCGACTATGGCCTCATAGTAAAAAATAACCTTAAAAGGTGGAATAATGATACCGATCATTCTACAGGTGGAGGCGGGTACTGCGGGGCTGTGGGGTCCCATGATGGGTACTGCCCCTGGAAGCTCGGATCGTACTGGGGCATTGGTGGAGGTTGTGGATACCCCCCAAAATAATTCTGGCTCCAGTAGTTGTCGTAGAAGGGCTATTGTTGCATCTATATCCTATGCAACCTGTCGTGGATGTTCTGTTGGTTGTCGAGGAGGAGGCACTCATTCTCAAAAATGGCCCTCTGGTTCTCTAACAGCTGGTTCATTGTATCCTGAATACCGGCGTATGAAGCTGTATGCTGCTGCTGGGTCTGATGAATCTCCTACAACATCGAGTACATCCCTTGCATTGAATAGACATCCTCTCCTTGATGAGAGGGCTGAGGTGGCGGAGGCTATGAAGATGAAGATTCACCCGGGTGGAAGCGGGGACGCTTCTGGGGTGCTACTCGTGCCCGAAGAGGAGTGAAAGCCTCCTCTTCCTCTTCATGCTCGTCGCCATCATTATCATTGTCGTCATTACCACCATCTTCATCCGAGTCATCAATAGCTATGATGGGGCACCTGAAATGCTGAGCTCCCTCGATGTTGAAGACGGGGTTGGGAAGCGTACATTCTTGATATGCGTGATTGACGTGGCAATGTGCATAAGCCAAGCCATCATGGAGCAGGAGGAGGTTGGAGCGGTGCAGATGATGGAGGTTGACCTTGCTTCTGCTGGAAAGGGGAGTAAGCTGGGAAAAATCCAAACCAAGGTAGAGGGCCAGCGGTGTGATGAGCCCTCCAAAGTGGATAGGATCCTTCCGCATACTCCTCTTTACGGCCAACACGCGCGTCAAGAAGAACGCGCCCCAGTTGCACTCCTCACGCGTCAGCAATTTGTGCAGAAAGAACAAATCCGTCTCTTAGAATTTGCTAAGAGACAAGTCACCGCGAGCGAAGAGCATGGTGCAGAGCATGCAGTGCAGAATCCGCACAAACAGATGCTCGAAATCGGCAACTGCAGCGTTGTGGTAGCTGATGGATTTGCCCGGAGGCGCAGTCATCAACTGGGCGAAGATAGCGTCGTAGTCCGTCCGGTTTTCTGGCCTCCGGTGTTGGTAGTCGTCATGATACCAGTTATAAACATAATTGAACTGGGTGAGAGTGAGGGTGTAATTGTTGTTGTAAAGTCTGAACGACACCCTCCCTTTCTTCCACTCTCTGTCGGTGGCGATCCAATCATTGGGCACCACATTGATGTCCAATGACACCATGAACTCTACCACGAGTTCCTTGTAAGTCGGCCACTCGCCGAAGAATGGCTGGCCGTCGGCGTCGGATCATTGTCCGATCGACATAGTAGGTGGGCTCAATCTTCCTCTTGAGCAACTCCTCGTACACCTTCCGGATCTCCGGGGAAGGGTGGACAATCCTCGGACGAGGAGAGGAATCGATGCGGGTGGTGGATGAATGAATTTAGGGATCTCCATTGGGGCCACGCGTGAAGAAGATGCACCGGCTGTACGCACCATTGTCGCTGAGAAAGAAAAGGATAGGAGATGGATCTCAGTGAAGACGATCTCAGAGAAGAAAATCTCTACTCAGTGAAGACTCGGTGAAGATCACGCTCCTTGGATGCTCGTAGTCGGGCTCCGGTCGCACAACAATGCGCAAGGCACAAGTGGATGAAAAAGGCTCTGAAGGTGTGAATCAATTTGATAATAAAACCTCTCTTTTATAACTACGGCCGTCATTGCTGTGGACCCGTCGATACCATCGACGTGGGTCGATGGTATCGACACCTGTAGTACAATCCGGTCTTCCGTCAGTATCGACGGTTGTCGATAGCCTGATGTGGGGGCCCAGATCGATGACGCATCGATACCATCGACAGGTGTCGATGGTATCGACCTATCCCACATATCGATTCTCTTGATATAGCGATCGCTGTTGATTCCTTCTCGCGGATCGGTGACATGTCGCATCGATACCATCAATGGAGGTCGATAGTATTGACTCTTCTTAGGGAAAACACCCTCGCGAGGCCCGGCCGCCGCTGTCTACCTGTAACTGGGTCGATACCATCTACATGCCCGTCGATGGTATTGAATTCACTGAGACAAATTTCGTATGAATATCTTCATGGATCTCATGAGTATCGACCCCGTTCTGGTGATGCACTGAAGGTAGGTCGATACCATTGACGAGGCCGTCGATAGTATCAACTCAGAGAGATGTTTGTAGCCGCCTAACTATGCCCCTGTCGATACCATCGACACAATGGTCGATGGTATCGACCCTGCCTCAGGCCTGCACACTGAACAAATGATCACGATATCATTTTTACACTAAAAACAAAATCAAATCAAACTAACTTACAAATGTGAAAGAAACTAATTGAAACTACCAATGGCTGGGTTGCCTCCCAACAAGTGCCCTTATTTAACATCTTAGGCTAGACAAAATCAAGCTCCTCACGCATCCATAAGTGTAATGAGTTTGACCTCATGCACTTTCCTTGTGTAATCCTCACCGAAGTACAACTTCAATCGCTGTCCATTAACCAAAAATGTTGTCTCGCCATCACACACCATGATTGCTCCATGCAGCCTGATCTCCTCTATAGTGAAAGGTCCACTCCATCGGGATTTCAATTTGCCGGGATGCATCTTCAACCTTGAGTTGAACAAGAGCACACGATCTCCCTTCTTGAAGACACACATCTGAATGTGTCGATCGTGAATCAGCTTTGTTCACTCCTTGTAAATCCGCGAGCTTTCATATGCATTCATCCTCAGCTCGTCGAGTTCATTTAGCTCTAGCAAGCATTTCTTCCCTGCCTCATCATAGTTCAAATTCAGATTCCTTAGCGCCCAGTGTGCCTTATGCTCCAATTCTACCGGCAAATGGCAAGCCCGCCCATAAGACAACCTAAAAGGCATAGTGCCTATAGGTGTCTTAAACGCCGTCCTGTACGCCCATAAAGCGTCAGTTCTTCCGTGTCAAAGCCATTGTTCGCTCTAAGATTTTCTTAATCTCTCTATTGGAGACTTCGACTTGCCCCTGTGCCTGCGGGTGGTATGGGTACCAATGTTATGCCTTACCCCGTACTTTCTCAACAATGCAGCGAACTTCTAATTTCTAAAATGGGTACCTCCATCACTGATAATCATCCTTGGTACGCCAAATCTGCAGAAAATATAGTCCTTGACAAACCTACACACTACAACATCATCATTAGTCCTAGTGGGTATTGCCTCTACCCACTTCGATACATAGTCAACAACTAATAAAATGTACAAGTTAGAGTTTGAGGACACAAAGGGTCCCATGAAATCAATACCCCACAAATCAAACACCTCGACCTCTTGAAATACATTGAGGGGCATCTCCTTTCAATTTGAAATGTTACCTTCCCGTTGGCAGGAATCGCATCGCCGCACATAATCATATGCGTCCCGGAACAATGTAGGCCAGTAAAGGCCGCTCTCAAGTACCTTGGCCGCGGTTCTGGAACTTGCATGATGGCCACCAGTCGGTAACGTATGGCAATGATGAAGTACACTTTCATACTCAACCTCCGGTACGCACCTGTGCAAAACTCCATCCCTGCATTACTTCAAAAAAATGGGGTCATCCCAGAATTAATATCACAAAGAATGGAAAAATTTCTTTTTCGCTTGATATGTCCAATCATCTGGGATAATTCTGCAGGCAAGATAATTGACAATATAAGAAAACCATGGATCTTTAGATTTTACAGAAAGAAGTTGTTCATCAGGGAACGTCTCGGTAATGGGTATATTTATGTCCTTCTCATCTACCCGTTCTAACCTAGACAAATGGTCTGCAATCACATTTTCTATTCCCGCCTTATCTTTAATTTCAATGTCAAATTCTTATAATAGTAAGATCCACCTAATCAATCTAGGTTTGGCATCTTTCTTTTCCATCAAGTACTTTATGGCAGTATGGTCCGTCCATACCACAACTTTAGATCCTACAAGATATTGCCGGAATTTTTCAAAAGCAAAAACAACGGCAAGAAGCTCTTTTTCAGTAGTCGTGTAATTGAGTTGTGCTTCATTTAAAGTTTTGGACGCATAGAAAATCACAGCGGGTTTGTTGTCCACACGTTGTCCTAAAACTGCCCCAACTGTGAAATTCGAAGCATCACACATCAATTCAAACAACTTTGTCCAGTCCGGTGTTTGCACAACCGGTGCAGAAATTAATTTCTCTTTAAGCACATTAAATGAATGCAAACATTTTTCATTAAAATCAAAGATCGCATCTTTCTCCAGCAGCTCAGATAATGGTTTAGCAATTTTTGAAAAATCTTACATAGAGCGGCGGTAAAATCCCGTGTGACTGAGAAAACTCCGTACCCCTTTAACCGAGTTCGGTGGGGGTAATTTGGAAATAACCTCAATTTTAACCGGATCTACCTTCAACCCTTTGCTAGACACTTTATGTCCAAGCACAATCACTTCACTAACCATCATATGACATTTCTCCCAATTGAGAACTAAGTGCGTGTCCTCACATCGTTGTAAAACTTTATCCAGATTATATCAACATTCATCGAAAGACGCACCATAGATGGAGAAATCGCCCATAAAGACTTCCAAACAGCGCTCAACCATATCGGAGAAAATGGCATGCATGCAACGCTAAAAGGTTGCTGGTGCGTTACACAAACCAAAGGGCATACGACGGTATGCAAATGTTCCATAAGGACAAGTGAAGGTGGACTTCTCTTGGTCCTTAGGATCAATGGAAATTTGATTGTAGCCCCAATAACCATCTAAAAAACAAAAATGAGATTGACCTGCTAATCGCTCTAAAATCTGATCAATGAATGGAAGCGGAAAATGATCCTTCAACGTAGCAGCATTCAATCTATGATAATCTATACACACACTCCACCCGGTTACCAGGCAGGTCGTGACCGGCTCGTTCAACAGATTATGAGTAACAATAATTCCCCCCCTTTTAGGGACTACATGTGTATGACTCACCCACGTCGAGTCGGATATAGCATAGATGATACCTGCAGAAAGGAGCTTGATCACCTCCTTCTTGACGACCTCCATCATGTTGGATAAATTGGACATTATAATAAATCCCTTTTGTTTCGATGATGACAAACATTTCATTCTTATTATTCTAACAACTACTTGAGTGTACAGGATTATGGTGGATGACAAAGCAACTAGGGAAATCACGAGCTTACATATTTATTTTCATGCAATGTAATCACTATTGTAAAAAACTTGTACAGTTATATAATGTACAAGTACTTAGATTGCATGTAAATCAAGCGATAGATCTTCCCTAGCTAAACACCATAGTTAGACAAGTCATCCCTTCCAATAGGATCACATTATGCACACTCATGCACACACTTAGTGCCTTATTTGACAAATTGAAACAGAGTCAATCTCGGTCGACACACTCCTCGACCGAGACACTCTCGGTCGACCAACTTCTCGACCGAGATTGACCAAAAGTAGCCGTTAGACACAACAGTTAACAGTTGCAAATAAACGTTAATCCAGGGAGCCTCTCGGTTGACAAAACTTCGACCGAGTAGGTATCTCGGTCGACCAATTGTCGACCGAGATGGTCTCTGACAGCAACTGCAGAATAAAGCAACTAGCCGTTACTAACTCACCTAACTTCTACCTAACGGCTAGTTAAGCACTTAGAAGCCCCTAGAAGTTGTCTAGAATGTCCTTCAGCATCCATAGGCCATTCCTATAAATAGGACAAGTCTTAGGACACTTACATATACTTACATACTCAATTGTGCAATCCTTGAGCATACACTACATTGGCAATCTGTTTAAGAGAAATAGTGCAATTCCCACACTTGTTATACATTCCTATTGCTACCATTTCGTGTCCTATAGACTAGGATCTCCTACACATAATAATCACATTGCTATACACCTTGGTTAGGAGATCCAAACGCTTGATATAGGAAAATCAAGCCTTGTGCTTACAACGGTATTGTAATTTTTGTATTTCTTTCTTGTTCCTATTTATTCCTTGTACTCTCCTTGCTACTCCTAGGGTTGGAGGCTGCGGATTGGAGAGGGTGAACTTCTCAGGTGGAGAAGGGGACTTCAAGCTACTTCAAGAAGGCTATCGCACGGGAAGCTACTTCAGAAGGCTGGTGCAACGGGTGTTGGTGCATCTACTTCAAGGGAAGGCTGCTTCGAGTTGGGCGATTACTTCTAGGTGAAGGCTGCTTGAAGGGTTTAGGGAAAAGAAATGTATTTTATGTAAAGTCCTTGCGAGGTAATAAAATAATTTCTTTTCAAATCCCGGTTGGGTAAGCAACCGGGTAGTGGACTGACTACCTTAGTATTTGCTAAGGCTAGGAACCACTCTAAACCCTTGTGTCTCCTTGTCTAATCTTTCTTTGTGGTTGCTTGAGTTTAAATTACTTTAAAATCATTATAAAACTCTATTCACCCCCCCTCTAGAGGTTTTCAATTGGTATCAGAGCAGGCTTCAAGGAGCCCTAACAAGGTCTTGAAGAGATAAAGGGAGGAGGTGACTACAACCACAAGCAAAGGAGCATGGACCAATGTTCAACAAGTTGCAATTGGTGCTTAGGAACAAAGCACTCTACATCTAAATGTCCATGGAGGTCAAAGAAAGAAGATGCACATAAAGAGTGTCTCGTTTCTACAATAAGTGAGGAAGAAGAAGAAGAGGTAAGCCTACTTGATTTACCTAAAGAAGAATTAGTTGCTATTATTGAAGAAACACATAGTAAATATATTGAGTGCAAAAAGAAGCTAAAGAAATCAAATAAAGAAAATGAGGATTTAAATACTAAACTTCTTGCTCTTGAATCTGAAAATGAAGATCTAAAAAGGGCAAATGAAGGTTATGATCTTAAGTTAAAATCGATAGAAGGAGATTGTAGTCTACTTTCCTTAGAAAAGTTAAATTTGCAAACACAAGTGAATGATCTTCAGAAACAACCTATTTTATGCTCACATTTAGATTATGATAAGGTTGTCAATGAAAGAAACTCTTTAGTATCCGATTTAGATAAAGCAAAGTCGGATATCAAAAGGAGAATGGATGAAATTGTTAAGTTGCAACAAAAAGTTAGAAGTTTAAATAACAATGGCATCCTTGATCAAATCTTAGATAATCCCTATCATCAAATTGGGAGAAGAGGACTAGGTTATAAGCCTAAGGAGAAATCCTATCAACAACCTAGTTGGAGAAGGACACAAGCGAGTCAATCCATGAATGCACATAGGGGCACATATACATTTGTACCGAAGAACAACCTAGACCAAAACCATAGAAAGAGATATGAGGTTGATTCTATATGTTGCCACTATTGTTTACGTCTTGGACATTACTCCTTCTCCTGCCCATACAAGAAAAAGGATGTTGAGTTAGTATGGGTTCCAAAACCCCCAAATTGATTTGATTAAACTAAGTTGAGATACGACCAAAGCCTTTAATTTGCATATACTTATGTCTATCTCAACTTAACATGTAGGGATAATAACTTGAAAATTAAAAGATTTAAAGATCAAAATTAAATTAAAATTTTACTTGAAAACTATTACTGAGACACATTTCAGAAACAATACAGAAACTGTCTCGGTCGAGAAACTGTTCGACCGAGCACACTTTCGGTCGAACAATAGTCGACCGAGCAGATTACTGTTTTCAAAGTTCTGCTGTATATATTATTCTAATGTTTCTATCAATTTGTTATAAATGTTTGTTCAAGATTAAATTGCAGGAAATATAAATTGCAGGAAATATCTTGAATCAAATCACATTTGATCTCTCTGCATAAAATCTTTAAATATATTGTAAAAATGATATGAAGACTGATTTTTGAACAAACTTTACTCCTTGGTTAAAGTTTATTAAGCATAGTTTGTCTTAAAACTGAAAACTCATGAAACATGAATGAGATTCTTTTGGACTATCATCAAATTGATTTGAAAATGAATCATGTTAGTTTAAAATTAAGGAAATTACTGTTTCACATGAATTGTCCTAAGTATGCAAACCATGAATAGTCATTGTTCTTTATCATTGTGATTCGGTTCATATGAAGATATCATTCTGCACAAATGATAAAACTTAATGGCACAAATGCATTTCACATGTAAGTGCTCTACAGTAAAATTGCTGAATAATCTTTTAAGGATCTATGTGCCATCTATTTGTTGCTAATGACTATTTTACATGCAAAACTAGTTGAGATTTGACCTAAACTGATTATTGATATCATAATGTCTTATCTCAACACAATTGAGCTTTAAATTGCATTATCTCTTTTTGTTTGAAATCAATTAAAATTCTGAACACTTTTCAGAAATTTGGTCGGTCGAACATTTGTCGACCGAGAGCATCTCGGTCGAGAAGCTGTCGACCGAGCATGTCACTGATTGTTCAGAATGTTATAAAACTGTTGAATTCTTATGAAATTGATCAAAATAAAGCATAATTGTGATTAATGACTGTACAATAAAGCATAAGCTATGGAAATCATCTTTGAAAAATTATGTTTAGTTTAAAGAAAATTTCTACATGCTCTTATTGTTACATCATGGATATGCTTTAAATCATTGAGCATGATGTTGTGTTAACACAAATAGATAATGATAATTGCATGATTCTTGATGATAAGCAAGCAAAAGGACTTATTTATACTTAGAAATGCTTGCAAAGAGTACAAATGTTTTCAATTGAAATCTCTAAAAGATCTGAAATATTCATTATGCTTTCATGTTTAGTATCATTTAAACATGCATCAAAATTAATATGAATGCTTAATTGGAAATCTGAAATTTCTGCCTCTTGGTTAAAACAAAACTTAGCCAAGGGGCGCTACGGTCGTAGTCAAGGGCGACCTAAAATAAGCTTTGACAAAATGCTTATTTGGACATCATTTTAGTAAACTTAATCTTAGTATACTTTTTGATAAAGGTCAAAATCAAAAATTTAAAATTATTTGTGACCTTAAAAGCCTTAAATTGCTTAAATTGTAAGATTAAGGGGGAGCTTATAAAAACAAATGTGTTTGATTAAGAAGTTTACAAAAAAAAAAATTGTAAACATAATTTGGAGTTTGCTATGACCTTCGTATTCTTAAAAGTAATTTGTATGAAAAAGAATTTCATCAAAATAATATATCTTACTCTTAAAGGAATTCTCTAGACAAATCAGGGCTTAACATCCCTTGTATTTGGTTAGAGATTAAAAGGACTCTCATTTCATTTTTGGGGCTTAACATCCCTTTTAAAATGGATGAGAAATCAACATGTATTATGAGCTTAAGGGAATCTCATATCATTCTCAGGGCTTAACATCCCTTGTAAAATGGGTGAGAAATCAATATATATATGCCATAAACCTAACATGATCTCATATCATTTCAAGGCTTAACAACCTTTGCAAATGATTGAGAAATAAATTGTGGCTAAATTAGACAAAAATAAAATCCATGTTATTAATAGGATATCTAGTTAAGGGGGAGCAAAATATAAAATTAAGGGGAGAAGAAAATTCTTCAAATTGGATATCTTTTTGAAATGACAAAGGGGGAGAAAGAATATAAAATCAAAATATAAATGAAAATAAATGAGTTTCATCATGGCCAGCACTCACACAACTGACAAAAGGTAATCTTCAGGTATGAAACTCACATGCTTTATATTTCCTATTTTATATTTAGGAAATGTTTGTCATCTTCAAAAAGGGGGAGATTGTTGGATAAATTGGACATTATAATAAATCCCTTTTGTTTCGATGATGACAAACATTTCATTCTTATTATTCTAACAGCTACTTGAGTGTGCAGGATTATGGTGGATGACAAAGCAACTAGGGAAATCACGAGCTTACATATTTATTTTCATGCAATGTAATCACTATTGTAAAAAACTTGTACAGTTATATAATGTACAAGTACTTAGATTGCATGTAAATCAAGCGTTAGATCTTCCCTAGCTAAACACCATAGTTAGACAAGTCATCCCTTCCAATAGGATCACATTATGCACACTCATGCACACACTTAGTGCCTTATTTGACAAATTGAAACAGAGTCAATCTCGGTCGACACACTCCTCGACCGAGACACTCTCGGTCGACCAACTTCTCGACCGAGATTGACCAAAAGTAGCCGTTAGACACAACAGTTAACAGTTGCAAATAAACGTTAATCCAGGGAGCCTCTCGGTCGACAAAACTTCGACCGAGTAGGTATCTCGGTCGACCAATTGTCGACCGAGATGGTCTCTGACAGCAACTGCAGAATAAAGCAACTAGCCGTTACTAACTCACCTAACTTCTACCTAACGGCTAGTTAAGCACTTAGAAGCCCCTAGAAGTTGTCTAGAATGTCCTTCAGCATCCATAGGCCATTCCTATAAATAGGACAAGTCTTAGGACACTTACATATACTTACATACTCAATTGTGCAATCCTTGAGCATACACTACATTGGCAATCTGTTTAAGAGCAATAGTGCAATTCCCACACTTGTTATACATTCCTATTGCTACCATTTCGTGTCCTATAGACTAGGATCTCCTACACATAATAATCACATTGCTATACACCTTGGTTAGGAGATCCAAACGCTTGATATAGGAAAATCAAGCCTTGTGCTTACAACGGTATTGTAATTTCTGTATTTCTTTCTTGTTCCTATTTATTCCTTGTACTCTCCTTGCTACTCCTAGGGTTGGAGGCTGCGGATTGGAGAGGGTGAACTTCTCAGGTGGAGAAGGGGACTTCAAGCTACTTCAAGAAGGCTATCGCACGGGAAGCTACTTCAGAAGGCTGGTGCAACAGGTGTTGGTGCATCTACTTCAAGGGAAGGCTGCTTCGAGTTGGGCGATTACTTCTAGGTGAAGGCTGCTTGAAGGGTTTAGGGAAAAGAAATGTATTTTATGTAAAGTCCTTGCGAGGTAATAAAATAATTTCTTTTCAAATCCCGGTTGGGTAAGCAACCGGGTAGTGGACTGACTACCTTAGTATTTGCTAAGGCTAGGAACCACTCTAAACCCTTGTGTCTCCTTGTCTAATCTTTCTTTGTGGTTGCTTGAGTTTAAATTACTTTAAAATCATTATAAAACTCTATTCACCCCCCCTCTAGAGGTTTTCACATCATGCTTGGATTTAGTCGGCACTATGGCTGAATTATAGGTTTGGCTCCCTCCTCGAGCTGGATCTTATGCTGGCATAGTGTAGGGGAGATCCCCTTGATGTCCGCAACCGACCACCCGAATGCACCTCGGTGGTTCTTCAACATGATCAGCAGTTGATCCTCCTCCTCGACACTCATATATGCTGAGATAATCACTGGTAGATTTTCACCCTCGGCTAGAAATGCATATTTCAAGTGAGGCGGCAGTGGCTTCAAGTCTAACTCCGGCGAAACGATCAAGGATGACTGAAGCGGTGGTGGGAGTTCTCTAAAATCTTCATAGTACCTAGCATAAAAGTACGGAAGCACCTGAAGCATCTTGACACACTCTTATAGTGACTTGCTTCTCATCCAGTCATGTGTTATATTAACTAGGCAGTCTTCAAGAGGTAGTTCTGGATATGCATTGAAGACAGAACTTACTATGGCCTCATCTTTAGTAGAAGGAGGGATGTCCTCCTCTTCATCATTCAGAAAACCCACATCCTTGCTAAGATAAATAACTTTGGTCTGCTCCATAATGTCTACAGCCAGTGTCCCCTTCTCCACCTTAGTCATTACATGAGCCATATCTAGAAACGGCTTCCCTAGACAGAGAGAAATATTCTGATCAAAGTGCTTCACCATGCGGCATTGCTCCTTTTCTTTTGATTGCGTTGTGCTGGAGGGCATAACCATTTCAAACCGATCATCAGTGATGCCCAAGGTCAAACGGCCTCTTCCCATCTCAAGTATCATATCTGCAGTAGCTTGGAAGGGTCTTCCAAGGAGTAACTCATTTCCTTGTTCGTCCTGCATTTCCATTACCACAAAGTCTGCTGGAAATACAAACCGATCTACTTTAACCAACACATCCTCGTAGATACCGTACGACTTCACCACATAATTGTCCGCCAACTGAATCATCATATTGCTTGGCCTTGATTCTTTCAGTCCCAACTTTTTGAACGTAGAGAGAGGCATCAGATTTATACTTGCCTCGGAGTCATACAGTGCTTCGTCAAATTTCACTTTACCAATGTAACATGAAATATTGAAGCAACCCAGATCTTGCCTTTTAGGTGGCAATGTGCCCATAATGAAAGCACTCACCTGTTCCTTAAGAACCACAACCTCGGTATCGGGAATCTTCCTCTTCTTTGTGATTATGTATTTCAAAAACTTTCCGTAAGAGGGAATCTGCTCTATTGCTTCCAGCAATGGAATGTTGACAGAAAGCTTCCTAAAGCTATCTAAGAATTTCTTGAACTGAGCATCCACTTTCTTAGCTTTCACGCTATTTGGATATAGGACCGAGACATTCTGTGCCCTTTGATGTGGCGGCACATATGGTTTCTTTTTCAATGTCTCCTCCTCAGTAATGACAGGTTCTATTACAACATCCTCTACCACATCCTCTATCAGTGCTGTAATTGAAATCGGAACCTCCTCTGCGGCCTCACCTGTGGTTTTTGGCTGGGGTGTGTTTGGTTCATCGGCCCTGGGGTTTAAAATCTTCTTACCACTCCGTAGAAAAATTGCCTTAGCCTGTTGGTTTCCTCCTGGAATGTTTGTATTTCCTGGAAAACCTTACTGCGCTGGCTTTTTCAAATTTGCTATTTCAGCTGCCATCTGCGCCAAATATGTCTCTATAGTCCTCATCTGAGCCCCGTGACTTTGTAAGGTCTGCCCAAACTGATTCATAAATTCTCCTTGTTGCTTAATCTGCTGGCCATAAGTGTTCATTAGTTCTTGATTCTTCTTTATTACTTGGTTGAGCAACTCATTGCTCTTATCCTCTGGCGATGGTTGGGGTTTTGCATCAGGGTATTGCAAGAAATTATTTGAGTCCTTCCAGGAAAATTTCTTGTCTTTCCTCCACGAGTAGTCGTTGTTTCTGTACCCCTACTGCTGGCACATGAATTTCACTTGAGCTTCGTCATTAGATTCTACTTCTTCTTTTGCAAGCAGTTTCTTTGCTAGAAGGTCCATCTTCTCATTTAGCTCTTTGATGGCCTTTGACTCACCTGCAGCCCGAACATGTTCTACTGCGTCTCTGTCGCCCCAAGATTGCTTCTTAGCCATGTTCTTCAAAATTTCCCAACACCTCATGCCTGTGTTGTTTAAGAAGAAACTTGAACCTGCGGAATCTAAGTTACTTCGATCATGCTCGGAAAGAGAAAAATAGAAGATTTTGACCTGCTTCTCCTGGTCAAGCCCATGATGCGGGCACCTCCTTAGCATGATCTGAAACCATTCCCAGGTCTCGAAATAAGTCTCCCCTGCCTTCTGGTTGAAATTATGGATCTTCCAGACCAAATCATTGGTCTTCTCAGGCGGAAAGAATCTCTCGAAAAACACCTCGACCATATGATCCCACGATTCCACATACTCATCATCAAGATTATGTAGCCATTCTCGTGCATTTCCTGCCAGAGAGCTGGGGAACAACTTCAAGTACAATGTCTCCTGTGGAAACCTGTCTATCTTGATCATGTCACAGTTCTCCACGAACTGGCTAATGTGAGTCACCGGGTCTTCGTTTTTAAGCCCGTGAAATGCATTTGATTTGACCAAATTTATTAGGCCTGGATCGATCTTATAGTTGGGAATGTTGATAGCCTGCCTCTTGATCGGCCCTTTAGATGCAGATGCAGAAGACGCCTTAATCTTCTCCCAGATTGTCTGTTCCTCAGCCATAGCTTCAGGTTCAAAGTCTGAATCTATATCTTCAGGTCGGTTTTGAATGTTGTTCTCCTTGTCGTCTGGTCTCGACAGTGGAACCTCTGGTGATAGCTGCGTGTAGTCTGTGCTACGCGTCCTCACCATGCACTAGTACCTGCAAAATAATAATTTAGGTTCAGTACCATGCTAGATGATTTCTAAATATGAATGATAAACTATAAATTTCAAAAATGATAATAAAATAATAAAATAAAAAGGTGGCCTAGAGTGACCGTTTGCAGCCCTCGTAGTGCCGAAAATTTGTCGTGTCCACGACAACGTCGCCAAAAACATGATACGATTTTACCGTGCGTATAACGCAAGTGCACACGTCAATGTAGTATAGGCCCTTGTGAGGCCTGAGTCAAACTCAGGGACACAAAATTATCGGTAGACTACTACTAACTACTCGCAATCAGCTAGACCAATGAAAAGGTGATGAGAGTTGTTGTGAAATAAAATAAAATAAAATAAAACAAAGCAATCGATTAAGTGTTTAGTTTAATCAATTCAATTGGAGATCTTTAGGATTGTGGTTTCACCGCAGGTTTTCATTGTATGAATTTCCATATAGTTACTCAGGTTCATCTCTCAATTCGGGTAGTGGCCTGTAGCCAGAATTATCCACTGTCGTGGTACAATTCACTACTTAAGTCTAGGTCGGTTCCACCGTCGTAGTAACCTATACCCTAAACTAGGTGCATTAGAATCGACCTCTGGGTTTCCACCATTAACCTTACATCACCTTGTTCAAGGGATTTGTTAATTAATGTGAAATCTGTCTCTTTTTAGCCGTTAATTCTTCTTTTAAAGTAATTAAAGGCATTATATTATCATTATGGTGATCAAGCATAATAATATAATTGAGAAAACGAAATCATACCATGGATTTAAGAGACAAATGATGAATTACTATGATAAAAACATCATACAATGCTTCCCCGGGCTACTCCCGGTCCTAAAGATAAAGGGGATTAGCCCCGCATGTTCATATCAGAGCAAGACATGGTTGAAGAAAGGAGAAAACATGGAGAAAAATGTGGATAAAGTAATGAAACCCCTGAACGGAGAAGATCCAATCATTCCTCGGTGTAGAGTGCGCGATCTACAACCTGTCGGCGGTGGAAAACATCTTCTTCGACCTCCGGAATGACTGGGGCGTGCTTCTGGGCTCCGTTCTTCTCTCCACACCTTCTCAGGACGTGTGCAGTGGCTAATGATGTGATACCCTACTCTTGGCCGCCGTCATTAGGTATAATCACCGAGTTAGGTTGCAAAAATATCAAAACCGTTGGAATAGAGCCGATCTGAAGCAAACTCTGATCTGACGGTGTCGATACCATCGACGCGGGTCGATACGCGATATCGGTAAACCTTCTTTCTTTTCCATCATTGCGCCTGATCCTTGCTCGACACCATCGATGCGGGTCGATGGTATCGACACCCTTAGGCGTCGGTTTTATCCCTTTTCCTTTGCTGAAGCTGAAAGCGTCGATTGTATCGACTGACTGGTCGCTAGCAACCTGATGGTACGTCGCTACCATCGACTCTGCGCTGCTCCTTGCGGCTGCCTGCCTGTGGCTGTGTTGATAGTATCGACTGTTTTCGATGGTATCGACATCTGCAGATATGTGTTTTTCCTGAAATTGCAAAACAATACCACATCAGCCGAGATAAAACCTATTATTGTAATCATTTATGCTCAAAACAATAAAATAAGAGAGATTTGACACTGAGAAGGATCATAGACTAAAGTAAGTGAATTATGCTATATTAACCACCAAAATGACCAATAAACACATAAATCACAAGTAAAACAAGTCTATAAATGCGACCCAAAATCATCGAATCAGTTGCGTACCCAAGATTAGATTAATCTTAAAATAAATCTCTCAAGGTGGAGGAATATCTGGAAATTCTTTAGGAAACATGTCCTTGCATTCCTTGACAATAAGAACTTCAGGAAGACTAGGACTTTCTGCTTTGGTATCTACCACATGTGCCAAGAATGCTTCACATCCTTGTTGCATCAGTCTCTCAGCTACCATTGCTGATACTAGACAGGTTGGAAGAATCTTTCTGTCCCCCTGAAAGACCCATGTCTCATCAATGTCTGCAAACATAGCTTGCTTGGATACATAATCCAAGACAACCTTATACTTTTCTAGGGTATCTATCCCAAGAATTACATCAAACCCGTGCATCTCAAGTGGTATAGGATCCAACTAAATGACGTGTTCTGAAAAAGAAAGAACACATGGAGAACATAATTCCCACAACACTATAGATCTGACTAATGGAGCTTTTAATAACAGATTATCTGCTCTATGACTGATAGTCATATTGTAGTCATGAATCACTTCTCAAGTGAAAAAGGAATGTGTAGCACATGGATCAATCAAACTAGATACGGAGTAGGATGAAGACATATCAGAATGAAAAAATTCCATCCGACTTGTCACGACTCGTGGATTGACTACTACCTCTGACTGATTCATAGCATATAATCTCGCCGTTGCCTATTGCCGACTCCATGCTCTGTTGTTTGGTGCAGATGAACCTTCTTGGGATGCCTGTCCATGTCCTAGTGTGCCACTGCTAAACTGTTGCCTTTGAGATCCTTGTTGACTCTGCCTCAGTGGTTGGGTTACCTACATGTCTCTAACTGGACAATCCCTTATCATATGTCCCGTCTGCCCACACTTGAAGTAGTTTCTGTCCTGTTGTAGTCTATATGGTCTTGTTACTAACATTGATGCCGTACTATGGGCTCTACTTGGCAGAAAACTATGACCTCTACCCTTGCTTGATGTCCACTGCGTCTGTGCATTGAACCTCTGTGGTGCTAATGGTGTAGGAAACCTTGGTTTCTTGAAACTTCCAGACCTCTATCCTTGGAGTTGGGCAGGTCCTTTCCTACTGTTAGCCTCACTTTCTCAGTCACAGACCTCTCTATCCACCTAACTGACTCCAAAAAAGTGTCAAACCTCTCTCTATTCTCTAGATCAGCTACAACTGTGGATAACTCAACATTCATACCTTTCTCAAAATGTCGAATCCTCTCCTCCTCTGTAGTAGCCATGTGTGGAAAAAACCATAGAAGCTCCATGAACTTAGCTTCATACTCACTAATCTTCATTGGTCCTTGCTTAATTTTCTCAAACTGTGATATTTTCTCATCCAGATAAGTGCTGGGAAAGTATCTACTAACAAACTCACGTCGGAACTCCTCCCATCCAACCTCAACATGGGGTCTTTTCTCTTCTTCAATGGCCCACCAATGGCCAACACTTCCTTTTAAAACATACACAACATGCCTAACTTATCAGTTTTTGGGATGCTAAGGATTCTAAAGGCTTTTTTCAGCTCAGTGAGCCATAAATCTGCATCTGCTAGATCATCTGTACCGGCATATTCGGTGGATCCTACCCGACATAACCGCTCAAAGGTCTTAATAGACCCATGTCCCTCATTGGGAACTGGTGCCCTAGGTGTTGATGCTGGCATCCAGTCTTCCATATGCGTTATTGTTGTCATGAACTGCCTGAAAAAAGCATGAAAGGTTGGGTTTTCTAGTATGGCTTGATCAAGATGGGGATTCTCTGGCACCGATTCCTCTATAGCATATTCCCTTGCACCTCTTCCCAGTGCAGCAATACTGCTCTCAACAACATGTTCTTCATGTGCTCCAGCCATATTTCAACTTTACTTCTTCTCCTATATGAGCAAAAGTCACTATAATATAAAATGGAGGACACTAGAATAGACTCAACAACCTTAATCTTATGTCTCTGTAGACTCAGTGAACCTTAGGCTCTGATACCAAAACTTGTGACGCCGCTATCAAACCAACAACCAAATCGCACAGTAAATATGAGGAATAACCATTAGCAGTGGATTAACAAAGATCACTAAAATTAAAACCATTTTGCAAAGAGATCCATTACCAGGAAACTCTTAAGGGAAGAACCAAAGCAATATATACATCATGGCTCACATTGTACATACATTGTACCATCTCATCTCGAGGATATCATATACCAGTTGCTTTGCCCAAATATAAAACCTCGAGGCATACAAGCCAAAATCTCAGATCATTTATAAAACCATTACGTACTAACTCCCAAAGACCTGAGAGCACATAGACGACACATAGGACTTCTATCTACAAGACATGACAGAAAACACACTCAACCTGAGCTGTTACTACAGTCCCTGTTGCTGTTATCCTCCCTCTGCAGTATGATCTCTACCTCCTCGTCCGCACCTACCTAAAAATGTTGGGACCAACAATGTTATGACCCATTTCAATATTAACTAGTAAGTACAATGATTAGTACATAATTAAGTAATTGAGATAAGTTAAGTGCTCATGTGGTGGTTAGTGCATCATCACGTTAATTAAGCTAAGCTAAATGCTTAAGATGTGATTAGTGTTTTGATTAACTGAGACAAGTTAATTAGCATGTTTTCATGCCTTGGGATTGTAGTGGATCTCGTGCTTGAAAAGTTGCAAAAGAAATCAGTTGATTTGGGCCTTCGAGGCAAAAGTTATGGGGTTTGCAAGATTCCTGGGTTGAATATGCAATTTCCCAAATTTAGCTTTATATTTCCTTTTTCTTTCCCTTTCCCTTATCGCAGGGCAATTTTAGGGCGGATTAGCTAGCCACCAAGCTCCGTCAACCTCCGTCCTCCATTCCTCTACTCTTCTCTTCCTCCTCTAGCTGCCCTAGCCCAGCTGCCTAGCAACCTTGGCTGGCGGCCAGCAACGACAGCTACACCTGCTGTACACGGCCAGGAGGGGGGGGGTCGTCTTGGGTGCGCCTGGTAGCAGTGGAAGCTACCATTGAGCTCGGTCATGAGATCGAGGCAAGGTTCCGTAGATAGCCACGATTCAGCCATTGATCGAGTTGTTTCCAACATGTACGTGAAGGAGCGATCACTGTTGAATTGCTGGACCGTGAACAGGGCCCTTGGGGCGCTCAGCAACGGGAGGAGCTACCTTGGAGCTCAATCTTAAAGTCCTAGTAGGATTCACAACTAGTTTCAGCCATGAATCAAGCCCCTTCCGTCAACATGGGCTAGGCGTGAAGTTGCGCTGTGCAACGGAACCGTAAACAGAGAAATTCAAAGGTAGAAGACAACTCGAAATTCACCCGGAAACCGGCTCTGGACGCATTTCCGGACGAAACCGGACATGCCGATCCACTGTGAGTATAATTTCACTCACCTAACATGATTTAACTCTGGTGTTTGGAATTTTTTGGTTAATTGCACGTTTTTCACTGATAACAACAATTATCAGGCGTTGGGCAGTATTTGGCGTCGCCCGCCTTTTTATTTCATAAATCGTTTCTTTACGCTTTAATATGATCTAGTTTAGCTTCTGATAAGTGTGGATTGAACCATTGAATTTATATGGTTCATCAGAACCTAAATTGCTCAGTGTGAATGTTGAAATTAGAAATACATGACCGATAATGGTACGGTTTGGGTATAAACCCAGGCAATACAGATTTTGTAAATTTTCAAATGCACGATTTTAAAGAAAGTATGATAACATAAAAATATGCAATAAAACCCTAGTTGCATGCTTCCTGTTATGTTAATGTGTGTGAATTAACATTTACATGAATTGGCACATTTCTCTGAAATATTACTAGAAATTCTCAAAGTATTGTTAGTAATTCATGTTTTGATACGTAAGTAACTCTTAATTGAGTTTTGTAATGCACAAACCAGGATTAGGGTTAATGTGCACGTTTTTTTGAGAAATTTCAGAAAATTGACAAATGTTACAGATGATTTCTCATATGTGAGTAAATTACTCTTATCAGTGCAATAAGATGTTCAATTGCATAAATTTAGAATTTATGTGCCAAATTGACATGAGTTTGGGTTATTTATAAATTTTCAATCGCCTGCATGCATGGTTTAAGGATTTCTCAGTATTTACAATGATTTTGAGTATACTGCTATGTCAGTTCTAGAATGATATCATATTGTGATTTGAACTGCAATAAAATAGATGAGGTACCATAGAGATACCAAAAACCAAGAATAAGTAAGAAAGAGATGCAAAGTAGTAAGAGCTTTTCTAGAACAATAAAATAATAGATTTAAGGGCCCTGAACACCGTAGAACCCCTTTGTGAGGTCTGCGCCTTAGGGGTGAAATGACCTAACCCTGGCAAAGTCTAGTATACGGGGGTCGAAGCGTGCTATCAGGTGGCACGAGGGATGAATCCCTAGTGTAAGTCTCCTTAAATATAGTTTGTAGTGTCCAACATCAACCAGAGATAGGATCCTGGTGGTACTAGTGTACAAAAAAGCCATGTAGTGTCCAACATCAACCAGAGACAGGATCCTGGTGGCACTAGAGTAATAGATGGCTTGACCCTCCGCCTATGTACTCAGCTTAGAGGAGGAGTCTAGTTTACGACACCATAGGATGCCGAGGCCAGAGAGCCAGAGTTCCTGTAGCAGATCAGGACAACACTCAGACTTAGCTATCCTGGGGTGTCGGCTAAGTCTTGTACGGTGGGATCATAGTTTGTTACGAGTCTTCATATGTAGAGTACACTGCATATGATCAGGGCATAAGATAAAATATGTTCATATAGGTTCACAAAGTGTTTATAAGTTAAAGGGTTAAGAAAGATATGAGTTAACTTCACAGTAGTAGTTCTTTAAGTGAAATTTTAGTATTTTCTGTTAAATAATTGTATCTACAACTTTGCATCAATTATTATCATAATGAAATGTTGACATCTTCTGTTGTTTAAATTAAATTTCTTATACCTACTCAGTGTAGTATTTCTTGCATATTATTCCAAATAATAAACATAAATGAGTTATCTGTGTTGGTTGGGTGGAATTCTATTCACTGAGCCAGTAGCTCACCAACCTACTAAAACATTTTTTCAGGTCAACGCCAGCACGAGGAGGCTGAAGGATCATATCACTCGAGTACATAAAAGGTAGTTAGTAGTTAGTTAGAGGTCTCTTAGTCCTTTCCCCTCGGTCCTTTGGCATATGGTGGGTTAGAGAGAGAATGTGGTGAAATATGTAATTAGTTTTCAATTATATGATGTGTTTTATAGTCTGCTTGAGAAATGTAATATGTCATGTAAACTTGTTTTTCTTCTTAGTAAGGTTAATGGAAGGTCGCTTCCGTAGTTTTATTAAAATTTTATGCTATTCAAGTTTTATGGTTTTCATTTAAGTTAATCTAAGTGATCAAGAAAAGAAAAAGTCAAGAGTGGTTTACCAAGGGTGACTCCCCGATCTTCGGGGTCATTAGAGATGGCATGGGGATCGGGGCGTCACAACAACTTTGGTATCAAAGCATAGGTTGGGTACATGGTTACTCTAGAGATATCACGTGTCCTTACTATCCCATTCCACCAAACTTGAGCAGGTCCATCCAAAACATATGAAGCAAATCTAACCTTCTGGTGTGGAGGATAGACCATACCATCAAAAATCCTCTCTCTATGGCTAGTACCCAATCATCATATTTATCGACCATTTCTATCTCACCTTCACCCTTGAAGGAGGGTGGTTGCATCTTCATGAACTCCACGATTTATAACTCCTTGGGTTTGTCGGTCATTGGAGGGTTGTTCAGCTTCCCTGCCATGGCTGAGGAGAGAAGCTACCTCAACACGGTCAACTCTTATTCAGGAGTGATGGCTATTCCTGTATTAGCAGTAGTAGAGGTTGGAATTTCTTGTCCTACTATAGGTCCACTTCCGGTTGGAGGAGTTCCTTGAGTCACTGGAGTGGTAAAGGGTGGATCCATCCTTGGCATCCCAAACCTAGGGTTCTGGGGTGTCTCATAGCCGAACATGTTATCAACAGTTGAGTTATCTCTCTCCATGAGGTTTTTCCTACACAAGGCAAGGGTACTAGGTATAAGCATCCTATGATAAAGGTACAACATTCTAAGGGAGACACGATTGATATAGTTAGATAACAGACTGCTAGTGGATCTGATACCATGCTTGAAGGAGTGGGAACCCAGAGGGAAACCACTCCCTACTAGAAATATAAAGGCAACATTCTTGAACCAAACACCACATAATTTTTTTACCATAGGGATGATAACCAATTCATTCAACACGTATGTATCATAACACAATAAGTAGTAGCGGAAGAGAAATATATTTAACTATTATAAAGCTTGATATCTTTATACATCACTACACCGTACATGGGTGACTTACAAAAGAAACTATAAGGATCTAACTGAGGATCATATAACCACCTCTTTCAAGTCTCCCAAAAGCTTAGCTACAAAGGTTGTTAGCTCAGCTACAAAGGTTGTTGTCTAAGTCCACCTTGTTTATCCTCTCCTTGAACGAAACCTGGGGATGGAAGCATACCCCACAAAAAGGAGAAGAAAGGAAACATAAAAAAATCTGGTATGTGCATACCAAATATGAAAAATGAGCAATATGTGGATTAAAGGACGTCAAAATAAACAAGGCTTCCCATTAATAAGTCAAGGACTACCCAAATGGGCATAAAAAGAAAGAACAACAATGAAAGTGATACTTGCCATAACCAAACAAATAAAATTGTACCATACTAGCACTTATAAAGAAAGTAGGGCACACACCCCATGATCATCAAACTACATGCATGTGAGATAAACATAACACTAGAACAATATAAATACAAAGGCGGCCAAGCCTCACAAACTTGAAACCTGATAGAGAATGATGTATTGCCAAACTACCAATATATATACAAGTGTGCCAAGCCTCACAAACTTGAAACCTGGGTATGGGGCACCACCACCTCCATCCCAATAATAATAGGGGCATACTGCCCAAAAATTAATGCAATTACACTACTCTAGTGCTACTGATTCACATAGCATGTTTAATGTAGAGGCAAGTAGAAAGTATAGTCAGATTATACAAAAGTTGCCATCATACTAATGGTCAACATAAAAATCCACCATACAAGTGGCAAAAGATATCACATATCTTCAAACCATGAACAATGTATGAGAAAGAGACTAAGATAATGTCCAAATATGGCCACAAGATTAGTAACAAATAAAGTAGTTCACATTAACCATAACTTTCAAAAGAAAGAATATTGTGTGGGCTATTGTCCATAGGACCAAGAGAAAGATAAAGATAGGCTATTGCTCAATATAGAAGAATAGGAGTTGCAAACATACCTTACTTAAGAATCTAAATACTCCAAAATCAGTCATAGATCCAAGCCTAGGTCTCCAAAGAACCTATGATGCATATATGTACAATTAGGGTTAGGTTTTCAATAATTATTTAAAACCCTAAAAATCACCTTTTTAACATAGTGAATTAGGTTATCAAAACCACGCCTTATTTTAAATTAAATTTTACCGAGTTCAAAACATATTTATTATATTTTTCTAACTTTTAAGTATTTAGTTATGAATTTTGCAAGTTATTATCTACTAAGATTAATCCATTGATAAACATCATTTATAAAACATTGGATTTATACGTTAAAACTAGTATCATTAGATAGCTCTTATTTTTCTAAGTACAACGAATATTTATTTGTAATTTTTGGTTAATTAGGGAATTAGTTATGGATTTCAGAAACACTGACCAATAAGAAACCTACGAAAAACCACGTGTATACTCGAAATCTATATACTAAATAATGAGATGGACCAATAGGAGTCAGCCACTCTGGATTGTAGCCCCACCATCATAGGTTCTCGCATAAAACAATACAGACAAAAAAATGATGATAGTACCCTTAAACAAAAAGAAAAACCAAGGAGAGTCACGGGGTCGGTCAATAATTTCTCTCAGGGCCATCTTCTTTAATGGGCTCCCAGCCCGATGGATCATCAAAGCTCGACATTGGCAAACCAGAACTGGGTCATCAGCTTTGATGATCAGTAGGTGTCGTCGGCTCAGGGTTCTCTACACTTTGTCGTACTCGAACACCATAACTGGAAGGAGTTTTACAACAACTAGCACTCCATTTTCCATGGCTGATGAAAGAGTGAAGGCGGAAGATCGAAACCGAGAATTGGATAGAGGCAAACAAATATAAATAGTGAGATGACTTCACAAGGTCACGACGAACACAGAGGAAACAACTCCTGGACAAAAAAGACCGAAAACGATACCAAGAAAGAATACGAGAAGCCGGTGAACTTGATACAGGGGTCGAGTTTAAGGGTAGAGTAATAGGGAAAACCGCACGGGCAACTTGAGCATAGATAAGGAAGTTGGGCGACTGAGAAAACTCACCATGCAAGGAATTTGATCTCGGAGGTCGGAGGTGGCCCAAAGAGAAAAGAGGACCCAACGGTGAAGAGAGGATCTACCGCGGCAAAGCACCAAGAAGTCAAACCAATTGGGGCTGAGGAGTAAAGTAGAAGGTCTGACAATCGATTCTAAGAACTTGCGTGAAGATGAAAGACGACGGAAAGACTTATGAGAAAAATGATGGAGAAAACCAAATTGGGATTTTCCTATATATATGGATTTAGGGCTCGTGCAAGGGATCAACTGGTTCGGAATTGAAAGAGGAAGTCATAGGCGAAAGAATCTCGTGGAACTGCACACTAAGGAGAGAGAACGAAGGAGGAGAAGGATTGGCAGAAACAACTGCTGTGGTCGGTCTCCTACTTGAGGTAGGAGCCGATGCCCCAACCATTGGATCAAGAAATCAATGACCCAGATCATCTGAAAAATCATATCAAGAAACCAAGGCGCGTGACAGTGTGACAAAATCAAATTTAAATTAATAAAGTGACATTGCATTTTATTTTCTTTTTTCTCTTTCTTCTTTTGGGGGTGCAAACAAATTTAAAATTGGATGAAATTTGACATCAGACCTGTTTTTTATATGCAGAATCCGAATATGTAATTATATTTGCCTTTTGAGAATTTTGATGTGTTAAATAAATCAAATCGTCTTTTCTCTTTCCTTATGCATTAATGGTCATAAGATTCTCTAAATTTGATGTAACGTCACCCACAAGTAATATTTAATGTGTTGGATACAAATTTTCAATCAATTTTACATTTTAGAGTTGTTTGTACATTTATTTATTATTTTGAAGGTCCTACACACTTTCTCTCTCCTGATTTCATCTTTTAAACAAACTTTCTCCAAATTGAGTGAAAATTCACCCAAAGGCTATATTTATTATGTATATTACAAATCCAATATTATTTTCCTCTTTTGGAGTCATTTAGTATTTTATTTGATATTTTGGGGAAAACTCAGATATTCTCTTTCCAAATTGATTTAAAATAATTAATATTATGTGAATAATATGAAACTTAACTTCCAAGGCAATTGGGACCCAAGGAATATGATTTTTAACTTAGATTCCACTTTTGGGATTCTTTTTAGTGATTTATATCACAATTAATAGTTGTAGCCATTAATATCACACTATTACTTAGGTTATCATATTATTTCACTATTATTATTATTTCTCATCCATTTGGGTTAATAATATCGCCAAAAGATACTGATCAAAAAAATAATATCACCAAAAGAATTATGTATGATTATTTGCACAAATTTTATATTACTTCACGTGACAAATTTTTTGCGTCCACTATTAGCCTAAAACTAATATGAGAACATTATGTTATATTAGGGTGATTTATACATGCATTAGCTCATTAGGGTTATACTAAACATCACTTAGGTCTAAGCCTTAACCTTGTTTGGCTAAGACCAAAAGGTCAAAGTTCTAGGGTAGGGTTTAAGATCTAGTGCATTACACTTTTCATGTACCTAAAGCCTGAAATCAATCTTAAACAAACATATTAGATACATATGAATGAAATTGTTAAGTCACTATCAAAATATGGATAATGTATAACTCTCGAGTCAACATTCTCCCCCTTTTGACAATGACAAACCATTCCTCAACATATTGAAAAAGATATGTAAAGTTATACCTTATCCTTGTGAATTTCCAGGGGATTCATAATTTTAACAAAGTGAATTGCTAGCCCTCAATCTATGCTCACTCTTACCTGCATAGTTATCTTTCTACACAAAGCTAGATAACATGTATATTATATGGTCCTTTAGGAAGTTACATGATGAAACGTAAATTTCAACAAGAAAAGGATCACATAGCCTATAAAAGCAATATGGTTGAGCTTCAAAAAATTGAACTTCTCTCCCCCTTTTGGCATTATCAATAAGTAAAGGGGGTAGAAAAGCACATAAATGGGTCTTCTCCAAACACAACCAAAAACATACAACCACAAGATAAAACATGCAAGCTCATAACACACATCAAATAGAGATGAGAGAAAGACAAGCAATCTATGTTATAATCAAAATATGGGTAACATTCGACCAACTCAGGAGATAAAGTCAACCAATGAGTAAGTGTACATATGATTAAGATTACAACACTGAAGGCATGTCTGCAAAAACAACTACAAGCCAAAGCAATGAAAACAACATGATGATAGAAATAATACATCTCAGATTATGCCCCCTGATTCTTTTTTGTAAAAATAGTCTAGAAAGATATATATGATCGACATCTAAAGACTAAAAACTAAAACATCTATAGGCCATTTATGTCCACAACATAATCATCATCGACATCATCATCAGAAGCTTCATGATCATAGTCATCATCTCCATATGAAGGTGCAACAGAGGCAACAACGTCACCTTCATCACTAGATGCACTAGCAAAGCCATCAATAGAACCATAAGAACCATCCTCACCATCATCCTCAGAAGCCTCCTCATCAGCAAAAGTAGCTTCCTCATCAACCTGGTTGGGCATCTCCTCATTGGCATAGGGACCGAAACCATGATCGTGCCACATGGCATTCTGCTCAGCCCAAGACATACCAAGGTCATGCAACTCTTGGGCTTGAGGCAAAAAGGGAGCAGAGGTGACAAGTCCTGCAAGTAAGGTAGATATAGGACCAGAAGGGAGAGGTTGCACTCCAGGGGTAGATCCACCAACAACAGAGGGTGTAGCAGTAGAAGTAGCAGGTGGAGGGGCTGGGTAAAAGTGATTATATGCATAGGATGCATAATCACCACCTGGGTTGGAGTAGTAGGCAGGGTAATGATGGACATAGAAAAGGTTCATGGTAAACATGATAGTATAGAGATCTTGATGCAGATGCTCCTGAACATGAAGGTTATACGCCTGCTAATGCATCATGTAACCCATGTGGGTTTCATTGGATACATTGAACGAGGCACAGGCAGGTCGGGATGGCTGAGGAGGTGGAGGTGCATGGGTGGAGGAATAGGCTCCAAGTGTGGTAGAAGAGTATGGAGGCAAGCTTTTATTGAGTGTGATCTCACTGATACAGACTCCTTTTCGATCATGTTTGTAATGAAGGTCATGAAAAAGAGACTTTCTAGTGGCATATTGAAATAGCCCCCAAATTAAGGCAATGTAGGGTGGATGGGCACCTCGGGTGTTCTTTCTGGAGTCAAAGTAGGTAATGTGATGGAGAACATATCTAGATCACTTGACTCCGATGTTCTTTAGAAGGCAAACATAATCACTACGATATTCTCTACAATTTCAGTTTGATTTTTCTTGGGATGAATATTGCAGTTGACTACTAGAATGAGAATGTAATTTTTTAGGTCTAAGACATAGGAGTTTAGGATGGACTTCTCCCTATAGGGAAACTGATGCTTCTTTAAAAATTTATGTATGTCAGGGAGAGTGATATCATATTGCTTGTAGAAGGCCTCATAGTTTAGGAGGTCAAAATATTCAGGGTAATCCTTTCTGCATCTATCGGTGACCTCAATACCAGAGTAAAAGATATTCAAGGTATCTTCTGAGATCTTGAACTTTTACCAGCGATCATGGAAGTAAGAATGATTTGAGTATTAGGTGGGGGTACAAGAGTGTCGTAATTCCATGAAAAGTTTGCATAGAATCCATGCATTGCCTTAGTCGTTGTGATGGAGTTGTTATAGAACTAGCGTTCAACACTCAAGGTAGAGAGGTGGTAGTCATACAACAACTTGGATACCTCATCTATGACCTTTTGTATACGCGGGCGTGGCTCAAACAAGGCCCGAAAAGGGAAGGGGTTCCTAGGAAGGAGCTCTTGTACCTATTTAGAGATTTATTAGAGACAAAGAAGGTATCATCGAAGGGAATGGGTGAGAGTTGGAGGAGGATGGTGCTCCAGAAGAGGCGGTTCTCTTTCTTCTAGTTGTGGCCATGGAGGTAGAAAGAAGGATATTGAGAGGTCAAAAATGAAGGAAACACCACAAAAAAGATGACCAAATGCCTAGGGCTGATGTGTAAGAGATCTAGGATGGCCAAGCAAGGGATGGCTAGGGCTAGGAAAGGGAAGGTCGGGGCTAGGGTAGATATCCTCAGGGAGATGGAGAAGGAATCAGTCATTTTTTCTCTAGTTGAGAGGGAGAAAAGTCGGTCGAACCATACTTTAGTTTTGATCCAGCTTGGCCATCGGTGGAGTTCTGTGAGATGGAAACTTGACCGAATGACTATTTAAAAAAGCCCTTAGCCATGGATCGGTTGAGTTGGCAAATCGACCGATGGTCAACCTGAACCATCATTAGAAATCTTATTTTTAGCCATTTGAGTGTTAATTAAATTTTTTTCTAGTCCATTTTGCATTTAAAACATACTTAGGCACATATCTCACATAATTGGATACTATTTTGTGACAAAACATGCATTTGCAAAAATTACCCAAAACAAGCAAAAAACAAGGCATAAGAGCATGAAACTTTAGTACTTTAGCAAGAAAGGGTGATCAAAACATGAGTAAAGCATATATGATAGATAGAAACTAACTAGAAGGCATATCATATTCATCTAAAACAATTATGAGTAGTTTCGATATAATAAAATTAAATTTCTCTCTAGCTAGAGGTTTAGTAAAAATGTCCGCCAACTGATTTTTTGTGTCCACATGCGTGATATAAATTACCTTTTTGGCTGTGTGATCACGAAGAAAATGATGACAAACCTCTATATGCATGGCTCTACTATGCAATATAGGATTGTAAGATAAATTGATTGTATTAGTATTATTAAAATAAATAGGAGAATCATCAAAATAAATGTTGAAGTCTTGGATCATTTGCGCTATCCATAGGACCTAGGCACAACAACTCCCAGCTACAATATATTCAGCCTCTATAGTTGATGAAGCCACTATGCTCTATTTCTTGGAGAACCAATACACCAAGCATGGTCCTAGGAGGAAGCAAGTGCCACTTGAGGACTTTCTATCAATCAAGCATCCTGCGTAATCCACATCACTATAAGCCATAAAAGTAAAGTCCCTGGACTTGAGATACCATAGTCCAAAATTTGGAGTTTTGGCTAAGTACCTTAAAATCCTCATAACAACTATAATATGTGATTTCTTGGGATATGATTGAAAGTGAGAACACAAGTCAACACTAAACATTATGTCAGGTCTAGAGGTAGTTAAATAAAGTAAATTTCTAATCATACCTCTATAGAGATTCTCATCCACTTTCTCACCTTCTTTATCTTTATCAAGTTTGGCAGTGTTAGACATGAAGGTGTCCATTAGCTTGGTGTTCTCCATCCCAAAGCACTTAAGTAGCTCACTTGTGTTCTTCCCTTAGTTGATGAAGTTCCCATCTTTAATTTTCTTGTTTTGAAAGTTGAGGAAGAATGTAAGCTCACCCATCATGCTCATCTTGTACTCACTCTACATACAAGAACTAAACTCCTTGCAAAGATGAATATTATTTTCACCAAAAAAGATATCATCAACATAAATTTGAATGTTAAGAAAATTTCTAGAAGTGTGTTTGAGAAATAAGGTAGAATCCACTTTTCCCATGATATACCCATGATCTAACAAAAAGTTCTTTAATTTATCATACCAAGCTGGAGGTGCTTGTTTGAGTCCATAGAGAGCTTTTTGCAATAGATAAACATGGTTAGGTAAACTATCATGTGCAAAGCTGGAGGTTGTGCAACATACACTTCTCCCTCAATCGTACCATTCAATAATGCAATTTTAACATCCATTTGATAAAGAAGAAAGTTCTCATAACTAGAAAAATCAAGCAACATATGATGGACTCAAGTCTAGCTACATGTGCATATGTTTCATCATTATATATACCTTCCTATTAATTGTAGCCATGAGCCACTAACCTTGCTTTATTTCTTACCACCTTGCCACTTTCATCTAGCTTTTTGTGCTAGACCCACTTGGTGCTAATTACCTTTCTATCACATGATCTTGGCACTAGAGTCCACACTTTGTTCTTCTCGAATTGCTCCAATTCTTCTTGCATGGCTAAAATCCATTCATCATCCCCAAAAGCTTCTTTGACGTTCTTTGGCTCAAGTTGTGAGATGAAGGTGCTGTTTGCTTGTTCTATGTTGAAGGCAGCCCACATCTTCACTCTTTCAAAAGGGTCACCTAAGATCATCTCTTTAGGATGATTCATTGCAAATGGGGGAGTTGGATCCTTCTTTTCTTCATCTATCTCTTCTTCTTGAGTGGCCACCTCTTTTCCCTTTTGGGTGATGTAGAGTTCTTTGAGGGTAGGAATTACTTCTTTTGCAACATCATCATTACTAATATCTTTGGGAATAGAGGGGTTAGTCTCAATAACATTTATAGATTCTTCTACTTTGGATAGATCAACATTAAACACTCTATAAGCCTTACTAGTAGTGCTATAGCCAAGAAAGAAAGTGTTGTACGATTTTGAGTCAAACCTGTCGAGATAATCTTTCATGTTCAAAATGAAACAAAGACACCCATAAACATGGAAGTACTCAATAGAAGGCTTCATCCAAGCTATAGCTCATAGGGGATTTTCTTCAAAGAAGGATGTGTGAAAACCCAATTTTACACAAAACATGAGGTACTAACAGCTTCGGCCCAAAACTTGTTTGGAGTGTCATACTCCAAAAGTATGGTCCTAGCCATTTCGTGTAGTGACCTGTTCTCCCTCTCCACAGTCCCAATTGTTGAGGTGTTCAAGGTGAAGAAAAGTTATGTGCATATCCAGATTCTTCACAAAAATGTTCAAAATGATCATTTTCAAATTTTCCCCCATGATCACTATAGATAGAAACAATTCGATAATAAACTCCATTCTGAACTCGTTTACAAAAACTATAGACAACATCAAGTGTATCACTCTTATAAATGAGAAAAAAGGTCCAAGTATATTGAGAGAAATCATTAATAATAACAAGACAATACTTGGAGCCACAAAGAGACTGAGTTCTCATAGGTCCAAATAGATCAATATGGAGAAGTTCAAGAGCTCTCTTGGTGATAAGGACTCCTTTGGATTTAAAGGAGGACTTGCTATTATTTCCTTGGGTACAAGGTTAGCATTCCTCATCCTTTTTAAAATCCAGTTTTGGTTGTCCCTTGACCAAGTCCTTTTTGATCAACTTATTCAATTGATGCATATTTACATGACTAAGCTGACGATGCCAAAGAGAATATCATTCAAATTGACTACCAACAATAGGATTAATAGATTCAAGAACAATTACATAAAGATTACCATTTCAGTTCCCTTATATATGACATGATAAGTGAGGGAATCTAGAAACAAGCATTCAAAATAAGTAAATAGCAAAATGTAACCATTATCACATATTGACTTACACTTATTAAATTGTGATGTATGCCATCCACAAAGAGAACATTATTGATACACAAGGATTCACCTACATCACCCTCACCTTTTACCTTACCTTTCTTGTTTTCCCCAAAAATAATCGAACCTCCTTTCTTCTTTGTGAAATTGTTGAAATGTCTTATATCACCTGCCATGTGCTTAGCGCAACCACTATCAACAATCCATTTTCTTTTTCCCTACAAGAAAGGAGAGTGTCAGTTCCCAACTCAAACTTTGGGATCTAGAGTTAGCTTGGGGACCCATTTCATCTTTGGGTTGGCCCCCTTAGGCTTGTAAGGATAATAAGTAGAATAATGATAATCACTTTTACAATGAGAACAAATAATAAGGTTCTTAGTGCCAGAAGTCTCTCCAATGAAAAAGGAAGTTTCCTTAATATTTTTGTTACCTTTGGCCTTATTCTTTCCCTTAGGTGATACCCCTACAAATCCCATACCACTAGTACCACTTTGTTTGGTAGAATGGTCAAGGATTTCATTTAAGGAGTTTTTCCCTTTGAGGAATTTCTGTAGAGAGGCTCTAAGTTTATTATTGACATTAGTAAGAGATATAATAGTAGAAGATAAACTAGTAAGATCATCTCTAGCATGAACAAGGTCAACCTCTAAAAAAAGTTCTTTAGTCAAATAAGAATCCTTTTCAAGAGTAACAGAAGCAACATCATTACTAGGCAAAATAGGTCTAGAAGATAAATCTTTTACTTGGCCAAACAACCTAGCATTTTTAGATTTTAGCAACTAATTTTATTTGAGATAAACATCCCTCTCATCTCTACAAGCATCAACAATAAGCTTAAGTTCAACATTTTCAGTTTTAAGTGTCTCAAGCTCATTTAGGCACTTTTGGTTGTCTTCCTTAAGAGATTCAATGTTCTTAAGGTAGACATCATTCTCTACCTCAACTCCATTGTATTGGAGCTCAAGTTTAAGAAATTGGCCTCACCAATTATCAATGCTCTCAAGATGAATTTTCTCATTTACTCAAGAATATCAAGTTTTCCATACAAGTCATCAATGATTTTACCTAACCTCTTCTTTTTAGATTTATATTTAGAATAAGAAGAACAGTTAATTACAAGCATGTCAATAAGAGTTTCTTTAGCTAACTCATGTAAGCTTACCTCACTAACCTCACCAATATCTTCACTGGTAGAGTCCATGAGTGCAAGGTGGCACTCTCCATCTTCATTGGAGCTTGAGCCACTAGAGGATGATCCTTCCTAATATCATGATCTGGGTCTTTGTGTCTGCTCTCCTTCTTGTCCTTGGTCTTGTATTTGCTATCTTTCTTGTACTCTTCCTTCTTCTTGGAGATGCTCTTGTGGTGTGACTTTCTTGCGTTAGGGCATTCACTCTTGTAGTGTCCTTTTTGACTACACTTGTAGCACCTTGGAGTAGAAGAAGAAGATTGCTTTTCTTTGAAATTCTTTCCCTTGGAGAAGTTTGCTTCATGCTCACTATGACCATGATCTTCACTTGAGGAGGAGGGAGAGGTCCAACAAGTAATTTGTTGTTGAAGGATGAGGACATCCACTTGAGATTTGAAGACACTATCTATGATCTTCCTTGCTTCCTTCTCTTCTTGCTTAGCTTCCTCTTCTTGCTTGTCAAGTCTTATCTCATGAGCTTGTAGATTGCCAATAAGCTCCTTAGTTGGAATGTCACAAAGACTTATCACTTCTTCAATGGAGGTCACCTTTGACTCCGATCTCTTTGGAAGAGACCTCAAGATCTTTGAGTTGATTGCTCCTCTATCCAAAGTGTGTCCGAAAGCAACTAGACTGTTGATGATGATGTTGAGCTTTGAGTACATTTCAGAAACTCCTTTCTTCCCTATCTTGAAGTTCTCAAGAAGGCTGTTCAACATGTAGATCTTTGCCTCCTTCACTTGCTTTGTGCCTTCATAAGTGATGCATAAATTGTCCCATATTTCATAGGTTGTATCCCATGAGGAGATTCAGTTGAACTCAAATGGAGTGATGGTTTCATAGAGGATGGTAATTGCATTGGCATTGAGCTGGGCATTCTTTAGGGAAACTTCATCCCATGTTGACACATCTCTAGTTGGCTCCTTTTAGGGTGTAATCATCACCTTCCACATATCAAGTTCATGCCTTGAATGTAGAACTGCATCCACCTCTTCCAATAGAGGAAGTTGGTGCCGTCGAAGACAAAGGGGTGCATGGAGAAGCCTCCCTCTAGGTTGAGGGAACCAAGTAGGTTCTCACCATATTCTCATCTCATGGGAGATTTATTGGAGAAGATTTGATCTCTCATACCACTTTTCAAAGATAAGAGCTCTAGAGGGGGTGAATAGAGCTTAAAAATTCTCACAATAATAGTTAGACCTTCAAATTATATCAATTGAAACCAAATGCTAAAACTCAATTTGAAGTTCTATTCAAACAAGCATAGCAAGGATGAGAGAGATAGAATCATACACTTGGATAAGGTGGTTAGAGTGGTTCCAATCTCCAAACTAGGAGACCATCAATACACTACCTAGAGAGGTAAACCTTAAGGACTTTGCAACCCATGTATACTTATATTCCATTGTAAGAGATACAAGAAGACCACCATACATCCAAGGGCTTACCTATTCAAGACAAGTGTCTTTCACATACACAAGGACTTACCCACTTGATCAAGATGTCTTCAGCCTTCGCCAAGGACTTACCCACACTTGAATCAAGTCTTTGGGCTTGAAGGAATTACCCACTCTTCTCAAATCTTCTGACTTGTCCTTCTCCTTACCTGGAGAAGATCTTCCCACCTTCTTCAACCTTGAAGAAGAACAACAACTCCTCCTTCACTCAGAGAAGATCACTTCAACCTTTGCTCTTTGCCTAACTCACTCATAATCACAAAATGCTTTATAAATGAGAGAGAGAGAGAGAAAGGAGCTCAAAGTGTTTTAGCACACTCAATTATGGCAAGGATAAAGGATAGCATGAATGAACAACCTTGGAATGAACTCCAAGAGGTCCTATTTATAGATGGAGGTGTTCCTTTGAGCGTGGGATCACTTAAGAATGAAAAATAGCTATTTTACAACTTGAAATGGATCTATTTTCATTTCGAAAAACTCTCTAATGGTTGGAATCAATTTTTCTATTTTTTCTACATAATACATTCGATCGAGTTTCAATAAAGATAACTCGACTGATCCACTAATCGACAAAGCCAATTTTCAAACTACCGGTCTAGTTTGTCCTGGGGAAACTCGACTGATGAGTCAAAAGTAGTTTTGGTCAGTGAGTTGTTCAGTCGAGTTCTATGAGTGTACAACTCGAGATGATTGATTCATTTCCAAAAATCCATCACTGGCCGAGCGAGATCCAAACTCGATTGACAAAGTTGTTGTGACAAGTTTTTCAAAATGATTTTTGAGTGATTCGACGTTGGAATTAAGTGTCCCTAATTTTTTCTCATCTTAGTTATAAGTCATATCATCAATACACATGATTAAAAAAATATTCTAAGGTGGTTTGGAGTGATTTCCCAAAATGTAGATTTGTATGCTTTTGACTTGAACTTGGACAAGCTTGGGCTTGTGTAATTTGATCCTTTTCATGTACCTAAAGCCTGAAAGCAATATTAAACAAACATATTAAATACATATGAATGGAATGATTAAGTCATTATCAAAATATGGACAATGCATAACTATCAAGTCAACAATTGTTGTGTCTCATTGCTCCATCTTTTGAGCTAAGATTTAAATTTTTTTAAGAAATCAAATTGATTTTTGTATATCATTTCTGATTGGTCCATTGAATTCTAATCTTCAATAAATCACGAAAATATTCTATAGTTTGGATATGGCAAAATTTATATTGATTTTTATCAATTTTTTGAGATCTAGCTAATAAACAAGTCTGTATAACCTAATGTGGTTTGGTTTTTACGAAGAAGCAACCTTATTATAGTTAGGGTTTAGTATTTTAATGATTAAGAAATAAGATCATATAATATCTTAAGAGTTTTGTTCCCATAGAAGCAGGTGAGTGGTCCATGCCCATGGGTATTCAATATTTATTATTCTTAGGATGCCTACATTTTCATGTTGTTATGTATGATATTCAAGATTTATGTCATGTTATAAGATTTCATGTTAGAGATAATGTTAATAACGTTCCTCAGTAATGAATATGATTTAAGAATATATATATTCATTCTAAAAATGTATCATGCCATATTTATTAATATTGATTTTGTGTTAAGATTCATGTAACAAGTCTCATGTTAAGATGAAAATTAAGATGATATCACGTTATGGAGTTAGACCCAAGCCCTAAGGGTAGGATGACTTAGGAGACATGACCCATCCTCTTAGTGCAGGTCATGAGGCCCATGCACTAGAGTGCATGCCGAATCATTTATATGACCGAGGAACTAGAGTGCAGGTATTGAGACCTATGTACTAGAGTACATGTCTTCAACATAAGTTCGATAAAAGGTTATAAACTAAGACTAACGAAAATCATATGTTTGTGTTCAAGTCTTATATAGAGCTTCATGTTAGTTTTGATACATAAGTTTAAGAATAATATAAAGTCTTTTATTCTTTCAAAATTTATATATCTAGAATACTCATGCCATGTATTGATAATTATTTCTAAAACATGGCTAGGGACGGTATGTCTACAGTTGAGGAGTAGATACAGAGCCAGAGGATTCAATACCAGGACATAAAAAGTTATAGAGAGTGCCCTAGTGGGATTCCATTATCTGTAGAAGTTTCATTTTATATAAACGACTAGTTGTTTATGTTTAGGTTTTTGTACAATGTCATTACTTGGTACTATGTTTATGTTTAATGTAAAATTTTGTGAATGATAATGAAAAGTATGTCCCATGATGGTTAAGCCTTCAATATTTCTCATGAATGATATTCAATGTATGTGATACCCAATCAATATAATAATTCAAGAATTTAAGCTTCCACTAATATGTATGTGTATAATTTGGGGTGTTACAACTTAGTATCATATCAAAAGCATAATTGGCCACTACCCTCTCAGGATTCTTGATAAGTTGGTTCCCCTTTAGGTTTACTAAGCACATTACTACTTATACCTCATGTATTGAAGCAATCAAGTCAACAAGTTAGAATGAATATCCCTATTTTTGAGCAATTACTAAAGGTAGAAAACCATGGAAAAGGATATGTGTATAGAGATGATAGCGGGACATGTGTATCGGGGATAGATTCCCACCTAGTTTGTCTCTTATGTGCAACCTTCACATGTGATATGTCCTCTTCTTTTCTTGATGGTCCATGCACATCAATGTGGGTTGTAAGAGGAGGTGTCACAAGATGAAGACTTGTTGTGCATCTCTTCATCAGTTATTTGTGCATGTGGTATGTGACATGTGTGCTATAGGTTGGTGGAGAGTAGTATAATCAGGATTCATATTGTTGGGCATGTTTTTGATCAACTTATATCTAACGATATCGTAGAGAAGGTTAATATAAAAGATCTAAATTACACATAAAGTTTATACCATTAGTAAAAAATGCATTGTTTATGTCAAGGTTAGATGTTAGATACTTATGTGATTAAGTTGTGACAATGAAGGAGGTTAATAAGAGTAATTTTGAGAAATAATGTTAACTTAGTGATCCTTCAAGATAAATAAGCACTTTGGTGTAATGAGCTCTTTGGAATAATGAGAACTTCATTGTAATGAGCTCTTGGGAGGAATGAGCACTTTGGTGCCATGAGATCTTGGGAGAAATGAGCACTTGGGTGCAATGAGCCCTTCAGAGCGATGATCACTTAGGTGTAAGGTTATAAGAAAAACTCACCTTAGTTGACACATTAATTGTGGTAAGATTATGGTGATAATAAAGGTTTTTTTGAACTTGTATCATGGTAGATGATGAAGGTATGGTTTAGTTTTCAAGATTCATTAGTAATGTATGCATTTGTTAATTTGTTTATAATGTTAGAGAAGAAATGGTTATCCATGTTAATACCATATTATGAACAATTAGTGCGTACTTATGAGTATTTAAGATAAGATTAAGGTGTTAGCATACATATATGTGTAACACTACGGTGGGTACTACTATCTTAGTGCATTAAATTTTAAGAACGAAATTTCTATAAGGGGTAAATTGTAACAACCCTAAAACTTTAGTTCAGAATAAAAGTGACAAATAATGCTCAGTTAAATGTTCTGTTTCTTCTAATCATGTAAAACCTTGTAATAAGTCTGACACATGGCGGTACAAGATCTTATCACATCTTAATTTAATCATGCAGACTACTAATCCATGGTTATATAATAATGGATAGGTGGGGTTAAATATCAATTTTCTGCATATATGTTCATAAGATGTTCCACTACATAGTAATGAGTATGTAATCAAATATTAGAGTATTTTTTTTATAATTTTGGTACTGTAACTCCCCTCTAGTAATTATTAATGCATTAATTACCCTAACTATCTAATCATGTAAATCACATAATTCACTAGCTCAAAATGTAAGATTTGAGTTGTTTTTTGGATTCTTCATATTTGAACTAGCAAGTATGTCAATTTCATTTTGTTTGGATAACCCTATACATGTCAATGATTTTAGGAAGAAAAGAATATGATAAATCATATTATTTATTTAGATACCTAATTATACATCAGATTAACATCATTTTACCTAAGTTTCACCTAAGTAATGCACATCATCTGGTGACTATACAACTGGTCATTTCAGTTTCTCAGTGAGTTGTTGGATTGGGATTAGGAGGAGTAGACTTTGTCTCCTTCCTCACACTTATTTTGCACTAAGGAGGAGATATCCCACACAACTTCCTTGATCTCGATCCCACTCTCTCCTCCACATCTCTCTACTATCTTGTTACCAATAGAGTGAGGAGTTTGTTTGAGTCGTTGGAGCCCTAGATCAAGCCCTAGTTCACTCCCTATGCAAAATGCCCAAAGATGTGTTTCCCTTTCCACGATGAAAGATTGTAGACACATCTAGGTGCTTCCTCATTAGCAATCGGTGCAACAATGATCTCTGCCTTGATTCCATATGCTCTCCCACTAGCTTTGTGTAACATACCCAACTCTGGGTATCTTACTCATTTGTCCTCTTTCCTTAGAACCATTTTATCAAAATAAAATAAACCATTGTTCTAAAAAGTTATATTATGATTTGAAACTTAGTTTCAACATGCTTCACAAATATACACCACGTAAAGGGATTAAATGTAAAATAATCATAATAAAAAGAAATAATGAAGTTTGATCCTCTAGAATACTAGTAAGAGTAAATGATGAAGAAACTAAACTAATATTAGATATTGTGACCCATTGGTGTTATTAAAGGAAATAAGTACATTAAATAAATACTTAGAATGCATGTAATGAAATATTATAGAATATGCTTTCAAAAAGTAAATTTGAGGCCAAAATTGAAATCCTCATCCCCTAATTACCACAAGCACTTATTTTGAAGTTAATTGGATTCCCATTACCATCTTAATTAGTTGATTGAATGTACAACCCTAATATATATTAATGCCATCAATTAAAACTAAGCTGGCATTAATTAGCTCGACATAATGCCTCATGTGCATTACTCCTCTCTATCTCACACGCAATGTCAGTGTTCTCCCTCTTCTGAAACTGATGACACCCCTTTGGTAACTGACATCTTACCCCTTGAATGACAACCTTCCACACCCTATCTTCTTTCCCCTTCCTCTCATCCTCCATCTCCTATATCTCCTCCATCCTTCCCTCTTCTCTCTGCTAACATGACAACCCTAGACACTAGCATAATCTACTCCTTGCATCCAGTAACAATATGCAACAAACCAATGCCCTTCCAGCCCCTCAACGGTGACTTGCATCTCCTTGGCATGGCCAAGATCACAGACCATGGTGCAACACCATCACAACATCTACAACAAACCTAACACATCAGGAGCACCCTGACCACCCCACTTTGCTTCTTCTTTGCACCTAGCCTATTACGATCCCACCTTCCGGTAACCCCAAATTAAGGGAGACTGAGAGGTCGAAGTCGTACCCATACTTTCCAGATCAAAGGTTCGACAATTAACCAAGAACAATTATTAAATTTTAACATACTAAACTAAAAATCTATAAGAAAATAAACTTTTGCATACCTTTTTGAAAACTTGGATCTCTAAACTTCTATCCACTTATGGATTCTACTCTAACTAATCCTCCTTGTATTTTACTTCATGTATTTCACAATATGACGATTTACTGTTTGTCCTTTTGGCTTGTACCTAAAACGCTGAAAAACAAAATGTCGGTCAACCGAAGCTGGTATGTGGGGGAAACAATAAATGTGCAACTATGATAACAACGTAAACATTCAATTAATCATTTAACAACTAAGATTACGTTTTAAATATAACTCCGCGATCCATGAGTACCCTATCCTCTGTGCTATCCCTGCAGTGGACCTGGATACTACCTTCCTTATGGTAGATCCCCATTAAACCCCTCATGGTCCCACCAATAGGTGAACCAGTTTCTAGGGTTGAGTCACATGGCACTACTCATAAGTAGCCCACTCCTTAACTCATGATATGCTAATGGGTTTCATGGCACTATACTTAGTAGCCCAATTTCTAACCCACGATAACCTAGACCTTACTCTAGGTTACCCCTTTTAGCCTTTACAAGCCACAAAGGTGGACCCAGATCTAGCCAGTTATACATGTATATTCATAGTGATAGTCATAGTCAATCCATAGTTGCATGAAATAAAAGCATCCAACAATTATTTCAAGCCATGAGGGAAACGTCGATAAAATCCTCAGAAAACTAGTCGGGATAATCATAAGCGTAACCACATACCTTTGCCATGCAGATCATTCAATCATACTTCAAGCATATTGTCTAAGCAAGCAAGTAAATCAAGCAATCATCATATAATATGCATTATGTAAATTCTAAAGTGTCACTAAACACATTAAATACATTATACCCTACTCGGCCCTAATCTAGGGTTTAGGTTTTGGATAAGGAATAAGGGTATTAACCCTATTTCCATCACATATTTAACATTTGGCGAACCCTAGTTACTAAAACCATATTATCCTCTTATTAAGATCACTTAGATTGAATATGTTCATTAACAACATAGCAAATTAAGATCTTTAGCCCTAATTCCACACATTAAAGATTATCTCCCTTAGAGATCCTAAATACCTTGTCATTATTACCATGATTACATTTATTATCATCATGCTCAAAAGGATCAGATAAAATCATAAAAGAAAGGCTTTTGACATTTTCAATGTCTTAATACCCAAAACTAGGGTTTTTAAGCATTACTCATTACTTTAATCCTTCTTTGCACTACTTTTATAATAGGGATCATATTTAGGTCTCAAACATATTTTATTTAGATTCTACGTGTTCTCCTGATCAATTTTTATATATAACTTATTTTCATTCGAGCTATGTAGTAATTTCTATGATTTTCGCAAGAAAACCCATTTTTCTGAAATATTAGTCAGAGAGGAGAATTTACCAAAAAACGAAGGCCGTTTGATCAGTGGTCTGATGATCCACCCTTTGGATCTAACATCTCTCGTCACACGTGGCTGGCTTTGCTTGGTCACTGTGATATTACACCATTGTCCCCAAGGTCTTGGTCTGAAGCTACATGCGCCCGGGGGGTAGGGAGGTCATTTCCTCCTTTTCTCTTCTTCTTCCTTGCGCTGAGTCCCTGTTCACGAGCCAGCCTTTGAGGGCAGTCAACCTGGACATTGACTTTGATCATCTGGTCGCCCCAGCAACTAGAGAAGGCCTCGCACCCTCCGCCACACCTCGCCGAACTCGAGGGCGGCAGTGCTTTTCCCTGTGAGGGTGTAACCGGAGAGGAAGAGAAGGTGATGTCTTGGTAGCTTTGTAGCTTGGGCGAGATAGAGGGAAATGAGGGGAGGATAGCAATTGATGGCGGGGAAAGAAGCCTAGATGCAGGCTGATATACACGACCACCAAGGTGTCTGCATATTGGGTGCCCATGCGTTTATATACCCTCTAGGATCGAGGGTTGCATTCCACGACACAAGTGGTTTGGGCAAAGCTTCTAGAGAGCTCTAAACCAACCAAAACCTAGGGTAGGCAGGTTCGCCTTGGTCTCCCAAATCTAAAGGAAAGGTCCCCGAGTTTGCCTATGCAGTCAATCACAAGAAAAATCCCTTGGAAGTCTCTACAACCTTCCTTAGATGGATCGAGGTGGGTGATAGTGCAGATGTCGTTGGATCTTAGATCAACGACTCTCATGACACACACATCAGCAGGAAATAATCCCAGAAAAAACAAAATCTCAACTTTTAATACTTTCCTCTATATTTTATGGATTTTTGTAAAATCCATATCTCCCAAACCACTCATCCAATTAACCCCAAATTTTGAGGGAAAGTTAATAATAATTTAATATTTCATCATGACGAATTTGGGATCATTATCTAAAAAAACGGATCCCTTCCTTTAGTTGCAAGTTATTACTCCATATGTATATTTCTTACCTATTTTCTCTTTCCTTTGCTATTAAATTACTTTCTTGGATTCCTTGGACCTCAAGGAACCTTAATGGCTTAAAATCCCATCTTGGGAATATTCCTTAGCCTTTTATTTATCTTTTATCCATTTTCTTATTATCTTACTTATTTCGTTATTTTTTAATGATTTCTCTTTATCTTTCATTCCCTTTTCCCTCTTTTCATATTTCTTTTATCAGAAATCATATGTAAATGAATTTTACTCAATTGTGGTCATTAATGCTACTTTCTAAATAATTCCAAGTATTTCTTATAAATACTTTGCTTAATACACATTATCTTGTATCTTTTCTAATATTTGGACTTTTCTTCTTTTCTTTTCTTATTGCTTTATTTTTGCAACTTTGGACTCCTTGGAACCCAAGGAACCCAAGAGGCACGAAATCCCTCTTTGGATTTTCCTTGTAGAGGTTTCCATCTCATTCTTTTCTCAAATATTCAATTATTCATTCACTAATTGAATTTTCTTATTATTTGGCCCAATAGCCAATACAACTCACAACACAAACATCAAGGCTATTGTAAAAAAAATCCATTTATTCCAAATACATTATATCATTATTTTTCCAAATATCCTTAATATGAGAAATTAAATTTCTCACCAAATAAACCCAAAAATTGGGGTTGTAACATCCTTCTTCTCTTATAGGAATTTTGTCCTTAAAATTCTATCAAGCAAACAAACAATTCAGGATAAGACTTTTCCATGTCCATCATTGGCCCCTATGTGGCTTTACCATACTCATGGAATTTCCAAAGAACCTTTATTCATCACATATTCTTTTCTCTAAGTTCTTTCATCCTGGCGTCTATAAACTGCACAGGTGGACTCAGGTCATTTCAGCCTCCCTTGGGGCTCACTAGGTTCATTGCTTAGCACATGGTCGGGGTACCTCACATAGTGCTCTAAGTTGGACACATGAAAATCATTACACATTACTTTATCCTGATGGGTAAGATCAAACTTAACCTTCTCCACCCAACCATGTCAAAAGAGCCCATGCATCGGGGACTCAACTCTCTTAGCTATAACTTAGAGGGGTCAGATTTTCATGTCACCTATTCTCCCATAGTGAACTGCATGTCAGTCTACTTTGCATCTGCTCACGACTCTCGTCGTCTCTAGGCTCCTTTCAGCCATTGCATGATCAAAGCGGCTTCATCTACACCCACTGTGGTCTTTTTCTAACCATCACGTGGTCCTTTCACCAACATCACCTTAATGAAGTGGTGACCGACACAACCTCCCTTACATAGCTTCTTTAAATCCCGATACTAGCTATGGTGGTCATCATCACAAGAACTGTCTCTAGATATCACCCTGAACGAGCACAAATGCTCTCATCAAACCCTTTAGTCTGGATCATACTAACCATTAGCTAGGGGTGATAAATTGTACTAACATAGAGTACTTCATGTACCTTCTTCCATCTTATGGAAGTAACCCTTTAGGTTATACTCGAGAACTTTTAAATTCACCACATGGTGTAGTTGAACCATCTCTCTCATATGTAGTTCAACCCGATCTGTTCCTAGACAGTACTCTTTCTTTCTCATGTCATCTAGGTAAGGCGATCTACTATAACCCACATTGCATCTTGACCTTCCTTGGTCTAGGGGAGACTTACAACATTCATAGTGATGAACTCCCTTTCTCTCTCGGGGACTCTTTATCCTTTATATCAATGCACTAGGTTACTAGTGTTCCTCCTTCACCCTCATCTTGCATGGCCATATACCACATGCGACTTTATCTTAGACATCTAAAGTACTACTGTCACTTATTATCTTGGTAGTACCACGGTGTATGGTGATCTTCAATCATGATTTCTTGTATGTCATGATTCCTCAAGATCGATTCCTCGGAAACCTTAAACCACTCTAGTCGGGGTTTCATCACCTTCTTTTCCAAAGAAGTGCAGTTAAGGCTCTACAACAATCCTTTCATTGCATCAAGGACTAGACTGGCTAACCAAACAACCATTAACTGATCTCGTTACATTAGTGTTAGCCAAACATATCTTCTTTTCCAAACTTAGGGTTATTCTAACAACTTCTTCTAGCCAAACTAGCCAGATATATCTCAACCAGAGCATCCATTACCACTTCACTTTCTTATGTATTAGGTAATGTTGATGACATACACCTTCATGTATGCCACTTACCATCTCAAACTCAAACTCTAAGTCTATCTTCATTGAGAACACTTTGACCTCATCTTCTTGGTGGTCAAACTCAACCTTGTTTGACTCATGTCTCATGATAGAAACATCCTCATAAGGTGACCACCTCATTCCTCTTAGTGGTTGCAAACCATCCATGTATCATTCACTTTACCAGGGTATGTTATCTTTTCTATCCCCATATCTCGTGGCAACGTTCCAACATACGTCATCTTTATCCTTGGTGTATGGCTTGCGTACTGTCCTATCTCTCACTCCCATAACAAGAAGAAATAAGCATTTGGCTGCAGTCCAAATACAAAGTTCTTCCTGTTCCAAGAGTAGAGATGGTGCATCCCACCTTGCCAGTACACCATAAAATCTAAGTTGAAAAGTGCCGTTTATGCTTCTATATTACAATCATCTTGATATCCAAGTTACCTCCATGGAAAACTGGTTTCGAACCTACTTGGGTCACCTCACAATCCTTGGTCATCTCCTCTAGGTCTATAGGGTGCCGACACTTTTGGGGTCATCCCTCTTCCCTCATGCATCAAGAGAGTGCCCTACTCATCTGCCCTTTGGGTCCCATGAGTTCATGAAGGTGATCAATCTCCTAACCCATGGCCCTCAGATAATGATAGCTGTTACCTCCCGACCCTATGGTCATGTGCAACTAGGGAATTAGACAACTCCTACTTCCATCGGTCTTATCCCTACCTGACCCTAGGATAGACTTAGGATTATCCATCTATAGTACATGTCCAACTTAGAACCTTACCCAAGCCTTCATCATCTCGCTTGTATACATGGGATGACATCCATCCTCTCATGGTGACCTGCCTACCTTGGTCAGGCCCCTTACCGGTTACCTCCATGGTAACACATCCACATGCACTTAGAGATGGATATCTATGGTTCTACAGGTTCATTCTCATACCATGTACTTTTCACTTAGCTTCTCAAGATCCTATGAGACCTCTTTAGGTTACTTAAACCAAAAAAACTGATAAACACACCACTAAAGGGTCCCTTCTCCCAGGATGGGAGGAAAACTTCACCTAGATAACACAGGTCACAAACATCCTTATGCTTTGGGTTTACATCCACCTGATCATGCTTAACCCTATTAAGCTACTAAGGAACAAGCTGACCACCTACTACACCATGCTGGGTCATACTTGTTCTCATCCTCAACACTGGATCACGATCATACCTCCCCATGTCATCCACTTAGCCATGAGGGGTTCATCAAACATACCCTTAACTTAAGGGGTTTCCTTTACCTCTACACACGAGGAGTACCATACTCGAAACTATAGAGACTCAAATCTCACCATGAGCATCGGATACACTGCTTCCCCTCTTAGGCCTAGGAACCCTAGGTTCTCCTTTGGGTATCCAACTGCATGCTCAATCTCTTAACCACAAATCAGGCATGTCCAAGGTATGTCATGTACTCCTATGATCCTTTTATGAGCAACACCTCAGAGTTGAGTCCTCCTCAAGAACAACCAACTAGGTATAAAGCCTCAAAACTTTCTACTTAAACCTCCTCAAGGTCTAAGGCACTCTTTGTCTCCACTTAGCAGGTAAATACCTATACTATAGGCACATAGGTACCAGAAGCATTACTCTCTCTTTAGGGTTTGGTTCCTCTAAAGGATACCAAGATATCATCCATTTCCAGGGATCAAGAATGAGGAAACCACTATCATCCACTTAGGTTGTATCATCCTCAACTCCCACTGTTTCCCATGTCTCAGAATCTAAGCTTCCAACTTTTTTGTATGAGTCCTGCTCTCTCTAGAGACAACCCTACAAACAACATTACTATGAGATGTTCTCTCTCCAAGAGGGATCAAGCTCACAAGCATACCCCTACATGGTGAAGCCTATGTTTGCTCATGGTTATCCATAGCTCTTTACGCTTATCTCGTAGGCTATTCCCTCATACTTTCCTAGCTAGGGTTTCAACCTACTTCTTGTACCACCGGCGTACCATGGGTGTCTACTATACCATTCTCATTAAAGCTCATGGGGTTTCCATGGGTCCTTCTCTAACCTCATCAATGAAGGAGCTATCCTTCACTCTAACATGCATGACCCTTCCCAGGGTTGGGTTGCCAAAGGTGCTAGGTCACCCATGGATCAGATGGCATCCCAAAGGCATGTCCTTTCGAACACCTAGTCTATCGTGATATCTATTCTCCACTTCATCTCTCTCTAACCTACACTTAGGGTTAGGGTTATCATCATCCTTAGAGGATGTGCCAGGTCTCTACTTGTAATGGAGATCTCTATCTCCAAGACTAACTCTCTTTCCTTATCCTCCTGCCAAGAAAGTCTGGCCTCAGGTCTCTCCTGAGGGCATGACAACTTATGTCATACGACCTAAGCATGTATCTATTCCTTAGTTTACACTTACTCTATTAAGCTTATGTCCATGACATCTTATTTACATACCTTTTTCATTAATTTGGTGGAGGATTCCTTAGACCTTATTAACCTTACCCATACCTCAAGAGGGTGAGGAAAATAGAGAAAATCCTAATCCTTATAATCCTTAACAGCATTTGAGTTGAGAAGGGATGAATAAGATGAGAAAGTCCTAAAGGCATCTTATTTCGATTCATACCCTAAGACTTTGGCTAGGCAGTCACACAGATCCGGGAGTCCTCATATTCTGACTAGCGGTGCGGAGGAAAATATTGCCAGCCCCCGGTCGTGATCCTTTTCTAGACATCTCTGTCTTTCGGATAATCCTCTAATAACTCCCTTGGGTTCTATGGAGTTTGTAAAATTTAATAATTATTAATGGTTAAGTGAGGAACCTACGCTCTGATACCAAATGTTACGACCCCACCTTCCGGTAACCCCCAATTAAGGGAGATCGAGAGGTCGAAGCCGTACCCATACTTTCCGGATCAAAGGTTCGACAATTAACCAAGAACAATTATTAAATTTTAACATACTAAACTGAAAAGCTGTAAGAAAATAAACTTTTGCATACCTGTTTGAAAACTTGGATCTCTAAACTTCTATCCACTTATGGATTCTACTCTAACTAATCCTCCTTGTATTTTACTTCATGTATTTCACAATATGACGATGTACTATTTGTCCTTTTGGCTTGTACCTAAAACGCTGACAAACAAAATGTCGGTCAGCCGAAGCTGGTATGTGGGGAAAACAATAAACGTGCAACTATGATAACAACGTAAACATTCAATTAATCATTTAACAACCAAGATTACGTTTTAAATATAACTCCGCGATCCATGAGTACCCTATCCTCTGTGCTATCCCTATAGTGGACCTAGATACTACCTTCCTTATGGTAGATCCCCATTAAACCCCTCATGGTCCCACCAATAGGTGAACCAGTTTCTAGGGTTGAGTCACATGGCACTACTCATAAGTAGACCACTCCTTAACTCATGGTATGCTAATGGGTCTCATGTCACTACACTTAGTAGCCCAATTTCTAACCCACGATAACCTAGACCTTACTCTAGGTTGCCCCTTTTTACCCTTTACAAGCCACATAGGTGGACCCAGATCTAGCCAGTTATACATGTATATTCATAGTGATAGTCATAGTCACTCTATAGTTGCATGAAATAAAAGCATCCAACAGTTATTTCAAGTCATGAGGGAAACGTCGATAAAATCATCAGAAAACTAGTCGGGATAATCATAAGCGTAACCACATACCTTTGCCATGCAGATCATTCAATCATACTTCAAGCATATTGTCCAAGCAAGCAAGTAAATCAAGAAATCATCATATAATCTGCATTATGTAAATTCTAAAGTGACACTAAACACATTAAATACATTATACCCTACTTGACCCTAATATAGGGTTTATGTTTTGGATAAGGAGTAAGGGTATTAACCCTATTTCCATCATATATTTAACATTTGGCGAACCCTAGTTACTAAAACCATCTTATCTTCTTATTAAGATCACTTAGATCGAATATGTTCATTAACAACATAGCAAATTAAGATCTTTAGCCCTAATTCCACACATTAAAGAATATCTCCCTTAGAGATCCTAAATACCTTGTCATTATTACCATGATTACATTTATTATCATCATGCTCAAAAGGATCAGATAATATCATAAAAGAAAGGCTTTTGACATTTTCAATGTCTTAATACCCAAAACTAGGGTTTTTAAGCATTACTCATTACTTTAATCCTTCTTTGCACTACGTTTATAATATGGATCATATTTAGGTCTCAAACATATTTTATTTAGATTCTACGTGTTCTCCTGATCAATTTTCATATATAACATATTTTCATTCGAGCTACGTAGTAATTTCTATGATTTTCGCAAGAAACCCCATTTTTCTGTAATATTAGTCAGAGAGGAGAATTTACCAAAAAACGAAGGTCGTTTGATCAGTGGTCCGATGATCCACCCTTTGGATCTAACATTGCTCATCACGTGCGGCTGGCTTTGCTTGGTCACTGTGATATTACACCATTGTCCCCGAGGTCTTGGTCTGAAGCTACATGCGCACAGGGGGTAGGGAGGTCATTTCCTCCTTTTCTCTTCTTCTTCCTTGCGACGAGTCCCTGTTCGTGAGCCAGCCTTCGAGGGCAGTCAACCCGGATGTTGACTTTGATCATCTGGTCACCCCAGCAACTGGAGAAGGCCTCACACCCTCTGCCACACCTCGCCGAACTCGAGGGCGACAGTGCTTTTCCCTGTGAGGGTGTAACCGGAGAGGACGGGAAGGTGATGTCTTGGTAGCTTTGTAGCTTGGGCGAGATAGAGGGAAACGAGGGGAGGATAACAATTGATGGCGGGGAAAGAAGCCTAGATGCAGGCTGATATACACGACCACCAAGGTGTCCACACATTGGGTGCCCATGCATTTATATATCATCTACGATCGAGGGTTGGGTTCCATGACATAGGTGGTTTGGGTAAAGCTTCTAGAGAGCTCTAAACTAGCCAAAACCCAGGGTAGGCAGGTTCGCCTTGGTCTCCCAAATCTAAAGGAAAGGTCCCCGAGTTTGCCTATGCACTCAATCACAAGAAAAATCCCTTGGAAATCTCTACAACCTTCCTTAGATGGCTTGAGGTGGGTGATAGTGCAGATGTCGTTAGATCTTAGATCAAAGGCTCTCATGCCACACACATCAACATGAAATAGTCCCAGAGAAAACAAAATCTCAACTTTTAATACTTTCCTCTATATTTTATGGATTTTTGTAAAATCCATATCTCCCAAACCACTCATCCAATTAACCCCAAATTTTGAGGGAAAGTTAATAATAATTTAATCTTTCATCATGCCGAATTTGGGATCATTATCTAAAAAAAAGGATCCCTTCCTTTAGTTGCAAGTTATTACTCCATATGTATATTTCTCACCTATTTTCTCTTTCCTTTGCTATTATATTTACTTTTTTGGATTCCTTGGACCTCAAGGAACCTTAATGGCTTAAAATCCCATCTTGGGAATATTCCTTAGCCTTTTATTTATCTTTTATCCATTTTCTTATTATCTTACTTATTTCCTTATTCTTTTTAATGATTTCTCTTTATCTTTCATTCCCTTTTCCCTCTTTTCATATTTCTTTTATTAGAAATCATATGTAAACGAATTTTACTCAATTTTGGACATTAATGCTACTTTCTAGATAATTCCAAGTATTTCTTATAAATACTTTGCTTAATACACATTATCTTGTATCTTTTCTAATATTTGGACTTTTCTTCTTTTCTTTTCTTATTGCTTTATTTTTGCAACTTTGGACTCCTTGGAACCTAAGGAACCCAAGAGGCACGAAATACCTCTTTGGATTTTCCTTCTAGAGGTTTCCATCTCATTCTTTTCTCAAATATTCAATTATTCATTCACTAATTGAATTTTCTTATTATTTGGCCCAATAGCCAATACAACCCACAACACAAACATCAAGGCTATTGTAAACAAAATCCATTTATTCCAAATACATTATATCATTATTTGTTTAAATATCCTTAATATGAGAAATTACATTTCTCACCAAATAAACCCAAAAATTGGGGTTGTAACATAGCCACATGACGATAGGGAAACACCTACCACCACTAGATCCCATGCCCGACATACATCAGGGATCAGTAGCCGCCTACCACCCTTCTCGACGACCCGTACTCCCTCCTTCATTGTTGGCTACAACTCTCCAGCAAAAACCCTTGATTTCAGACAGACATGCAACATACCGCCATTGACACCTATCGCTACCTGAAACCAGACCCTGGCCTGACGATTGATCCTTGCCTCCATCACGAAAGACCATGCCACCTCGATCACCTTTGTCCTCAACCATTAATCTTTGATACCACCCACACTTGCCACCTCCATCAAGTCCACCTCCGAATAGATCCATGCTAGCTGTCACGACCTGCTCCAGCCTCTGACAAGATTGGGGCCGACTTCAGTTCTCTCTAGGATGCAAGTAAGACATTGGTGAGTTGAGGATAGCAACAAGTCTTGGTCTATGGCTAATCTAGAGAACCAAATTTCCATATGTGAATCCAATGGTAAGTGTATTATCTCCTATAATTTGATTTTAGAACTTAATTTTAACAAGAATATGTGATCACATAATAATGAGCTACCTATATTGGTCATCATGACCTACTCATAACATGTACTTGTTATAGATTAGTATATATTCATAATAGTTCATGAGCGTCAATGAGTTCACCACATAAAATTTCTCATTTTCGAAATTATTGATAAGATATATGGGACTATAGAGTAATAAGTAGGTCTTAGTCAGAATCTTGTTAATTACCTCTATAGTATATGAACATATGTGTTAGTATATATATATTAGTATGAGAAAGTTGTATCTCTTGTAGGTCTATCAGGGCACACGGTGCACTAAATATAATTCCAATATACTCTATCTACTATCTTAACATTTGTCACATGTGAATTGAAGGCCTAGATATCTACATATATGTCATACCTATATAGTATAGATGATCGTATTTAGAAATACACAATAGATTTAAAATGTATGTCTATATGGATTGACCTATTTGACCAAATAAAACTACACGATACAAGGATAGAGATTGACATCACAAGACCAAATTGGAAAAATGAGTACTCCTAACCAAACATATAATAGCTTAGGCATACCCTGACCTATATACCTAAAGAGAGATCTAATGAAAAAATGGGTGTCAAGTGGATCGCATGTTCATTTAAAGAATTTAACAACCCTAAATAAGATAGTTTAACAATGAATACACGTGCTTGATTTATTTTCACTAACATAAAATAATATGCTTCTAGGAGGAAGATGTGAAATAGTGGCCCGAAATACCTTATTACAATTAACTTTTGTACACACAAGGTATGATCTTCCCTATTTAATTTGGGCATTAATTTGACTAATATATTCTTGTAATGAGGCATTCCTATGATTTGCCCTTTTTATTTTTCCCATGATGAATATTTATTATTATTTTAAAATGAATAAATGTCATTTTGCATTGGGTCTATGACCCCATATGCATTGTTGTTTGGATTTGAAAATGTGATTGGTGACTTGTACCATATCTTGCCACTCTATTTTTGTATGTTAGATAATTTATCTACATACCTATTGCATGGTGCATGAGCAAAACCACTAGGGCATGCTTTTCCGCTCAGGGTGCACTTTTCCACATCTTTTTATATAGGGGCATGCTTTTCTGCCCAGCGTGTGCTTTTACACCCGTTTTAGGCCATAGATCCAGTGGTGTCAAGGTCGTGCTTTAGTAATTTAGTTTTAATATATCAGCATGCAAATATATTTTATTGTTGTGATATTGTGAATAATGGCAATACTTTTTCTCATATATTGTGCTCTATAATTTAAATGCTTCATTTTCTTGAAATTATTTCTTTTGAACTTACCTAACTTTATGGACCCTCTTGTTGGAACACCCTCTTTTGAACTTAAACTCTTTAAAATACCCAAAATATTTTATATTGCACATTTAACAATCGATACTGATGCATACCTACTTTGTTTCCTATTTTCTGGGTTGTTCCCAAAACCACCCAGACATAGGTGCTTTGAAGGACATGGACACATGAAGTTGGATTGAGGATAGCCTGGAATAAATGAGTTTCCCTCTGCTACTGGGACTCTTGTGGGATTAGATTTAGTATTTCCTTTTCTTTTGTGCCACCCTTAGCGTGAGAAACTTATTTATATGGAACATTTTGTAACTTTATAAATGGTTATTTTTTCCGCTGCTTAGCCTCTTCATGGCTTGTGTATTATACCATATGAGTGGGCCCACTATTGGGTCCCACTCTTTACAGAATGGTATAAGAGCCTAAGCAGTCAGTAAGTTGAATATTTTCAAGTTATCCTAGATTGTTGCTTAGTAGGTAGGTGATCCTTTAGCGATTGTTGTCATACCTAAACTTGAATCATGTTAACGAATTAGGGTTTCACCTCGATCCAATTTGGTGGTATATACATATTCCAAACAAAGTATGCAGATGACCTAGTTCCAGGTAAACTCTTATCAATCCTACACTCTTTTTATAGGTATATATTTCTATATGAAAAGGTTGGATCTCTTGGAAAGTAGCCTCTAACTCCCGCCTTAGGGGAGGACAATTCATCTACTATAGAGAGTAGGTTGACTTAAACTCACATAATTGTATGTAACTCTAGTACAAGTCCTTAAACCTTTTGCTTTTTTTATTTTCTAGCATGCCTATGATATACACATTATGTGAATTGAGCATGAATGGATACAAACTTAGAACATTGGCATGGTTTCTAGATTTTGAGATGTTCAATGATAGTACGTTATGATATGAACCATATCCTTTAAGGTTAGGCTTGTCTTGCCTACATCATGGAGTTACCTTAACATAGTTTCCATTGAGACTCAGTTTGAGTAACCATAATCACCCCTACCCTATTGATGGAGGTTGAGACATCACATACATAGGAGTTTACCCTTGTAGTGGATAGTTACTCTCTCCTATTATCTAGAAAGATTGTTGAACCACTATGATGTACACCTTGACTTACACAGGAGTTGACCCTTGTAGTGGATAGTTACTCTCTCCTATTATCTAGAAAGATTGTTGAACCACAATGATGTACACCTTGACTTGAACACTCATAGCTAGGTGTAACCCTAGTTCTCACCTTATACCCGTTATGTTGTTTCTCTAGTGTAGCTCTCATACATTCACTTGCTATTGAGTACACATGGATAACCAATGTCGAACCCTATTTAACATTTAGAATTTTGATGATAAGTGATATCCGACACTAGCTTGGTTATGATTAAGAAGATATTTCCTTCATCAAGGAGTTAACCCTACATAATCTCTTCCCAAATATACCTATCTAAGGGTTGGAAACATCTCATTGAGTGTTTGTGATTTGTTCCTAAGTGTGATTGATGAAGGTAATGTGACATGTCTTGTGGGTGTTCCTAAGGGTCCACTTCTCTCACCTCCATGTTGAAATTAGATTACCTAGTGAATGAGGTGATGGATGATATAAATATATAATTTAATTAGTCTTAAGGAGGCACCTTGTTGTAAACAGACAAGTGAGTAGAAAACCCTAATTCCTTTCTATAGTGTTGGATGATCATATGACTCTCATATATCTTTCTATAAGGTAGTGAAAAAAAATTAAATTATGATGGAGAATGGTTGATGTTGTGCTTTAGTAGGATCTAACAGAATTTGATCATGTGTAATATGAAACATCATTCTCCCTATGCTATAGGTTAGGGATATCTAGATTGTGCCCTCCTAGTTGTAGTAATGACTAGACTCTTTAAGTATAATGAAGTGATGATTGAATTATAGTAGGTATGCATTGTAATGGGAAGTGGTTGACTTGGTTCTCAGATTGATTTTAGAACCATTTTGGGTTTTTATCGCAAGGTTTTCATCATCAAACTTATATTTGTTACTAAATTATGATAATAAAAAAACTTTTTTTAGATTTTATCAATGATTTTGGAACCAAGTCACGACCACAAGAAAGTTTTAAGTAGTAGATATTACCTTTAGCTAAGAAATCTTTGACTAGCATTTCAACCCTCTGACCCTAGGCATAAGTGTGATATAGGATTTAATAGGAAGAAGATTCAATGTAATAGCTATAATCTAGTCGGTTACCCCTCTCAAATCTATGTATGATTAGGAAGGTCCTTTTAAGGGTGGATCCTAGTACACTTTGGTCATTAACTTAATTTAATGAATAGTAGAAATAAATGGTTATTAGAATAGGAATATCTTTGGTAACTTGTAGTAACAATGTCACACAATTATAGGCACCATAAATTTAGGATAGTGAGTAAGCAATTCCAATTATGCCACCATAAATGTTACTTAAGTAAAAAAGTGATAATGATGATGATGTAATCATGATGTGATATGTTGAGGTCCTTGTTCCTAATCAATTTATTCCATAGACTTGGTGGTTGCTATATGAATGACCCTAAAGGAAAATCTACTTATAGAGACTAATAATGGGAGGGATACTGAACATCATAATAATAGGATGGAGGGACATCCGTTAACATGTAGGTAACCATAATGAATTAAAATTATTAATCCTCAATCTTAAAGTAATTTCCCTAGACAATAATACAATATGAGAAGATAACAGAGACTTTATGAATGGATAAGATAATTTCATGTTGGGTTTCACACATAAGTGTGATGTGGGTGTGTTATGCTAGGACTCACTGTGATGCCCTAATTAACCACAAATGGGATTACTCAAAACCAAAAGTGGAACTAACACTAAGCAAGAGAATTACTAGAAAATACCAAAAATTAAAACCAATTTCATTAAAGCACCATAAGCCGAAAACTTATTACATATGAGTTCACAACACCTGCCACATATGGCTCATGACATGTTACATGGTGCTTACATCACTACAGATCAACATTCCTACCAACAACCTGTCACATAAGATACATACAAGTACAACTATCATAACCATAGAACCATGGCACACAGACCAAAAACTCGTAACTGATCACATAATCACAAAACATCTCAAAAACACCCCAAAGACCTAAGTGTACAAGGGTGACTCTAGGACTCTAACACCAAAAGACTAGAAACACATACAACCTTATCAGCTACTGCTCTTTCTTAGCTGTACGACCTATACCTCTTCGTGGACGGTCACTTTAAAGATGTGGAAACCCATGGGGTGAAACCAAACATCCCAACGAGATATAGAAATCTCGGCCAACACTACTAAAGTACATATAAGCTAAACATGTAAAACTAAGTATATAATTAACATAGGTAGCAAGTTGAGCATATTCAACTAAATAATATGTATATAACCAGTATAGTAGATTAAACAAGATCAGGTAGCCACCACTGAATAGTAGATCAAATTATGTTCTAAAAAGGAATATGAAGAACATGTATAACAATTGACTTCTCTTACCGTCTTATAATTCAAGAAATCAGTAAAATGATAGGGCAAAGGCTCAACCAATGTGAGACACATGCCACCTAAGCATGTAGACATATACTATGCAGCTATGTTACATCTTTTATTATGCCCTAAGCATTTGAGTTGTACCACCCAAATCCAACTGACCACTGCTAAGTCAAAATTAGTTCCATATAAGGTCCATGGAAGAGCCAAAATCCATGACCTCTCCAACACCTCTTGGTCAGCTCAAGAGGACACCATAGAGACATATCAACCAACTGCAAACGAGTGACATATAGTCATCACAAAGATCATCTCACACATGGACGTCCATATATATAAACACCTAGCCCACCTTGGTACAAGTAACACCGCTAGAAGAATAGGCTCATGCATGGCCGTTCTTTACATGAAGGAGTGACTCAATCATGGCCATCCATATCACAAAGATATCGGATTACACATGGCCATCTCACACAACTTGTAATTAAGGATGCAAGTAGATGCTCAACTTTCACCTCACTTATTCAAAAATGTGCACTGCGAGTTACACTTGTTTCACCAATCCAACAAATAAAGATGACACTTTGGTATGGATCTATTGCACATGGCAACTACATGATTAGGTTTCACTTGATTATTTAGCTTATTGGGTGACTTACAGAATGAATAAAGTTACAACATATAAATCTAAAACAAACTCTACAAGAAAAAGGGTGTATTGCATCTTCAAAAGATGTAAATGTACAAGGTGTGGTCTTGTCACACAACCGCCACATGGTACTCAAAGTTTTTCCATCCACAAGGAAATCATCAATGTCACATATCACCATGGGATCATAATCCCTTAATCACATCACTTGAGGATATCACCTCTTAGTAGGCATCAAGCTATCACTAGGTCATAGGACCTATCACATTAAGCCATGTATGTTCATCATCACATATTGTCTCATTAGTGTGCATAAGAACCACCCTGTATCACATAACCATCACCATAGCATACATAATCCATGGCATACATATCACCTACAAGGTTAGGGCTTACAAACAAGAGAGAGAAAACATTCTACATGATGAACATCTCATAAGAGAGAAAGCAAACACAAAATTCATCTTTAGGGTTAGGGTTTCAAAGTTTAGCCAATTAGGGTTTGTATGTACATACAAGTACTAAACCCTACATATAGCACCACCCACATTCTTGGAACATCTTAGGATTGAGGAACATGATTAAGGTTAGGCAAACCATTATCCACATAGAACTACACATGGATTAAACATTACTTATGGAAGTATATCAACCATATGTTAAAGCATGCCTCTCAACCACACATCATACAAAAGCCACGACCACTCATGCAACCAGGTCACAGACACCCCAAGAAGCACTTGTCGTGACCCCAAGGAGAAGGGCCGTTGTGGCCACCAACCCTATGCATGTCGCTACCACGACAGGGACAAGGGTTGTCTTCAACACAAGATCAAGAATGCATCCATAACAGAAGCAACGTCCTACCGAGACAAGGCAAGAGAGGACGACACATAACTAGGACATCCCAACCAAAACAGCTCATGGGTCGTGACCAAACCAGATGTCATGACCATGAAACACCAAAGAGAAAACCTATCATGACCCCAAAATGTTCATGACCAAAACCAGGGCAAACACAACATTACGATTGCGACCCAAAATCTCAAGCCAAAGACATGTCGCAACTCAAAATAAAACAAAGCATGACGACCTCTAAGGGTAAAGCCACCACCAAGACAAAGAACTATGATCAAACCAAGGTAAAAAAAAGATAAATCCATGACTAAAATTGGTGATCCAATAAAGGAAACTCATCATCACCAAGGAGGAAAACCTCATGTAAAACGATCATCAAACCCTAAAAAATAAGCTTCAAGAAACCACCATGAGAAGGAACCTCAACAAGAGACAGACACAAAGATCATCACTTCCAAAACCAAACCAAGGCTTCATAGAACACTACAATGCTCAATCATCATGCATGAAACCCAAAACCAAGGTCAAGAAGGAAGGAAAACCACCATGCATCAAAAATACCAAAATCAGATACAAAGGAAAAATTGGGGTTTCATATTACATCCAAACCAAGCATGATCTCAACATCATCCAAGCTCTAAGGTATATCATCAACTACTAGAACATTAAGGTAACATATAAAGAGAGAGAATAGAAACATGCAAGCATGGAAAGTGCAATAATAAAGAAGGTTAAGGGTTATATAACCTACCTTAAGGAAGATCACTCCAAGGAAGGAAAACTCTAAGAACATGATCACCAAGGAAGATCAAGCTCCACCAAAAGCTCTACTTTCGGCCACAAGATCACCTCAAGTGGAAACACCAAGGTAAAAGAATAGCTCAAGAAAGAGGGAAAGGAGCTCAAGGCCAAACGAAATGATAGAAAAGGGGAAAAGAGAGAAGAAACTCCATCTCACTTGGGTGTCACCTTGTCAAAACATGGCCTATTACCCTTGTGATGAGGAGCTTACTCTCAAGAACGATGACCATGTCAAAACATAGTCTAGGGTAGAGAAAAAAGAAGAAGGTGGGATAGAAGGTCCAATGAAAACATTAACAAAGAAGATAAACACTCACCAAGGTTGAAGATGATCAATGATCACCACAAGAATCACATGCAAGGGTTGAACCACCTCCAAAACACCAAGAACAAATATTTCTTGATCCACCAAGCTCCAAGATCACCCAAGCAAGGAAGGAGGAAGAGGATGGATGAAAAAGATCACTTCCAGGAAGAGAAGACAGTTTATATAGAAGAGGAGGAGAGAGGTAGGGCAAGGGATGAGGTGTCAAGGAAAGAAGATCCCAAAGGGGCACTTGTCCACCCAAGAAACTAACATGCAACCAAATAAAGCCCACATGCAAGAGATGGTAATACACTCTAGGTTGGATCTCGACCACATAGGCCACCAAACCCTCATGTCATGACTGCAACACACCAAGGGAACCACCCATGGTTGCGACATACCACCAAGGACCACTAGGTCGTGACACAAGGTCACCACGAACTCCAGGTCGCAATACTCTACACAAGAGCGCCCATTTCGACCTAAGACAACCAAGATAACCTTGGTCGTGACAAAAATGCCTAGGGGAGGTGTCTTGACCTTGACACACTCCACCCAGGCCCCAGGTTGAGACCTATGTTGAAGCAAACCAATAAGGGTCACATGGTTAAGGTACACCAAACCCTAGAAACCCTAATCACCACTAACGGTGACACCACTCAACTAAGGGTCCACCAAGGTGTCCTAGAGCACCAATATCTCCCTCACAAAGCTAAGAGATAGAAAGAAGCTCTAGAGGTGACAAATTACAAGAATACCCCTACTAATGGGTAATTTGCAATTTGCACCAAAACTAGCACAGAAAGCACAAACAATATCAAAACCAGCTCAAACTGGAGACATAAGCTCTCCACATGCTCTAAGATCATGAAAAATGATTAGAGAAAGGTTCTAAGCACAACATCAAGCCAAAAAAAATATGCTTAACCCAAAACACAGGTCAAGGATCTTACAAGCCATAAACCCCTTGCAAGGATTTCACCCCCAAAATCCTAAGCAAAAAGAGACAGGTACTTCTTACACATCTCTTCCTCAAGCTCCCACATGGATTATACAATGACACAATGATTCCATTGAGCCTTCACAAGCACTATGTCCTCCTTCTTCAACTTCTTTACCCTCCTGTCAAGGATCAACATGGGCCCTTCGACATATGACATGTCCTCATCAAGCTTCACCTCTACAGGATGCAAAACAAACTTCATATCAGGGTGGCACTTCCTCAACATAGACACATAGACACTAGATGCAACCTGTGCAGCTCAGGTGGCAGCTCCAACATATAGGTCACCTTCCCAATACATGCCACTACATGATAAAGTCCCATATACCTAGGATCCAACTTACTGTTCTTCCCAAACCATAAAACACCCTTCCAAGGAGAGATTTATAAATACACCATGTCCCCCGCTTGAAACTCCAAGGGTCTTTGCCGGTTATTAGCATATGACTTTTGTCTATTTTGAGATATTTGTAAATGCTATTGGATCACTTTGATCTACTCTGTTGTCTGTTGCACCATCTCAAGACCAAGAAGCTAATGTTCACCTATCTCATACCAATACAAAAAAGACATGCAACGTCTCCCATACAACACCTCGTATGGTGCCATGTCGATGCTCCTATGATAAATGTTATTACAGGCAAACTTGATCAAACTGAGATGGTGATGCACGTGTTTTGAGTCACTTTTATAGGCTTATTTTATACATGTTTTGTGCATTTATTTATCACATCTTGATTATATTTGCATGAAATGCTATTGTTGGCCTGTACACTCTATTCAAATCAAATAATGCTTAATCTATCATATTTAGATGATTCTATGCATTACTCGTACTTATGCACATTTCTCTGCACTTTTTAGGTATTTTATGTATAATGCAGAGTTGGTGCCACCGGCCCATCTAGTCGGTGCCACTGAGATCACATTAGTAGCCGGGCATAAGTGAGTAGCAGACTCGGTGTCACCGACCCATCTAGTATGTGCCATCAAGATCTGGTCAGTAGGACAGCTCAAGCAGACACATCAACTCGGTGCCACCGACCAACCAGTCGGTGGTACCGACTGTGCCAGATTCAACAAATAGAGTTGATCACACAGATCCAACGATTCACGTTGCATGGTACCGTAAGTTGGCCTATGACCTAAGAAAGGATGACCAGACCTAGGGGGATCACATTACGCACAGCAAAAAAACTAGAGAGGAGAGGGAGAGAGGAGCACAGAGCCAAAGACCGTCAATCGGGAGATCCGAACACCTCTAATGGGCGTTTTTGCTGCCGAAAGACTGCAGAACGTGCGTTTCTCGAGGAGGATCATCCGGAACACCTTCTCTCAAGGGGTTACACAAGTTTCTTTCATGTTTCCCATCTTTCTCTCCTTTCTCTCCATGTATTCACAACTAAAAACCATGTAGGGCTAATCCCCTCCTTTCCTTAGGACCCAGGAGTATCCTAGAGAATCATTGTATTGACTTTTTTGCATGAATTAATATATATTTCTCTTTAATCCTGGATATATAGTTGTGTTTTGAATGATCTACCCATGCTTGATCACCATCAATAGATTAATAGACTGATAATTGCTCTGGAAGGAGGATTAAAGGTTAGAAAACCACAATCTATACACTTTCCTAAGAGTTCTTTAGAAAAGGTAACATACAGTTAGTGGAAAGAAACCTAGAGTCTTTGATAATGCACCTAGACTAAGATATAATTTGCTACAGATGTGGAATTGGCTTAGATCTAGGTAGTGGATTGCACTGTGGAAGCAGTCAATTATGACTACAGGATTTCTATCCAGGGTAGGAGTAAAATTTATATTAATTTGGTAGAAATAAGATATAACGAGACCCCATGGTGAAATTGATAATCCTAAGGAATCCACATCATTTGAATCAATCACCAGTAATTTTCATTTAATTCTCTTTTATTTTGTTTAAACTCAAACTCAATCTTTTAATCGATTTAGCTGATCGCACTGTAGTTAGTAGTAGTCACTGAGACTATGTCTCCCTGAGTTCGACTCGGGCTTCACATAGGCCTATATTACACGACGCATACACTTGCATTTATATGCATGGTTTTAGCATGTCAAGTTTTTGGTGCCGTTTCCAGGGATACGAAAAAGTTTCAACATCACGAGTGCTACGGGAGGCCACTCTATGCCACTTTTTTTTATTTCTTGCAACTTTATTTTTATCATTGAAATTCATTACATACATATAGAACAAATTTTCTCTATTGAGTACCGTGATTAACTGATTCCACATTTTTAGGTACTAGTGCATGGTGCAAACACAGACCACAGACTACGGAGAATCGACACCAGAGGTCCCAATTACTATTGGGGATCTACAAGGTCTGTCAGAACCTTAACGCCATCTCCAGTTCAAACAACTTCATCGGAAGACATACCGTTGTCAACCAAGCAACAAGAAATGGGGGATAGTAATCCAGGGGCTGAGAAGACAATATGGGAGATAATTTAGGCATCTTCCTCAACTGCACTAATAGGACCTATCAAGAAACAAAATGTGAATGTAGCACAATACAAGATTGATCTAGGGCTGATTGCACTCATCAAGTCACAAACTTTTTATGGGCACAATCATGAAGACCCGGTGGCACACATCAACAACTTTGTGAAGTGTTGTGACATGGTGAAAGTGGATAGGTTTCCACAAACAGCTATTTATCTAAAGCTGTTCCCATCATCATTGGTGGACAAGGCAAAAGAATGGTTGTACAACCTACCAAAGGAATCGATTGAGACATGGGATCAAATGATCGAGATGTTCTTTGAAAGGTACTTTCCTTCGGAAAAGACAAACAAGATGGTGAGGAACATTCACAATTTCAAACAATAGGCATCTGAATCCTATTATGAAGTTTGGGAGCGTTTTCAGAACATGCTCAGGAAAGTACCTCATCATGGAATAGATTTGGAGAACCAAGTCAAGATGTTCTACTTTGGGCTCCACAAAAATGAACGTGCCACCTTATATAGCGCAGAAACGGGGTTCTTTCTCAACAACTCACCCTCTAAGTGTCAGGAGATTTTGAAAAATATGGCAAAGAATCAGGCATGGGGTAATAAGAGAGATCATCCAGAGAAGATCAAAAGCATAGGGGAGTCTAAAGTTATCACCACTTTGAATGAGAAGCTAGAGTTGATAGCAAGGAGGCTGTTAGAGAAGGAAAATAATTCGACAGATGAAGAAGGACAAGTGAAGTATATCTGTCAGCAAGGATATAAGAACAATGACTACTCGTGGAGAAAGGACCCCAAGTTTTCTTGCAAAGACCCAAACAACTTCCTACATGTTACAGATCAACAGAACCAACACAAGAACAATCAGCAACAACGAACTACAGTAGAGGAGAACACAAATGAAATCCTGAATAGGATAGTGAAACAGAATGGGCAATTGATAAACAACTTCACAACGTGATCTCAAGAATCAAGGGGCCTAGATGAGGAGTTTTGAGACAACTTTGTCTCAGCTAGCAGTAGATGTGGCGGCCTTGAAGAAGCCTACACAACATGGTTTTCTAGGAAACACTAACACTCCAACAAGAAACCAGTAGGTCAAGGCAATACTACTGTGGAATGGGAAGAAGACTTTGACTCCAAGGACTGCAAAAACTAAGGTGACCAAGCCTACTAAAAGTGGTGACCCAATGGCAGAGCCAACACAAGTAGTAATTGAGGCAGACAACCCAGGGGAAGAGAAGAATTAAGAATCTAAAGTGGAGAAGAGGACTTCATATGTGCCACCGCATCAAAGAACACAGACAGTACATGTTCCATATCCTAACAGCTTGAAGGCAACAAGGATGGATCAACAATTCAATAAATTTCTAGATAGCTTTAGGAAGCTTTCCCTGAACATACCATTGATTGATGCGATTGAACAAATACTGTCATATGGTAAATTTTTGAAGGATGTTATTAATAAGAAGAGAAGGATCCCAGATGCTGAGGTAGTAGTACTGAGGGAGCACGTTATTTTCTTCATTTTAGGTATACTACCACCAAAGAGACATGATCTCGATTGCTTCAACATCACATGTTATATCGGGAAAACAAAGTTTGGGGATGCACTCTGTGATTCATGGGAAAGCATCAATTTGATGACCCTATCTACCTTTAGGAAGCTCGGTCTCAAAATGTCTAGGAAGAGCAACATGACAATCCAATTGTTAGACAACTCAGTTGTGAAACCGTATGGTATTTGCGAAGAGGTACTTGTTAAGGTGGATCGTTTTGTTTTCCCTATAGACTTCATGGTGATGGAGATGTAGGATGACCATGGCAATGAATTATTATTAGGGAGACCCTTCCAAGCCACAACTGATATGATCTTGGAGATGGCTAGAGGCCAGTTGACCATGGGAATTAAAGATGATAGGTTTGAGATCAATATGCCAGACAATTCGAGGTCACCCAATGATTAGGAGCAGTGTAATATGATGATGCACATGGATAATAATATCTCTTTATTCTTGGGAAAACCATTTTTGGACATGGCGCATGTAATGACAAAGGTGGACAAGGGTACACTAGTTGTAGACATCATGGAGAACACTAAGGTGGTCTCACTTGCCAAGACAGTAGGGTACCCAGATGACAAACATGATGAATGGTGTTCATCCACCATGGACGAGGATGGAGAGGACTTTCTCATACAGATACATCCACAAATCCTACTAGAGGAATGCCTAATGAACCTTATAGATGATTGCATGCAGAGCCGATCACTAGAAGAATGTGCACGACTACTGAAGGCTTTGCCATGTTACTACACAAGACACTTCGAGGATTTGGGACCGCTGCCACCAACACTAATTTCTTCACTTCTGAGCCCACCTGAGTTGAAGCTCAAACCGCTGCCACCTCATCTGAAGTATGTGTTGGTAGCTGTAGAGGAGAAGTTGCGGTTATCATATCTTCATCGTTGAGGGAATTAGAAGAAGAACAATTGATTATTGTGCTAAAGAATCACCAAGATGCATTCGGATGGACTATGGATGATATCAAAGGGATCTCTCCCTCATTGTGCCAACACAAGATTTAGTTGGAAGAAGGAACAAATCCGGTCATTCAACCTCAACATCGCTTAAATCCAATCATGATAGAGGTAGTCAAGAAGGAGGTAATCAAGCTCCTGTCGGCATGTGTATAATTTATGCTATTTCTGATTCCATGTGGGTTAGTTTGACAGAGGTAGTAACCAAGAAAGGGGGAATCACTTTCACTACTAAATCCTCTAATGAACAAATAACCACTAGGTTACTAATAGGATGGTGAGTTTGCATAGATTATCACAGATTGAACACCGCCATACTTAAGGATCATTTTCCGTTACCGTTCATTGACCAAATTTTGGAGTGACTCACGGGTCACTCCCACTTTTGTTTTCTTTACGGTTATTCTGGATATAATCAGATTTCAATCGAGCCTACGGATCAGGAGAAGTCTACCTTCACATGCCCTTATGGCACTTTTGCTTATTGCCGTATGCCGTTTGGGTTGTGCAACACACCCGCCACTTTTCAGCATTCTATGCTTGCGATTTTTTTGGATATGGTGGAACAATGTCTCAAGGTTTTTATGGACAATTTTTCTGTGCATGGGGCATCTTTTGATGATTGTCTGAAAAATTTAGATAAAGTTTTATAAAGGTGTGAAGACACCCACCTAGTGCTTAATTGGGAAAAATGCCACATGATGGTTAGCGAGGGCATAGTGCTGGGACACAAGGTGTCAGACAATGGATTGGAGATAGACCCTGTCAAAATAGAGGTGATTTCAAAACTTCCTCCACTGACGTCGGTGAAGGTAGTTAGGAGTTTTCTCAGCCATGTCGGGTTTTACCGCCAATTTATAAAGGATTTTTCAAAAACCGCTAAGCCATTGTCTGAGTTATTGGAAAAAAATGTTGAGGTCAATTTGGATGAAAAATGTTTGAAAGTGTTTAAAATCCTAAAAGAGAAACTCATTTCCGCACCTATTGTGCAGGCTCTAGATTAGAGTCAACCTTTTGAGCTGATGTGTAATGCGTCAGATTATGCCATAGGGGAAGTTTTGGGCCAACGTTTGGACATGGTTCCTACAGTCATATATTATGCATCTAAAACACTTAATGATACACAACTAAATTACACCACTACTGAAAAAGAATTATTTGCAGTTGTCTTTTCTTTTGAGAAATTTAGGCAATATCTTATAGGAGCTAAAGTGGTGGTGTAGACTAATCATGCAACAATTAATATTTGCTACAGAAGAAGGATGCGAAACCATGACTGATTAGATGGATCCTTTTTCTACAGGAGTTCAACATTGAGGTCAAAGATAAGGCAGAGATTGAAAATGTGGTGGCCGACCACCTATCTAGACTGGAGAGGGTAGATGAAAAAGATGTTAATATACCCATTCTAGAGACTTTCCCTGATGAACATCTATTTGTCCTTGAGCAAAAGGACCCATGGCTTGCTAACATTGTAAATTATTTAGCTTGCAAGGAATTACCCAATGATTGGGGGTACCAAGAAAGAAAGAGGTTCTTTCATTCATTGCGCTATTATTTTTGGGATGAACCTATTTTGTTGAGATAGTGAATGGATGGAATATTGAGGAGGTGCATACCTGAATACGCATATGATAGTGTGTTGAAACATTGCCACACACTACCTACAGGTGGACACCATGCCAGTGCTAGGACAGCTGTAAAGGTTTTGGAGAATGGTTTGTACTGACCGACCCTATTCAAGGATGCATATGATTTTGTGCGTAGGTGTGATGTATGTCAGCGGTCAGGTAATATATCAAAGAGGAAGGAGATGCCATTGAACGTGTTTCAAGAAGTAGAGGCATTTGACCTATGGGGTATTGATATCGAGGGACCCTTTGTGTCCTCTAACTCTAACCTCTATATCTTACTGGATGTAGACTATGTATCAAAGTGGGTGGAAGCGATTCCAACCCGCACCAATGATGCCAATGTTGTGTGCAAATTTTCCAAGGATTACATTTTTTTGCAGGTTTGGATTGCCAAGGATGATCATAAGTGATGGTGGAACACACTTCACCAATCAGAAGTTTGGAGCACTTTTAAGAAAATATGGGGTGAAGCACCACATGGGTATGCCCTATCACCCACAGACTCAGGGGCAGGTGGAGATTTCAAATCGTGAGATTAAAAAGATCATTGAGAAAAATGTAACTTATAGTAGAAAGAATTGGAGTTCCTTGTTGGTTGATGTGCTATGGGACTATAGGACTACCTATAAAACACCAATAGGTAATACACCCTTGAGGATAGTCTATGGATGGGAGTGTCATCTCCTTGTGGAATTAGAACATAAAGCTCATTGGGCATTGAGGAAGCTCAATTTTGACATTGATGAAGCAAACAAGAGCAGGATGTTAGAGTTGAATGAGCTGAATGAAATTAGGATGGACGCTTATGAAAATTCAAGAATGCACTAGGAGAGAACTACAAAAATACAAGACCGACACATAGCAAGAAGAGTCTTTTATCCAGGAGAGAATGTGTTGCTTTTTAATTTGAGGTTGAAATTACACCCTGGTAAACTGAGATCTAGGTGGAGTGGACTGTTTGTCATAGAGGAAGTTTTTCCACACAGGGTGGTTAAAATCAAGGATGAAGAGAGATCCTTCTTGATTAATGGCCAAAAACTGAAGCATTACTTTGGGGAAGACTTTACCAGGAAAGAGCATGAGGTGAGGCTCATTGCTCCTAATTGATCTTAAACTGGACTTGTCTAGCCTAGGACATAATACGAGGGTGCTTGTTGGGAGGCAACCCAACCATTAGGATTTTTATTTCATTCCTTTACATTATTTTGGTTTAGCTGAATTTAGATTTCCATATTATTTTTGTAAAACTGATACCTTGACCCATTTGTTAAGTGTGCAGGAACATGCAAGGTCGGTACCACCGACTCCCCAGTCGGTGGCATCGAATTCTGGTCAGTGAGAGGTCTCGTTTGAAAGAGTAGACTCAGTACCACCGACACCCCAGTCGGTGGCACCAAAATCCCTAAAGAAATACAGAGAAACCATAGGTGGCTAACTGATGAACCGTTGATACCATTGACACGTTGGTCAGTGTCACCGACACGATGGATGCTCTAGGCTCAGTGAGTGCATCAGTGCACCGAGAAAAATCAACCAGGTCGGTACCACCAACTAATCCTTCAGTGCCACCAACATATGACATCACCGATCCTTGGGTACCCTCATCGATGATCCAGATACACCATGATCGACGATTGATAGCACAGATCCACTGAACATTAGTACCATTGACCATTTCTTCGGTGCCACTGATATGCCAAAGATTCGTTTGTTCAAGATGGAGCACCGACAACCATCGATGTACTGAGACCACAAATGGACTCCAGACTCGGTGCCAATGACAGTGCATCGGTGCCACCTACTTAGATACAGGAGTGTCGATCCATCACTATAAAGGGGGAGGTAGTGGAGTGTTTCTTCCACACCTTCAAGAACCACTCCTCCCCAAGTTTAAGCAACTACACCGAGCACTCAAAAGCTGCACCGAGCTCTACTTTCTCAACATCCTTCTCCGATCTCATCAACACCATGGCAAGGAGAAGAGAAGCTCCCACCCTGAAGCCATGACCCAAGATAAGTCATCCTTCATCATAGGTGCAGAACGTGTACAAGGAGCTCGCTAAAAGACCATTTTCTCCGATGAGATATGGAAACTGAAAGACGATGGAGGACATGGGATTCATCGACAATATGGAGGCTATCCTCCAAGGGCAAGAGTTTGATGAAGGGAACTCAAACCCTTTCTTCAGTAGGTGACCCACATACAAGGAGATCGTGCTCGAGTTCATGGCTTCGCTGGAGATATGTGTGGCCCCTGACCCAGTCTGCCTGAAGTGAGGTGAGTGGAAAGAAGGGAAGGTGGACTTATACCTTTACAACACCAACCACTCCATGACCCTTCATGCCTTCAATGAGATCTATGGATGGCCTCATGTGCCATGCCGCCATTATGAGAATGTCAATTTCAATGCAATATGGAAGGATCTTGTGATAATGCCAGAAGGCTACAAGATAAGTTGGCACCAAAGTGCCATGTCCGACATCGAGTACCCCTTTCTTCGGGGGATACACTGCATGCTCACCAACACAATATTCGCCAAGTGTACTTAAGGGAAAGAGAAGGTCTAGCATCCAGACTTATATTTTCTCTACCAGCTTTCGGAGGGGAGGCCGGTCAACTTTAGGGCATTCTTCCTTACCCATGTGATGGCGGTAAGGCAAAATGTAAGGAGGACCACACCGATCCTTTTTGGGGGACTTATCACCCCCATAGATTTCCACTTATATCTGAATCTCTCTACACTTGATCCGCTACAGTCCAAGAACCACATAGATCGCATCCACTTCAAGCAGGCCGGTCTTATCATTGTATGAGATAACACCATCTTTGCAAGCTGTTCGGTCAGTGACAGCTTCTACGAGCATCAATTACCTGATCCTGTATTCAACATCAAGCAAGTTGACCACTATAGATGGCTAGACATTGATGACGACAATGAAGAACAAGAAGGGGATGATGATGAGGATGGGAAGCCAGGTGACGACGATGTGGGGGAGGTGGATCCAAACATCCCCATCACACATCGAGTAGCTCCACGAAAATGCCCAAGACACTATGCAACCTTGACTTCTTCTGCCCAACCACCCTCTCAGAAAGGAGAGGATGCTTACTCCATGGCGGGCATGTATACCATGTTGTAGGATATTCAGACTGCTCAGCAGCAACACACCACATCTCTAGCTGGAATTCAAGATGTGCAAGGACGGCTGTACACTAACCAGTAGGCGATCTATGAGAATGAGAGTCTTCTCTTGGCCAACCAAGAGACCATGCATAAATGTTGGCAGAGGATGGAGCAATACCAGCAGTCGTTCTTTGACCATTATTGGAGTCAGGGATACTTTGGAGGATATCTGATGCCACAACGTATGCCCTCTTCTGATCCAAATTTCTAGGGAATGTTTCCTCCCCAGGACCCTAGCCAGACACCACCACCATACTAGTCGGGTATCTCTCTTCCACCTCTTAAGTTGGAATTTTGACTATGAGGTCATATCGTATTCAAGCTTAGGGGGGTGTTGGAACATCTTCTATCTTAGTTCTTTCATTTTAGTATTTTGTTTTTATTTTGGTAAAATTATTTTTTTAGGTTTTCTATTTATGTAGGATCCATAAGCTATCTAGTGTAATATGTGGAATAGTAAATTCATTGTTTCATTTGAGTATATCAATCTTTGGGGTTGGATGCACATGAAAAATGAGTAATTTTAAAAAAATTTGTGAGCATATCTTGTGAGTAATTGAGTTGCATAACTAAGGAAGTGCTTGGGTGAGTCAGCTGCAGGACATGAGGATATAAATGACCATCTTAATTTTCTAAGGAAAGTGATTGACACGGTTGTTGAGCTCGAACCGACCAAACACTAACGTGACCTTAAACTAAAATTTAAGAGAGAAACCCCTTGATTACCCTATACACATGTCATTAGAGAGGGACATATGATTTTCTCTGAAGGTTCTATCCTTTAGTTGTGTGATCTCATCCACTGCATACATCCATTTTACAATCCACCATAAGGATATTGAGCACATGTTATCATTCTTTCTTTTGATTGCATTTACATTACATGGTAGACCTTGCATAATAGTTGTTTACTTTTGCTTGCATGGATGAAAACTGAAAAAAGGGAAAAAAACATACATGTACAACAAAAATTATGGTGCATGTCATTTAGTTGCATAACATCTTTATTCATATAGTTAAAACTGCATTACATGAAGCATCTAGTATCACCATATACTAAGTTTATTCTTCTAAAACATAAGAAGGTTGTGGTTTTGCCCATACCATTGAAAGAAAGAAGAAAAACAATGTCATGATTAGAAAGTGTAGTGGAAGTATAAGCCCATAATAGTATGTTAAAAGGGGGCTTTGAAAAAAAATTAAAAAAACAAGAAAAAAAAGATTGAGTATAGTTTTGGAAGGTGAGGGAGAAAGGGCATAGTCCTACCTATATCATAAGGAAGAATTAGTACATGCTGTAGTTTGTAGATATTTTGTCTTATTTTGAGATGAAATAAAAGTTGCATGCATCATTCCACCTTAATGAGTAGGCATTAGCAACATTTTATAAATTTTCATCATTATAGGTTCATCATAATTTTTGATTGCATGAATGATTTTTTGTGCTCATGATTCTTCCACAACCATTCATCCTGACCACCCATTGCTCTTATCGGTAGGCCACTCATGATTTTCTCCTCAGTCATTATCTATCAGGAGAACTACTTCCATATAGATGGTAGGTAGAGAAAAAAGAGCAACGTAGATAGGAGATCACATGATGCACCAAGTATGAACCAAACGAGCCTATCATATTAACTGCTTTAATTGATAGTGTTTCATGGATTGGGGGATAGACATCTTTTATAGAGGTTTCTGATCACCGAAATGGCAACTTGTGTTCAGTGGTCAGTAAGGGCTGGTATGAGGATCGAAGGTGGGGACTTTTTAGATGTACTTTATGCACTTATGTCTTTCAGCTGACTTATCTCAATCAGATCCAAAGGTTTTGTTGCTCAAGGATGAGCAAGGTTTAAGCTTAGGGGAGTTTGATGCAAGGGTTTTGTGTCACTTTTACAGGCTTATTTTATACATGTATTGTGCATTTATTTGTCACATCTTGATTATATTTGCATAAAACACTATTGTTGGCCTGTACACTCTGTTCGTATCAAATTATGCTTGATCTATCATATTTAGATGATTCTATGCATTACCCGTATTTATGCACGTTTCTCTGCACTTTTCAGGTATTTTATGTACAATGCAGAGTCGGTGCCACCGACCCATCTAGTTGGTGCCACCGAGATCAGATCAGTAGCCGGGCATAAGTGAGTAGCACACTCGGTGCCACCAAACCATCTATTCGGTGCCATAGAGATTTGGTCAGTAGGACAGCTCAAGCAGACGCATCAACTCGGTGCCACCAACCAACCAGTCAGTGGTACCGACTCTGCCAGATTTAGCAAATAGATTTGATCGCGCAGATCCAACGGTCCACGTTGCGTGGTACCGTAAGTTGGCCTATGACCTAAGAAAGGATGGCCAGACCTAGGGGGGATCACATTACGCGCCGCACGAAAGCCAGAGAGGAGAGGGAGAGAGGAGCACAGAGCTGAAGGCCATCAACTGGGAGATTTGAGCACCTCGATTGGGCATTTTTGCTACCAGAAGACTGCAGAACATGCGTTTCTCGAGGAGGATCATCCGAAACACCTTCTCTTCAGGGGTTACACGAATTTCTTTCATGTTTCCCACATTTTTCTCCTTTCTCTCCATGTATTCACAACTAAAAACCATGCGGGGCTAATCCCCTCCTTTCCTTAGGACCCGGGAGTAGCTCGGGGAATTATTGTGTTGACTTTGTGCATGAACTAATATAGATTTATCTTTATTCCTAGATATATAGTTGTGTTTTGAATGATCTACCCATGCTTGATCACCATCACTAGAGTAATAGACTGATAATTTCTCTGGAAGGAGGATTGAAGGTTAGAAAACCACAATTTATACACTTTCCTAAGCATTCATTGGAAAAGGTAACGTACAGTTAGTGGAAAGAAACCCAAAGTCTTTGATAATGCACCTAGACTAAGATATAAATTGCTATAGATGTGGAATTAGCTTAGATCTGGGTAGTGGATTGCACCGTGGAAGCGGGCAATTCTGACTACACGCTTTCTATCCAGGGTAGGAGTAAAATTTATATTAATTTGGTAGAAATAAGATATAATGAGACACCGTGGTGAAATCGGTAATCCTAAGGAATCCACATCATTTGAATCAATCACCAGTAATTTTCATTTAATTATCTTTTATTTTGTTTAAACTCAAACTCAACCTTTTAATCAGTTTAGCTGATCGCACCATAGTTAGTAGTAGTCACTGAGACTACGTCTCCCTGAGTTTGACTCGGGCCTCACATAGACCTATATTACTCGACGCGTACACTTGCATTTATACACACAGATTTAGCATTTCAGATGGATGTCCCAACTCCCCAAAATCTGCAAGGCACAAGCCCTCAACATGTCCTCCAAGGTCTTTATGGTCCTCTTAGACTCACCATTCATGTATGGTTGGAAAGCAGTGTTGAACCTCAACTATGTACCCAAAGTTGTGTGCAAACACTTCCAAAAGTGACTCGTAAACTAAGGACCTCTATATGATATGGAAATAGCTGGGACACTGTGCAAACACACTATCTCATCCATGTATATTTGAGTGAGCTTCTTTGCTGGATACGTTGTCTTCGCTGGTAGGAAGTGTGCTGACTTTGTCAACCAGTCAACTATGACCCAAATGGAATCATGTCCTTTGGCTGTACTAGGCAGACTAACCACACAGTCCATTGTGACATGATCCCACTTCCACTACTATAGGTGATGGCTGTAGCATCCCTGTAGGCCTCTGATGCTCTGCCTTGACTTGTGCACACACCACACACTTGGCCAAGAATTCAACTACATCCCACATCAAGCCAATCCACTAATACAGATGTTTAAGGTTATGATACATCTTGGTGCTACCTGGGTTCATAGCATACTTCGAAGAGTGAGCCTCTTCCAAAACTATATTTCTCAAACTATCGACATCAGGAACCACAACTCTGCCGTGGTAACAAACTATCATGTCATCTACCTCATCAAAACCATCATGCTTCTCACTGCCAAACTCTAATCGTATATGTTGTATCACAACATCAACCTATTGTACCTCTTTGATCTGTTGCCTCAATGTGGGCCTCACCTACAACTGTGCCAACATCCCTTCTAGCATGGACACCTCAAGCTTCATGTTCATATGACGCAAGGAGACCAACATGTCTCTCTTATGGCACATCAAAGAGTTCAACTGTGCACTGCCCACTGATGATGTTGAAGAAGACTTTCTGCTCCACACATCTACCATGAAATTCACCTTTACTGGGAGGTAATTGAAGGTACAATCATAGTCCTTGATTATTTCCGTCCAGTGCATATGTCACACATTCAACTCTTGTTGTGAAAAGATATACTTCAAGTTCTTGTGATCGGTGAAGATCTAACACTTTTCACCATACATGTAGTGCCTCCAGGTCATTAAAGCATGAACCAGTATGGAAAACTCCAGATCATGGGTAGGATATCTCTCCTCATTCTTCTTCAATTGTTGTGATGCAAAAGATATTATGTTCTTTTCCTGCGTCAGCAAACCACCCAAGCCATTCATTGACGCATCACAAAAAACTATGTAACCTTTCCCTTGCTCAGGTAGAACTAGGATTGGTGCATTCATTAACTTCTCCTTCAACAACTGAAAGGCACATTGACATCTGTCATCCCATACCAAAGGTACATCCTTCCCCGTTAGCTTGGTTAGAGGCAACACCACATAGCCAAAGTTCTTAATGAACCTCATGTAGTAATCTGCCAAACCCAAAAAGTTGCACACTTCTATTGGCGTCTTTGACCATTTCCTCTCCAACAAGGATTGAACCTTTTTGGGGTCTACACGAACACCTTGAGATGATATCACATGTCCTAGGAAAGACACCTCCTTCAGCCAAAACTCACACTTGCTGAACTTAGCATAAAGCTGATGTTGCCTCAACACTGTCAACGCCTGAAGGAGATGTTGCTCGTGCTATTGGCTGTCACGATTGTATATCAGGATGTCAAATATGAAGACCACCACAACCTGATTGAGAAATAGATGAAACACTCTGTTCATCAAGTCCATGAATGTTGTCGGTACATTGGTTAGCCCAAACGACATAACCATTAACTCGTAATGACCATACCTAGTCCTAAAATCCAACTTCAGTATGTCGTCCACCTTTTTTTGGTTAAGTATGTCATCCACCTTGATCTGCAACTGGTGATGCCCCGACATTAGGTCTATCTTGGAGAAGACTACAACACCTTGTAAATGATCAAACAAGTCATCAATTTGTGGGAAGGGATACTTGTTCTTTATCATCTACTTGTTCAACTATCTATAGTCTATACACATCCTTATGGATCTGTCTTTATTCTTTACGAAAAACATGGGAGCACCCCACAGTGACGTACTCAGTCTGATGAAACCTTTCTCAAGTAGCTCTTGCAACTATTTCTTAAACTCTACCATCTCTGTTGGCGCCATCCTATATAGTGTCTGCACTACTAGTTGCATGCCTGAGACTAGATTGATATCAGAATCAATCTCTCTTATACGGGGAACACCTGGGAACTTGTCTGGGAACACATACTCAAACTATATGATAACTGACACCTCCTTGATACTCAGAATCCTCACTTTGGTATCCACCAAATGTGCTAAGAACGTATCACACCATTGTATCATCAACTTCTTATCCACCATAGTTGACACCAAACAGGTAGTAAGAATCTTCCTATCACCTTGGAAGATCCATGACACATCACCGTCTACAAAAGTTGCCACCTTAGAGATACAATCCAAGACCACATGGTACTTCTCCAGAGTATCCATTCTAAGGATCACATCAAATCCATACATGTCAAGTAGTACGAGGTCCGATTGAATGCTATGTCTAGAGAAAGAAAGGATACACCTCCCACAACTTTGTGGGACCAACTAATGGGGTCTCAAAATGAAGAATATGCCATCTACAACTAATAAGCAAAGAACAAGCATCAATCACTTCTTGAGTGACAAAAGAATGTGTCGCACCCGGGTCAACCAAAATAGATATAAAGCAACAATAAGACAAATTAGAATGAAATAACTCCATCTAACATGTCACTACTTGTGGGTTGACCACTCATTCAGGCTGATTCATAGTGTAGAATCTAGCCATCGCTTGTTGCCACCCTCTTCCTCTGTTGGCCTATCCTGAAGAACCACCTTGAGACGCTTGTCCACATCCTCTTCCACTACCACTAAACTGTTGTCTCTGTGAGCCCTTCCGGCTCTACCTTGACCGCTGGGTCACTTCCTCATCCTTCATAGGACAGAACAACTTTATATGCCCAACTTGTCCGTAGTTGTAGTAGGTCTCCCTCTCATACCATGGCCTAGACAGCCCTGTCACCAAAGCTGATGCCACACTCTAAGCTCCCACTGGTAGAAACCTACGTCCCCTGCCCTTACTGGGCAACCACTATGTCGGTGCACTGGACCACTTCTACACTAGCGGTGGGGAAAACCTAGGCTTATTAAAGCCTCCCGAAGACTTCCCTTGAAACTACGCCGACCTCTTCTTAACATTCCTCTCCTTCTTATGGACCACATACCATTCAATCCTCCTGATGGACTCCATAAATGTTGCAAACTTCTCATGATGCTCAAGCGCTATGGTCGCCATTTTAAGCTCACCGTTCAAATACTTCTTGAAACGTCGAATACTCTCCTCATCTGTCGATGCCATGTGAGGGAAAAACCTCAACAACTCCATATACTTCACTTCATACTTGTTGATCAACATGGATCCCTACCGGATCCTCTCAAGCTGACTGATATTCTCATCTAGATAGGTACATGGAAAGTACCTACTTACAAACTCTCATCTAAACTCCTCCCAACTGATATCAACACCTGGATGTTTCTCCTCTTTAATGGCCCACCAATGTCCAACACTCCCCTTCAAGAGGTACATTGCATGCTTCACCTTATCGACATTGGGGATATTAAGGATCTTGAAAGCCTTTTCCAACTCCGTCAACCAAGGATCAACATCTTCTAGATCAACCATTCGAACATACTCCACAACACCTGCATATCTTAGCCTCTCAAAGGACTTCCTAACTCCTAGAGATTCTGCACCGGGAACAACTGCCCTAGGATGAGGGGCATGTATCCTATCCGCCAGTGCGTCATCATTGCCATAAACTGCTCAAACAAAGATCAAAAGGTAGGGTTCTCTATCACAACTGGGTCAAACTGGGCCTCACCAGGCATCCAATGTTCCCTTTCCTGATCCCTTGCACCACCATCGGGTGCAGCAACACCACTCTCTGCAGCTTGTTCATCGTGTTCTCCAACCATCTTTCTACTCTTCTTCTTCTTCTTCTTGTTCTTCTTCTTATTCTTCTTTTGCATAAGAAGAAGTAACTATAAGACATATTAGAGTACACTAGAATAGATGAAAACCCTAGTCCTAGGTCCCTGTAGCCCCAACGAACGTAAAGCTATGATACCAACCTTTTACTGTGATGCCCAATGCGCCACAAATAGGATTACTCAAAACTAAAAGCGCAAACAACACTAAACAAGCGAAATACTAGAAAACACTGGAAATTAAAACCAATTTCATTAAAGCACCATAAGCCAAAAACTTATTACATATGAGTTCACAACACCTGACACTTGCATCACTACAAATCAACATTCCTACCATCAACCTATCACATAAGATACTGGCTCCACACACACACACACACATATATACACACACACACACACACACACACACACACACATCTGTCATAACCATACAACCATGCCAACAAGCCAAAACCTCGTAACTGATCACATAATGAAAAAAAATCTGAAAAACACCCCAAAGACATGAGTGTAAAGGGATGACTCTAGGACTCTAACTCCAAAAGACTAGCAGCACATCCAACCTTATCAACTACTACCCTTGTTGCTACTCTTACTCAGCTGTATGACCTCTACCTCTTTCTACATGGTCACCTAAAAGATGTGGAAACCCACGAGGTGAGACCAAACATCCCTACAAGAGATAACTCTCGACCAAAGCTATTAAAGCACAGATAAGCTAAATAGGTAAAAATAAGCAGATAATTAACATAGGTATTGAGAAGATTCAACTAAATGATATGTATATAACCAATAAAGTATATTAAACAAGATTAGACAACCAACTCTGAATATTAGATCACGTTATTTTCTAAAAAGGAATATCAAGAACATGTATAACAATTGACTTCTCTTACCATCTTATAATTCAAGAAATTAGTAAAAAGACAAGGCAAAGGCTCAACCAATGTAAGACATATGCCACCTAAGCATATAGATATATACTACGTGGGTATGTTATGTCTTTTATTATGCCCTGAGGATTTAAGTAGTACCACCCAAATCCAACTGAACACTGCTAAGTCAAAATCAATGCCATTTAAGGTCCATGGAAGAGACGAAATCCATGACCTCTCCAAAACCTCTTGGTTAGCTCAAGAGGACACCATAGAGACATATCAGTCAACTGCAAAAGAGTGACATATAGTTAGCACAATGATCAGATCATGCATGGCCATCCATATATATAAACACCTAGCCCACCTTGCTACAGGTAACACCGCTAGAAGAACATGCTCACACATGGCCGTTATTTACAAGAAAGAGTGGCTCACTCATGGCCATCCATATTACAAGGATATTGGATCATGCATGACCATCTCACACAATCTATAATTAAGGACACAAGGAGATACTCAACTTGCACCCCACATATTCAAAAATATGTGCTCTGAGCTACACTCGTTTCACCAATCCAGCAAATAAAGATGATACTAGAATGGATCTATGGCATAGGGAAACTACATGATTAGGTTTCACTTGATTAGCTAGCCGATTGGGTGACTTTTAGCATCAATGAAGTTACAACATATAAAGCTAAAACAAACTCTACAAGAATTAAGGTGTGTTACAACTCCAAAAGATGTAAAACATACAAGGTGTGATCTTGCCACACAACCACCACATGGTACTCGAAGTTTTTCCATCCACAAGGCAATAATCAACGTCACATATCACCATGGGATCGTAATCCCTTAATCACACCACTTGAGGATATCACCTCTTAGTAGGGATCAAGCTATCATCATGTCCTAGGACCTGCCACATTAAGCCATATATGTTCATCATCACATATTGTCTCATTAGTGTGCATAAGCACCACCCTGTATCACATAACCATCACCATAGCATACAAAATCCATGGCATACATATCACCTGTAAGGTTAGGGCCTATAAATTAGAGAGAAAACATTCTACATGATGAACATCTCATAAGTGAGAAAGAAAACACGAAATTTGGCATCAGGGTTAGGGTTTCAAGCTTTAGCCGATTAGCATTTGTAGGTATATACAAGTACTAAACCCTAGATATAGCAACACCCACATTCTTGGAACATCTTAGGATTGAGGAACAAGATTAAGGTTAGGCAAACCGTTGTCCACATAGCACTAAGCATGGATCAAACATTACTCATGGAAGTATATCAACCATATGTTCAAGCATGCCTCTCAACCACACATCATACAAAAGCCTCGACCACTCATGCAACGAGGTCATGACCACCCCAAGAAGCACTTGTCGTGATGCCAAGGATAAGGGACGTTGCAACCACCAACCCTATGCATGTCACGACCGTGATAGGGACAAGGGTCTTTTTCAACAAAAGAGTAAGAATGCATCTGAAATAGAAGCAAGGTCCTACCAAGACAAGACAGGAGAGAATGATACACAACTAGGACATCCCAACCAAAATAGATCATGGGTCATGACCAACACATATGTCATGACTATGACACACCAAAGAGAAGACCTATCATGGCCCCAAAATGTTTGTGACCAAAACCAAGGCAAATGCGGCATTAGGACCGCTACCCAAAACCTCAAGCCAAAGAGATGTCGTGGCTCATGATAAAATAAAGCATCATTACCTCTAAGGGTCAAGGCACCACCAAGACCAAGAACTACAATCAAACCAAGGTCAAAACAAAGATAATTCCATGACTAAAAAAGGTGATCCAACAAGGGAAACTCATCATCACCATAGAGGAAAACCTCATGAAAAACAATCATCAAACCCTAAAACAAGCTTCAAGAAACCACCATGAGAAGGAACCTCAACAAAAGACCGGCACCAAGATCATCACTTTTGAAACTGAACCAAGGCTTCATAGAACACTACAATGCTCACTCATAATGCATGAAACCCAAACCAAGGTCAAGAAGGATGAAAAACCACCATGCACCAAAAACACCAAAATCAGGTACAAAGGAAAAATTGGGGTTATGGATTACATCCAAACCAAGCATGATCTCAACATCATCCAAGCTCTAATGTTTATCATCATCTACTAGCACATTAAGGTAACATCTAGAGAGAGAGAACAACAACATGCAAGCACGGAAAGTGCAATAATAGAGAAGGTTAAGAGTTGTATACCCACCTTAAGGAAGATCACTCCAAGGAAGGCAAACTCCAAGCACACGATCACCAAGGAAGATCAAACTCCACCAAAAGCTCCACTTTCAGCCACAAGATCACCATAAGAAAGAGGAAATACCAAGGTCAAAGAATATCTCTAGAAAGAGGGCAAGGAGCTCAAGCCGAACCAAAAGAAAGAAAGGGGGAAAAGAGAGAAGAAACTCCCTCTCATTTGGGCGTCGCCTTGTCAAAACATGGCCTATTACCCTTGTGATGAGGAGCTTACTCTCAAGAACAACCAACCTGTAAAAACATAGTCTAGGGCCTAGAAAAAAAAAGAAGGTGGGATACATGGTCCAAGGAAAACATTAACAAGTAAGATAAACACTCATTAAGGTTGAAGATGACCAAGGATCACCACAAGCACCACATGTAAGGGTTGAACCACCTCCAAAGAACCAAGAACAAATCTTTTTTGCTCCACCAAGCTCAAAGATTGCCCAAGAAAGGAAGGAGGAAGAGGATGACAGAAAAAGATCACTTGAATGGAGAGAAGAGGTTTATATAGAAATGGAGGAGAGAGGTAGGGCAAGGGATGAGGTGTCAGACAAAGAAGACCCCAAAGGGACACTTGTCCACCCAAGAAACTAACATGCAACCATATAAAGCCCACATGCAAGAGATGGTGATATACTATAGGTTATATATCAACTAACTAAGACACCCAACCCTCATGTCACAACCGCAACACACTAAGGGAACCACCCATGGCCGTGACATACCACCAAGAACCACTACATCGAGACACAAGGTCACAACACTCTACAGAAGAGCACCCATTTTGACTTAGGACATCCGAGATAATCTTGGATGTGGAAAACATACCTAGGGGTGGTGTCTCGACCGTGACACCCTCCACCCATGCCCTAGTTCACCACCTAGGTCGAAGCAAACAAACAAGGGTCACATGGTCAAGGTACACCAAATCTTAGAAACCCTAATCACCACTAAGGGTGATACCAGTCAGCTAAGGGTCCACCAAGGCACCCCAAAGCACAAAAACGCCCTCACAAAGACAAGAGAGAGAAAGAAGCTCTAGAGGTGGAAAATTATAATAACACCCCTACTAATGGGTAATTTGCAATTTCCATTAAAACTAGCACAAAAAGCACAAACAATATCCAAACAAACTTAAACAGGATATTTAAGCTCTCCACATGCTCTAAGATCATGTCAAAGGATTTGAGAAAGGTTATAAGCACAACAAAGATCTAAAACAAATAAGGTTAACCCAAAAAACAGGTCAGGATCTTGCACTCACTACATCAACTCTATCTAGTGAAATAGAAACTTATAATTGGTTAGAATTTATAGATTAGTATATTGGGTTGTAGCTAGGTGGATTTTGGGGACGAAATACTATTTAAAGGGTGGAATGTTAACCAAATTTGGGTATCTTACTCATCCATCCTCTTTCCTTAGAACCATTTTATCAAAATAAAATAACTCATTGTTCTCAAAATTATCTTATGAGTTGAAACTTAGTTTCAACATGCTTCACAAATATACACCACATAAAGGGTTTCATAACTTGTTAGGGTTGTGTAGTGAACCTGACATGCTAGGACAAAATGGTCTATACCGATACACCACAAGGTAGTCTAAACTGATACCCTTGGATGAGATTGCCTAACACACCAAAATGTGGTCAAGCTGACACATGTGGCAGAGGTGAAACTGATATCACATGATGGGGGTTGAAGGGTATGCTTGAATACCGAATAATGTAAACATATGAGCAATGCATGATATAGAAGAGTGTTGTTTTGGATAATGTATGATTAATCTCAATTTCTTCTCCTAAAGCTAATTCACCATAGCATGATGTTACTATGAGTGGTACATCCTTAACTAAAGAGTTTAGCCCTAAACTCTCCAACAAATGTGGGAAGTAATGGATGTAGGGTTCTATGATTGAGTATCCATATGATAAACTTTATCATGGAAGAATATGACCCTTGTTCTCATCTTAATGAAAGATTATAATCCATGAAAAGTGCTTACTATATTTCCTTTTCATAAAATCTTAACTTGTAGAGTAAGGCTAATGACACAATTATGTGAATATATATGGGTGGTTATAAGCCTTGTTAGAATAATGTATGGGTCACATAATGATGAAAAGTCATGTTGGTGCAATAGTCAACATGTTTATATAATGCACTATAGTAATTCTCACATAACTTAATGTGATGATACACATGCATTTATGAAAGGGTGACACCTGGTACTACTGATATGATGAATGATTCATATCTAACAAATGTTGTTCAAAACCTAAACCAGTTTCAAGAAAGTGGGAATTGGTGTGATTAGGGTTTGGTGATGTAACCATGAGGTAAAACCCAAATCGGCTACAATTAAAGAGTATTGAACCTGACTCTAAAGGCAAGTCATATTATTGAATGTGTGTGAATAGAAAGCATGATATTGTTTTCTCTCTCTTAATTCCATGGCTTTAACATAGTGGGTTAATTGGGTGTTATAACTTGTGAATAATGTGAAGATGGTTAAATGACATTAAGAATTGGCTATAAGTCTCGGTAAGGGAACATGGAAAGTATGAATATGTGAATGTGTATAACTGGTTAAATTGTCTAATTCTTAGCCTTATATACTTCAAGTTATAGGAGGTAGTGAATGTCATACATTTGAGATAAATTGATGCTTGAGAACCCTGTGTGAAATAAGCATGAAGCCTAATGCTAAATCAAAGAACTTATGATGCATTACTTGCTTTATTTAAAGGGGTTTAATATGTTTGACATATTTCCTCTCTAAATGTAATAACCAATTATTGCTATGGAAAGTACATGTGATGTGGCATAAGTGAAAATTGACATAAGTACTGATTATATGCCAATGAGGCATGATGAGATAACCATGAATCATGAGTATGATGTGATGGGTCTTAGGACCTGGAAAAGGCTTAGTGCCTAGTTGAGGTGATATCCTCTGGTACTGAAATGAGGGATTTATATCCCATAGTGATGTGACATTGGTGATAGCCTTGAGAGTTTGTGTAATAGTGGTGATGGTATCGTGAATGGCAATGACACATACATCATGTGGTGATAATGTGACAAGCTCACACCCTATATGCTTATACCCGTTAAAAGTGTGTTATGCCCTTATCTTTGTGGAATTTGTTATGATTTTATATGTTGTAACTTGATTGATGCCAAAAGACACTTTAATTGGTCTAATTAATCAAGTGGAATATAATCATGTATCTCTCCTTGTGCCATAGATCCATTCAGTATCAATATTTCTTGGATGGTGAAACGAGTTTAACTCAGAGCGCATACTTTTGAGTATGCGGGGACAACTTGGTACCCTAATATCAAGCAATTAAGGGTGACTTTGGCCATGCATGAGCCTCAGATAATGCCTCAAGATTTGTGATATGAGTGATATGTGATGCAGTATCCCCTTACAATCCTTAATTACAGATTGTGCGAGACGACCATGCGTGATTCGATTTCTTTGTGATAAGGATGGCCATGTGTGAGCCAATCCTTCATTTAAGAATGTCTGTACATGAGCCTATTCTCCTAGAAATGTTACCTATAACAAGGTGGGCTGGATGTTATATGGGTGGCCATACGTGAGTTAACCACTTTGATGTGATTGTATGTCACTTGTGTAGTTGACTGACATGTCTCTGTGGTGTTATTCTCATACTGACCGGGAGGTGTGGGAAGGTCATGGATTCTGACTCTTCCATTGACCTTGTATGGCACCGATTTTGATTTAGCAGTGGTCAGTTAGATTTGTCTGGTACGACTCAAATCCTTAGGGAATAATAAAATACATAATCATCTGAGTAGTGCACATGTATAGGATCAAATACGATAACATTAGATGAGACCTTGCTTTGCTTTTGTACTATTTAGTTTGCAACAATTATACATGTTCTTTGTATTCCTTTTCAAGCTTAAATATAATCTATTATGTAGTGTAGATGCCTAAACTGGTTAAACAAGTGATAGTTTCTTTACTTAAGAGAATCGCTGAATCTTCTCATCTTATAATAATATTCTTTTCTGCTTAAGTTATCTATGAAAATAATAAAGTTTACAGAGAGTTCTATCTCTTGCTGTGACTGTTGTCTCACCCGTTGGTTAAATATCTTCTTAGGTGGACGTGCATGCTGAGTTAAAGATCATGTGGCTGAGGACATAATATGAGGAGAAACTACACTTGGTGAGTCATGGTAAATAGATATTGTCTAGTAATATAGTCCTATGTGTCGTCCCTGTACACTCAGGTCCTTGGGGGTGTTCTCAAAGTGTTTTGATGATGTGATGATAAATATGCAGTTTTTGGCTTGTGTGCCTTTGGTGGTATGTACATACATGTGGAATTGTTAACTTATGTAACCATATGGTCGAAAACAATGACGCTTCACTCAAAATATATGTTATGAAATACAAGAGTTGATTCTTGTGTAATAAATCTCAACTCATGGTGCTTGTTGCAAATTGGTTTTAATTTCCTGCGATTTTTGGTAATATGCTATTAATGGTTGATCGTGACTTACGTTTTGAGTAATCTCTCTTTGTGTAAGAAAGGGTGTCACACATGGACACACGAAGGTTTTATACATGAAATTGGATTGTGGATTGGTTGGAATAGATGAGTTGTCCTATGCTATTGGGACTCTTATAAGATTATATCTAGTATTTCCTTTTCTTTTGTGCCACCCATAGGGTGATAAACTTATGTATATGAAACATTTTGTAGCTTTGTAAATGGTTATTGTTGTTGGTATGTATGCCCATAGAGCAAGTCATGTGATGATTGTAATGGGATACTTTGTAAATGATTTGAATAATAATAAAGGCAATTTCCGATCTATATGTTTTAACTATTTCTGAGATGATGGTGTAACATGATAGATGTCTAAAGAATTGTTTTACTCAATGACGTATGCTTTTAGGTTAAGGACCTAAATGATGAGATCATATGGATGTTAAGAGTATACATTCTTGTTTGGTCCCTAGTCGGTTGTTATTGTGGAAATAACCATAGACATCAATAACACTAAAGACTAAATTGTGTGTTGGTTGATGACAGAATCTCATTAGTCATGATATGGTGATATCAAACTAAGCACATAGGTACTTGTTAGAGAACATGTGTATCAGACAAACCCACCATGAGAGTGACACATGGAATCATGATTTGGTAGTCACAGTCAGCTCTCACAGTGATGGTGGTGAATGTGATTCTTTGACCTGAAATCACTACACTCAACACATGTCGTTGGGTACACTTTGACATCATCAAACACAGTCCTGAAACATGGGTTGTTATAAAGGTGATGATTGGGTGTCTTTGACACATGAGGCTTTTGAGGGGTGAGTGATAGATATGGGATTTGTCCCTCCTAAGGGAGTTTAATGTCCATGGCCACTTGATGAGTAGGATTGAGAAAGGCATGCACATGCATGTGTGAATCAATATGAGATATTGATGTCACACACATCTCACCCAGTATGCTCTGAGATCAAGGAAAAGGAAGAATGTTGAAAGGATGATTGTACCATGCCTCGAGTTCATTCAGGACATTAGTGACAAAGGAATTATACATTCACTATAACACCATTCACGGATTGTAGGATTGAAAATTGTTCTCCAACTTTCTATTTCACTTAGGTAGCACTGATGTGTGACTAGGCACCGCTCTTTGCTTGTGAAGTCATAAGTGTTATGGACTTTCATTGCCAACGTGAAATGGACCTGCAGGGTCACACACATAGGATTTAACCTGGAAGAGGAGTTTTTCCACAAATGATGTTTAGATTGATTACTAAAGGAGTTTAGTAGTTCAATTAAACACAATTGATTGATAGCTCAAAATCATAGTGTTCAAGGTGTTGGACGAATTGATTAGAGTATCGGAACGATTGAAACTGCACTTGACTGATTTTGCACAGTCTGCACTTCCAACCGATCGACTCATGTGATGAACTGATTGGCTCAGGTTGGTGAACCAATTGGCTCAACTGGTGAGACGATCATCTCATGTATCAATGAGACGATCGACTCAATTGTTGAACCGGTCGGCTCATATTACCAACCAAGATCATTTGGAAAGTCAATTTTGCAAATACAATTTGTTTCACTTGTACAAATTCGATTTGGACAAGGATTAATATTTGATTAATTGGAAACAAAAATTAAAGTCAATTTGAGTTGGACCAGGACCACGAACCAATTGACTCAGAAGTGAACCGATTGGCTCAGGTGTCCCAAATGATTGGTTCAGGTGTGAACCGATCGGTTGAGGTCACCAAAAGACCATTTCATGATTGAAATGATCGGTTCAGCTGGCGTAGTTGGTTGTTTTGTGGAAAATCTCGAACCCTTCTACTCCTGTTTAGTCCCGCATTTCCCGGGGTAGAGAACCCTGTCCCATGACCCTCATATATATATAGGGGTATTGGGGGCTTCTCAAAGTACAACTCAGAACACCAGTTGCTCTGCAAAGTTGTCGTTCTCTCTGGTTGTGGTAACCGAGAGAGCCCGAGCAAGTGGTACCTGATAAGGGAGGCACAATAAGGGAAAGACAACTGCAGAAAGGAAACTAGTTGCAGGAGAGTGTGTCGGTGACTAGTACACCGAAAGGAGGGTGCAAATCTTTCCAATTCCTTGTGGGACAAGGAGATCGGAATTCCAGGAAGCCTGTATGGACGACTACAGAGGTGGGAGACTTTTGCCGCTCGAAGGACAGTTGTCAATCTCGACAGTCCCGGTGAGACCAGGAGCTGCTCAGACACTGTCCAAGACTAGAAGTGAAGACTACACAAGCCATGAGGTAACGTCGCCGAGCAAGCCTCAGGACAAGGTACGCCTCTACAAACCATCCTTCCTATTGTATAGACATTGACACAATTCCTTTATTCTGGGTTTGGGAGAAGAAAATGTTTGTTTTCACTGCCTTCTCTGTCTCCCATAACCCTACAGTGGTATCAGAGCCACATCAACTGCTTTATGCTTTAGGATTATCGATATGATCAATTTTGGTTTGTCACCTTTATTTATTGCATATGATGCGAATAAAATTGGCTTTATGCATGTCCAATTCTAAATCCACAAATCCCTATATACATATTTGATATGTAATATGAATGCACTCGATACACGTCACCCTTAAACGAGTTTTGTGGTGGATGTACAACATGGTTATGGCTAGAGATGGCAAAAGTTGACCCGACCCGAGAAACCCGACCCGTCCTATCCGCAACCCGACCCAATTAAACCCGAAGAAAATATAAACCCGAACTCAACCCGACCCGACCCGATGTTTACCCAAAACTCAATATGACCCGGAATTGACAGACCCAAACCTGACCCGACACCCGACCCGATGATATCGCGTGACCCGAATCAACCTGGAAAAATCACAACCGACTTGACCCGACTCGATATCAACCTGACCTGATATTGACCTGACCTGACGTCAACCCACCTAACACCAACACAACCCAATGTCAACCCAATCCAACACCAACCTGACCCTATGTCAACTGGACTTGATGTCAAACCTACCCTACACTGACCAACGCAATGTCAACCTGACCCGAAATCAATCCAACAAAACACCAACCCTACCCAATGTCAACATGACTGAGTACTAGCGAGAAGCTGAGAAGTGAAGTTTTAGTTTTACAATAGATTTTTGTATAGCTTTATCAGTATATTATTTATAAGAAATAGTTTTCTTGATAATTTGATTGTAAAGAAAAGGAAGGGGGAATATAAGAGATATTGGACAGTAAAAAAGAAAAATAACAAGTAAAAATATTTTCTTTATTTTTTTACATAATGCAACATATTAGTCATTACTCATTATCACAACTCACAACGTGACCTGAATAAGGTCCAACTCAAAACAACTTGATTATAAAAAAATACAACTCATGCAACACCAACTTGATAACTACCCAATTCAAAATGATTAGATTCAAACTCGAATTAGCCCCAAGAAATAGTATAAATTGAAACGACCTGAAGTGATTTGACGTGAACCTAAACCAACCCAATAAATGAATCTGAACAAACTTGTACCAAAATTGACCCGATCCAGACACGAGTTGACCCAAGAAAACAAAATGGACTGAAGGGACCAAACAAATACTAACCCGACTCGACATGAAAGGATAAAATAACCTCAATTATCTTCGACCCATAATGACTATGGCCAAACCTGAATTGACCCATCTAATTTCCAACTCTCTAACCTAAACAGACTGAGACCCAACCCAAAACAACTAGACCCGAACAAAAAACACAACCCAAGAAGACCCGATCTGATTACTACCCACCCTAAAAATGACTCGACCTAAAACCCAAGTAGATCTAGGAAATAGTTCAAATTGACCCGACCCGATATTAAGACGACTCAAAATGATTTGACTTGAACTCAACCCGACCTGATAAAGTAACCTAAAAAAGTATATACCTAAATTGACCCGACCCGAACCCGAGTTGACCCAAATTACAAAATGACCCGAAGAGACCCAACCCGATCCTAACCCGACCCAAACCCAACTGACCCAAAAGAATAAAATAACCTGAATTATCTCTGACCCGTAATGACCCAACCTGAAATGACCTGACCCAAACCCAACCCGACCCGCCCGATTGCCAGCTCTAGTTATGGCCAATAAACCCTATGTATGTGTGCTTGGTTGTATGTGGTTGGTTGCATCTCAGTCTGCGCACCGATACCCTATCTCCTATTCCTGATGTAACTCGAGATAACTCAAGATTTCTTTCCTACCTTTGCTCCCCCCGAATGTAACTCAGGGTTTCCTTTTTCAAATGTAAAATAGGATAGATTTTATTTCCTATTATGTAAAAGAATGGCGGACATCTTGATGACCAGTTCGAGGAGCGAGACAAACAGGTGGCGGCCTAAGGAGATGCACGATGACCAGTGTACTGATTGGCTGGAGGCGCTAGTCGATCGGTTGGTGGCACCCAACCAACCAGTCTGATGGCGAGCCGGTCAATCATGGAGATGAGTTGATCAAACCCAGAAAGGCAAAGCACCGAGTTCATCTTGTACAGGTTGGATGTGATGTGGACCTAGATGAATGTGATTCCTCTTGGCTTGAGGAATCACATTAGGATGGCCATAATCATTGCTTTTATCATTTCACATGTTTTCTATGAGATATAGCATGTATATGATACTTACTATATTGTGGTGATTGGATATGTATATGTACCTATAAAAGCCAAATCCCTCATCTAAATATTAAGTCTTTCACGCCTTCCATTAGCGACACACATGAAAACCTGATCGACCAAGCATAGGTTACGCCAAAGTGTGGTGCGCCGTCTATCTCGCGGAAGTGTGAAGGGTAAACATGTAGGTTCTACCAAAGTAGGGTGCATGTTTATCATGTCGGCTTTTGGGTTAGACTTAACTGGTGATTCTTAGAGCGTCTAACCCCAGAGGCACGGAATGTTCATGGCAAGGTGTTGCGCATGTTCATTCATTAAGAGTTGCATATGATGCAATTGGCATGATGGCCTACCTAAATAGTCAAGTTGTGGGCCATCAACCAAAGCTTACTCATGACTCGATGAAATACATATCTTGACCCACTAGAAGATTGTATGCTACAATCTTCCAAATTGATGGTGTGGGATGTCAATTTGAATCAAAATAGTGGGAGCGGTAATTAATTAAAGGCCTAATTAACTACTGTCAAAATTTATTCAAATCAAATCAAATCAAAAAGGAGTTTTGACACATGCAAATTTCTCTTGTAGAATGGCAAAAGAATCATCTTTTAAATTGGGAAAATTAATTGAGAATAAATTCCATAACTGGTTGGGGATTGTGAGAAGTGTTCTGCACAATCCAGAAATACCAGTAGACTTTGAGTCCACTCTATGTGCGCTTAAGAAGAAGAATAGTTCATTGATGGAGATCAATGGAACAAAGGACAAAGGTGAGGGAGAGAAGGGTTCTGTGGCAACACATCCCACTATCACACAGACAGCGAGATGTTACGCGAAAACATGCGAAAATCACCATAACCACAGATTATTGAAACACGGGTTAATTAAAACCGTTGCGGAAAACTGATAAACTGAGAAACTATTACATTACAGTCCACATCCTGCAAGAAAACATGTTATATACATTCATACAATCCATGATACATGTCAACAACTTAGAGCAACAGCTGTCTTGTCATATCATGAGTTCATCACCTGTTCATACATATAGAGGCCCGCATCCGGCCAACAGCAGGATATACAAAAACATCTACAGCTGTACATTGGGGAACAACGTCAAAACATCGCCAAGGACCTGAGAGTACAAGGATGACTCTAGACTCTACAGCAAAACATCCAAAATAGCAGCACATCCAAAGCTTGCCTTCTACTACTCTTCTTGCTGCTCGGCCGCAACTCCGTGACCACCACCACGTCTAGCTTGACCACCTAAAAAGAGTGTAAACCAGCGGGGTGAGACAATTGAACATTGTCCCAGCGGGAGGCATAACTCCCCGCCAAAACTACAAAACCTCAGATATAAGTAAAGAAGCTAAAAAGTATAACAAGAGTAGTGATAAGATAAGACTTTTCATACTATCAAGCTTACCAAAAATACTCAGTCACTTATCCAACTATTCCTTATGAAACATGAATAACAAGATAGGATGTATAAATCTTACCACATATGAGAAATGTATAAACTACTGCAAACCACAAACAAAGTTAACTACACAAACAAGGCCTCAACCAATGTTTCGTGTTTGTCCTAAGCAGTAATAACTAATCGGCTGGATTATGTTTTATTATGCCCTGAGGAAGTGAACCGTAACGTTCAAATCCAACCTTCGGCTGCGAAGCACATAACCGGTGCCATACAAGGTCAATGGAAGAGCCAAAATCCACGACCTCACCCCTCATGGTCAGTACACGAGAAACAAAGCAGGACCGCAGTCTCATGCTCAAGTGGCCTTTAGCCACAGGTTCAGCTCCTCAGGCTGCCCTCTGCCTAGCCCACCTCGGTACAGGTCACGACGCTAGTAAAACTGTGTCACGGGCCTAATTACTGTGCTCTGAGACATGAACGCATTCATGCTCCTCATGTCACATATCCTGAGCCATGGGCCTGTTCACCATGCTCTTATCACAACTGGGCTACGGGCCTGAACACCGCACCCTGGAGTCTACAACCGCAGTTGCACTCTTACCTCCTCACTTTAGGCTAGGAGAAACCTCGCATATTCAAAAATATGCGCTCCGGGTTAATCCCGCAGGAGAACCCGTTTCACCATCACCAAGTCCTGACGATGATGGATCTATGGCCAGGGCAAACTATATGATAGATTTCACTGTGATTAATTAGTATCTTTTAGATGGATTGCAAGATTCAACCAAGTTGTATAACATGCAAGCTATAACAGAAAATAAACAACATAAACTCAACATTATGCTTTTTCTTTAATTTACATCATACTGATCTATCACAAGGATCTCACATCACATGTTGTCACTTGGCCTCTTACCAACCATCCAGATCCATTTCAAGGATCATCACATACCATGGGATTTCAATCCCTCAACACATAGGGCCACTGCCTCCCAAAGCTTACATCATCATCATGGAACAAAATTTATAATATTCATTCCTCATAGCCTTTCATTTGGCTATGCATTACCTGCATGGTTAGCACTATTCAATAATCATCTTGAATAACTTAGAAATGCATATTATCAACACAGAGTGACATTTAGGATTAAGCGTATTATCAACACAAAGTGACAATAGGGATCATACCCTTTTTCTTAATCATGCCTCATAACACTCTGCATTACATGCTCATTATCATTCTTGGGTATTATACCGATAATTATGATGATTAAGATAAAAGGAACTAACGTTGCCATCATCATTATTAAGCATAGCACAGACCATCATCATGGTAAACGTGGTAAGATATTAATACCTCAATTTCTATGGCTGATGGAACCCTCACTAGAAGTAACTTAAGCCCTTACTAAAAAGGTTATTTCGGGCATCATGCCATCACCTAAGGCTCAACCATAAAGTTCACCTCATGACGTCCGACACACTCAGCCATACCCTTGACACTACGTCGGGCATACCAGCTGCAACGCCTGTCTCACTTAGCATGTCGGGAGACACACTAGGCTAATGTGACGCCCGTCACAGGTCTACCAGCCATGCCCTCCAGCTATGTGTAAGTCTGGTGTTCTAAACTCAAGCAACCAACAAACGGGTCTATCATCCAACCCATTAACTTATGGTCTATGGACCGACACAAGGCATAGCAATGGGGGTGACACCCGTTACAACTTCAAATGTGTCATCCAAGACCAAACCAAAGGAAGGTGTTGTCCATTACAAACAGATACAAGAATCAAGATATCGTCCAAACCAGCATAGCATATCGCCCAAGAGTTTAGGTCAAGAGGGCTGTCAGGTAGCACCTCCCCAAAGCTTATATCGTCCAAGGTGTTAACTTACAAGATCATCTACTACCTCACACATGGACACCCGAAACCCTAGTGGGTCAAGAGAAGGCTCACCTCAATCAACTAAGAAGGAGGGGTCTTGCACTTCTTCTATCACCAATCGGGTCACACGGAGAAACCCTAGAAGAGAGTCACTTCTAACTGAGCTCACCTTCTTGCCCATGGTGAGAGGAGAGTATTGCTCAAGCAACTAGAACACAAACTCACCTCAATCGACCAAGAAAGAGGGGTGTTGCTCATGCTACTAGAAACCCAAGCTCACTCCTCTAGACTAAGGGGAGAAAGGAGTATTGCTCACCTACAAACCCTAGATCACAAGGATCGGCCAACAAGGAAGCCAAGCAAGAAACTGGGCTACTAACATGTAAACAAGATCAAAGCAAGAGATAATGTAGTTAGGGTTAGAAGTTATGCAACCCGCCTTAAGCTCCAAGCTCTAAAGAAGAAGAAGAAGAAGAGCTCAAAGCTCCACACACCACCAAGCAAGGAAGATGGAGACTCCAAGGTTATCGGCCACCACTTGCTTCTCCACGGTGTGTCGGCCACCAAGATGCTCCTTCAAGGGGTGTATCGGCCGACACAAGCAAGGAAGGAGGGAGTGTCATGCACTCAAGGTGGGGAGAAACCAAAGCACCAAAGGGACCCTAAGTTAAGGAAAGGACACACCTATATATAAGGAAAGGGAGGAGAAAACAAGGTTGGTTCAAGCAAGGTGTCACTTGCCTAGGGACACTTGTCCTAGAGCTCAAGCCACCTACTCTATCAAGTTCCATCCACATGGCCAAGACATGCACCAAGTGTCCACTAAACAAGGTCAAGGCTAGACCAAAGAGCATGGACGACACAACATGTTGCTCCATGGGCGACACACGTCCATGTTGGCCGACACAAACACTCCTAGGACAATACACTCAGCTCTTGGGAAACACAAACATCTCTTTGGGCGACACAAGGCTCAACCAAGATAAAACAAGGCACCTCAAGGCCCAACTAGCTCAACAAAGCCCATAAGGACTCAAGCAACGAGCCCAAGCCTTCCCCTCTACACAAGAGGAAGCAAAGAGAGAGAGGGACTCCTCACAAGGTGGCAAACTTGCCTACAAAACCCTAGACTTGGTTTAATTGCAAGTAGCACCTCCAACTCTCAACAAAGCACAACCAAACCCTAATCACCACTAAAGGTGATTAGCAAGCACCAAAACACCAGGGTTAAGCAAAGCAAACAGGGTAAGCCCTAAACGAAGGTCAGGGTCCTTACAAGCTAACCTCCGTTAAGGGATTTTGTCCCCAAAATCCGAAGAGAAAAGCGAGGGATACTTCCTCCTCATCTCTTCCTCAAGCTCCCACGTGGCTTCCTCAACGCCACGACGCTACCAAAGAACCTTCACAAGAACCAGGTCCTTCCTCTTCAGCTTCTTGACCCTTCTGTCAGGAATCGCCACAGGACCTTCCTTGTAGGTTACATCTTCATCAAGCTCAACCTCAACTGGCTGTATCACTGTTCCTAAATCTGGATGGCTTTTCTTCAGCATACTGACATGGAACACTGGATGTAACCTGTGCAATTCTGGAGGTAACTCTATCTCATAAGCTACCTTTCCAACACGTGTTCTAACTGGGTAAGGCCCCATATACCTGGGTGCCAACTTACCCTTCTGACCAAATCTCAGCACACCTTTCCACGACGAGACTTTAAGATATACTTTGTCTCCTACCTGGAACTCCAAAGGTCGTCAGCGATTGTCTGCATAAGACTTCTGCCTGTCCTGTGCCACTTTCAACTGTTGTTGTATCACCTTGATCTTTTCTGTTGTTTGCTGCACTATCTCAGGACCCAACAACTGATGTTCACCAGACTCGTACCAACACAAAGGAGATCTACACTTCCTCCCATACAAAGCCTCATAAGGAGCCATGTCAATGCTCTGCTGATAACTGTTGTTATAGGCAAACTCCATCAAACTTAGATGTACATCCCAGCTGCCTAAGAACTGCAAAACACAAGATCGAAGGAGATCCTCCAAAATCTGAATAGTCCTCTCAGATTGTCCATCTATCTGTGGGTGGAAAGCGGTACTGAACCTCAACTGCATTCCCAACGCTTTGTGCAACTGTTCCCAGAAACGACTTGTAAACTGAGGACCTCTGTCAGAAACTATCATCGCTGGCACACCATGCAAACAAACTATCTCATCTACGTACACTCTAGCGAGCTTCTCGACTATATACGTCATCTTTACAGGTAGGAAATGTGCAGACTTCGTCAATCTATCCACAACCACCCAAATGGAATCATGATTTCTAGTTGTCTTGGGTAGACCACCTACGAAATCCATGGTTATATGATCCCATTTCCATTGCGGTATCGACAAAGGTTGCAACATACCTGCCAGCTTCTGATGCTCAGCCTTCACTTACTAACAAACCGCACATCTAGCCACGAACTCAGCTACATCCTTCTTCAAGCCGGGTCACCAATACAAGTCCTTCAGACTATGATACATCTTGGTGACACCTGGATGCATAGCATACATCGACGTGTGTGCTTCCTCTAGCACCAACTTCCTCAGCTCATCCACATCAGGAACCACCATCCTATCACGATAGCAAACTAGCCCATCCTCAGACTCATGAAACCCATCACACTTTTCGCTGCCAAACTCTGATCTGATCAACTGTACTGCATCATCTGTCTGCTGTGCATCTTTGATCTGCTGTCTCAGCATAGGCTTGACTTGCATCTGTGCTAGAAGTCCAGCTAATGAGGAAACCTCCATATGCACATTCATCTTCCGCAAAGAGACAAGCATATCCCACCTATGGCATACCATGGAACTCAATTGTGCCTTCTTGGAAGAAAAAGAAGAATTTCGACTAAGCGCATCAGCTACCACATTCGCCTTACCAGGATGATACTCAATTGTGCAGTCATAGTCATTGATCAGCTCCATCCATCACCGCTGTCGCATGTTCAACTCTTGCTGCGTAAAGATGTACTTCAAATTCTTATGATCTGTAATGATCTGACACACTTCCCCATAAAGATAGTGTCTCCAAATCTTTAGCACATGAACCACTGCTGCTAGCTCCAAGTCATGAGTCAGATAGTTCTCCTCGTGTTTCTTAAGCTGTCGTGAAGCAAAAGAAACCACATGATCATCCTACATCAGCACACAACCTAATCCTTTCTTGGAAGCATCACAGAAAACAACATAGCCCTTCCTAGGATATGGCAGGATCAACACTGGAGCATTGGTCAGCTTCTCCTTCAAACTCTGGAAAGCTTGCTGACATCGATCGTCCCAAACAAAAGACACATCCTTTCTCGTCAACTTTGTCATCGGCAACACAATCACACTGAAGTCCTTGATAAACCTCCGGTAGTATCCTGCTAAACCAAGGAAACTACAAACTTCTGTTGGCGTCTTCGGTTGTTCCCAATCTGTGACAGATTCCACCTTTTTCGGGTCTACTTTGACTCCTTCAGTAGATATCACATGACCCAAGAAAGTCACCTCTTCCAACTAGAACTCACACTTACTAAACTTGGCATACAACTGATGTTGGCGAAGTAGAGTCAACACTCGTCGAAGATGTTTCTCATGCACTCGCCTGTCCCGACTATAGATCAAGATGTCATCTATAAAGACTACAACAAACTGATCTAAGAACGGACGAAACACTCTGTTCATCAAGTCCATGAAAGTAGCAGGTGCATTGGTTAACCCAAACGGCATAACCACGAACTCATAATGACCATACCTCGTCCTGAAAGATGACTTTGGTATGTCATCCACCTTGATCCTCAACTGATGATATCTGGACTATAGATCGATCTTCGAAAAAACTGTAGCACCACGCAACTGATCAAACAGATCATCTATCCTCGGTAACGGGTACTTGTTCTTGATCGTGACCTTGTTCTACTACCGATAGTCTATACACAACCGCATCGAACCGTCCTTCTTCTTGACGAACAACATGGGAGCACCCCAAGGCGGCGTGCTCGATCAGATGAAACCTTTCTCCAACAACTCTTGCAACTGCTTCTTCAGCTCTGCCATCTCAACTGGAGCCATCCTATATGGTGTTTGTGCAATTGGATGCGTCCCTGGGACCAGATTGATCTCGAAATCAATCTCTCGGGGTGGGGGAACACCAGAAAATTCCTCAAGAAACACATCTACAAACTCTCGGACAACTAGCACCTCTTAGAGACTAGGACCTTTTGCCTTGGTATCCACAACGGTATCTACCACGTGAGCTAAGAACGCCTCACATCCTTGTTGTAGCAACCTATCTGCCACCACAGCAGATACCAGACATGTCGGAAGAATCTTCCTATCTCCCTGGAAGATCCACTTCTCTCCAGCATCAACAAACACTGCCTGCTTGGATCCATAGTCCAGAACAACCTCATACTTCTCTAAGGTATCCATCCCAAGAATAACATCAAAACCACACATATCAAGAGGTATGAGATCCACTTGAATGCGGTGTCCCGAGAAAGACAAGACACAAGATGAACACTCTGCTCGAAGCAAAAAAGAACCATCAAGAGGGGTTTCTAACAACAAACTATCCTTCTTATGACTTACAGGTAAACGACAATTCTCCAGCATACTATAGGAGATAAAAGAGTGTGAAGCACCCGGGTCAACCAGAACAGATATAAAGCAAGAAGAAAACATATCAGAATGAAATAATTCCATCTGACCTGTCACCACTCGTGGGTTGACTATCGCCTCCGGCTGATTCATAGCATAGAATCGAGCTATTGCTTGCTGTCCACGCCCTATGCTTCCTTGAGCAGACAACCCAACTTGAGATGCTTGACCACGTCCTCGTCCTCTGCTACCACTGGGCTGCTATGGATCTGATCCTTGAAGATTCTGTCTCGGCTGCTGTGTCACCTCAACATCTCTGTAGGGACAACTCAACTTGACATGCCCTATCTGACCGCAGGCATAGCATGTCCTAACATCAACTCATGGCCTAGATGGCCCTGTCACTACCACGGAAGCCGAACTTTGTGCCTTAGATGCTGAAGAAACATAACCTCTTCCTTTACTCGGAGACCATTGAGACGGTCCACCAGAGCCTCTCATCACTGCCGGTGCCGAAAACCTGGACTTCTTGAAGCCACCAAACCTCTGACCCTGGAACTGAGCATGTCTCTTCTTAGCCATAGACTCTCTCTTCTCCCTTATAGATCGTTCGATCCTCCGGACGGATTCCACAAATGTCAGAAACCGTTCTCGGTTCTCCAACGCAGACATAGGTGTCATCAACTCAACACTCAGACCCTTCTTGAAACGTCTGATCCGTTCCTCGTCTGTCGCTGCCATGTGGGGACAAAACCTCAACAGATCCATGAACTTGGCCTCGTACTCGGTGATGTTCATCGTTCCCTTCTGCAAACTCTCAAACTGACTGATCTTCTCATCCAGATACGTCTTCGGAAAGTATCTGCTGACGAATTTGCATCGGAAAACTTCCCAACAGATCACCTCACCAGGCCGCTTCTCTTCCGCGATGGTCCACCAGTGACCAGCACTACCTTTCAGAAGGTAGACATCATACTTTACTTTGTCTGCTTCGGGGATGTCAAGGATCCAGAAAGCCTTCTCAAGGCTTGTTAGACACAGATCTGCATCCGCTGGATCAACCGTTCCAACATAGTCCGAAACTCCAACTCGAAGAAGCCGCTCGAAGGTCTTCCCAATACCCGATGCTTCTCCATGGGGAGCCTGTGCTCTCGGAGGAGGCACTGGCAATCGCTCCACCATGAGATTCATCGTGGACATCATCTGCCCCATAACCTGTTGGTAGGCAGGATGTTCAAGTATGGCTGGGTTAGGTCGGGGGACCTCAGGCACCCGTTCTCCATGTGCCTCCTTAAAAGCTCCATCAACTGATGCAGCATCACTGTGCTCATCAGCATGTTCTTCATGGTTTCCAGACATCTTGGCTTTTCTTCCGCTGAGGCAGAAGATTACTATGAGAAACTCTGGAAAACTCATAAGAACAAACACAACCTAGTCCTAGATCCCTGTAGACTCAACGAACCTAAAGCTATGATACCAAAACTTGTGGCAACACATCCCACTATCACACAAACAGTGACGTGTTACACGAAAATGTGCAGAAATCACCATAACCACAGATTATCGAAACACGGGTTAATTAAAACCGATTGCGGAAAACTGATAAACTGAGAAACTATTACATTCCAGTCCACATCCTGCAAGAAAACATGTTATATACATTCATACAAGCCATGATACATGTCCACAGCTTAGAGCAATAGCTGTCTTGTCATATCATGAGTTCATCACCTGTTCATACATATAGAGGCCCGCATCCGGCCAACAACAGGATATACAAAAACATCTACAGCTGTACATCGGGGAACAACGTCAAAACATCGCCAAGGACCTGAGAGTACAGGGATGACTCTAGACTCTACATCAAAACATCCAAAATAGCAGCACATCCAAAGCTTGCCTTCTACTACTCTTCTTGCTGCTCGGCCGCAACTCCGCGACCACCACCACATCTAGCTTGACCACCTAAACGGAGTGTAAACCAGCGGGGTGAGACAATTGAACATTGTCCTAGCGGGAGGCATAACTCCCCACCAAAACTACAAAACCACATATATAAGTAAAGCAGCTAAAAAGTATAACAAGAGCAGTTATAAGATAAGATTGTTCATACTATCAAGCTTACCAAAAATACTCAGTCACTTATCCAACTATTCCTTATGAAACATGAATAACAAGATAGGATGTATAAATCTTACCACATATGAGAAATGTATAAACTACTGCAAACCACAAACAAAGTTAACTACACAAACAAGGCCTCAACCAATGTTTCGTGTTTGTCCTAAGCAGTAATAACTAAACGGCTGGATTACATTTTATTATGCCCTGAGGAAGTGAACCGTACCGTTCAAATCCAACCTTTGGCTACGAAGCCCATAACCGGTGCCATACAAGGTCAATGGAAGAGCCAGAATCCATGACCTCACCCCTCGTGGTCAGTATACGAGAAACAAAGCAGGACCGCAGTCTCATGCTCAAGTGGCCTTTAGCCACAAGGTCAGCTCCTCAGGCTGCCCTCTGCCTAGCCCGCCTCGGTACAGGTCACGACGCTAGTAAAACTGAGCCACAGGCCTAATTACCGTGCTCTGAGCCTTGAACGCATTCATGCTCCTCATTTCACATATCCTGAGCCATGGGCCTATTCACCATGCTCTTATCACAACTGGGCTACGGGCCTGAACACCGCACCCTGGAGTCTACAACCACAGTTGCACTCTTACCTCCTCACTTTAGGCTAGGAGAAACCTTGCATATTCAAAAATATGCGCTCCGGGTTAATCCCGCAGGAGAACCCATTTCACCATCACCAAGTCCTGATGATGATGGATCTATGGCCAGGGCAAACTATATGATAGATTTCACTGTGATTAATTAGTATCTTTTAGATGGATTGCAAGATTCAACCAAGTTGTATAACATGCAAGATATAATAGAAAATAAACAACATAAACTCAACATTATGCTTTTTCTACAATTTACATCATACTGATCTATCACAAGGATCTCACATCACATGTTGTCACTTGGCCTCTTGCCAACCATCTAGATCCATTTCAAGGATCATCACATACCATGGGATTTCAATCCCTCAACACATAGGGCCACTGCCTCCCAAAGCTTACATCATCATCATGGAACAACATTTATAATATTCATTCCTCATAGTCTTTCATTTGGCTATGCATTACTTGCATGGTTAGCACTATTCAATAATCATCTTGAATAACTTAGAAATGCATATTATCAACACAGAGTGACATTTAGGATTAAGCGTATTATCAACACAAAGTGACAATAGGGATCATACCCTTTTTCTTAATCATGCCTCATAACACTCTGCATTACATGCTCATTATCATTCTTGGGTATTATACCGATAATTATGATGATTAAGATAAAAGGAACTAACATTGCCATCATCATTATTAAGCATAGCACAAACCATCATCATGGTAAATGTGGTAAGAGATTAATACCTCAGTTTCTATGGCTGACGGAACCCTCACTAGAAGTAACTTAAGCCCTTACTAAAAAGGTTATGTCGGGCATCATGCCATCACCTAAGGCTCAGCCATAAAGTTCACCTCATGACGGCCGACACACTCAGCCATACCCTGGACGCTATGTCGGGCATACCAGCTGCAACGCGCGTCCCACTTAGCATGTCGGGCGACACACTAGGCTAATGTGACGCCTGTCACAGGTCTACTAGCCATGCCCTCCAGCTATGTGTAAGTCTGGTGTTCTAAACTCAAGCAACTAGCAAACGGGTCTATCATCCAGCCCATAAACTTATGGTCTATCGGCCGACACAAGGCATAGCAATGGGGGTGACGCCCGTTACAACTTCAAGTGTGTCATCCAAGACCAAACCAAAGGAAGGTGTTGTCCATTACAAACAGATACAAGAATCAAGATATCGTCCAAACCAGCATAGCATATCGCCCAAGAGTTTAGGTCAAGAGGGCTGTCGGGCAACACCTCCCCAAAGCTTATATCGTCGAAGGTGTTAACTTACAAGATCATCTACTACCTCACACATGGACACCCGAAACCCTAGCGGGTCAAGAGAAGGCTCACCTCAATCAACTAGGAAGGAGGGGTCTTGCACTTCTTCTATCATCAATCGGGTCACACGGAGAAACCCTAGAAGAGAGTCACTTCTAACTGAGCTCACCTTCTTGCCCATGGTGAGAGGAGAGTATTGCTCAAGCAACTAGAACACAAACTCACCTCAATCGACCAAGAAAGAGGGGTGTTGCTCATGCTACTAGAAACCCAAGCTCACTCCTCTAGACTAAGGGGAGAAAGGAGTATTGCTCACCTACAAACCCTAGATCACAAGGATCGGCCAACAAGGAAGCTAAGCAAGAAACTAGGCTACTAACATGTAAACAAGATCAAAGCAAGAGATAATGTAGTTAGGGTTAGAAGTTATGCAACCCGCCTTAAGCTCCAAGCTCCAAAGAAGAAGAAGAAGAAGAGCTCCAAGCTCCACGTACCACCAAGCAAGGAAGATGGAGACTCCAAGGTTATCGGCCACCACTTGCTTCTCCAAGGTGTGTTGGCCACCAAGCTGCTCCTTCAAGGGGTGTATCGGCCGAAACAAGCAAGGAAGGAGGGAGTGTCGTGCACTCAAGGTGGGGAGAAACCAAAGGACCAAAGGGACCCTAAGTTAAGGAAAGGACACACTTATATATAAGGAAAGGGAGGAGAAAACAAGGTTGGTTCAAGCAAGGTGTCACTTGCCTAGGGACACTTGTCCTAGAGCTCAAGCCACATACTCTAGCAAGTTCCATCCACATGGCCAAGAAATGCACCAAGTGTCCACTAAACAAGGTCAAGGCTAGACCAAAGAACATGGGCGACACAACATGTTGCTCCATGGGTGACACACATCCATGTTGGCCTACACAAACACTCCTAGGCCGATACACTCACCTCTTGGGCAACACAAACATCTCTTTGGGCGACACAAGGCTCAACCAAGCCAAAACAAGGCACCTCAAGGCCCAACTAGCTCAATAAGGCCCAGAAGGACTCAAGCAACGAGCCCAAACCTTCCCCTCTACACAAGAGGAAGCAAAGAGAGAGAGGGACTCCTCACTAGGTGGCAAACTTGCCTACAAAACCCTAGACTTGGTTTAATTGCAAGTAGCACCTCCAACTCTCAACAAAGCACAACCAAACCCTAATCACCACTAAAGGTGATTAGCAAGCACCAAAACACCAGGGTTAAGAAAAGCAAACAGGGTAAGCCCTAAATGAAGGTCAGGGTCCTTACAGGTTCTCTCGCTGAATCAATGTCAGAATCTTCTATGCTTAAAACATGGAGAGGATGGAAGGAACGATGGAAGGAGAAGTGAGAGATAAAGATCTCTACTTCTGGTGTATATGTAATAGAGATTAACTTTACTACTTCTTTGTCATGGGTACTTGATACCAGATGTGGATCTCACATTTGTTCAAATGTGAAGGATCTTAAAAGAAGTAGGCCTTTGGGGAAAGGCGAGGTTGAACTACATGTTGCCAATGGGGAAAGGGTTGCCGCCAGTGCCGTAGGAACCTATGAGTTAACTCTACCTAGTGGGCTAATAATAGAGTTGAAGAACTGCTATTATGTACCTGCCATAAATAGGAATATCATTTCTGTCTCTTGTTTGGACAAGGATGGTTTTGAATTTCTTATTAAGAATGGAAAGTGTTCTATTTCTAAAGATGGGATCTTTTATGGCAGTGCCCCAATGTCTTATGGTCTATACTTGATAGATCTAGAGACAAGTGTATACAATGTAAACACCAAAAGGCAAAAAATCGATAACTCAAACAAAACATATCTTTGGCATTGTCGTCTAGGGCACATAAATGAGAAGCACATTTCTAGACTCCATAAAGATGGTTATCTAGACTCTTTTGATTATGAATCAATAAAAACATGTGAATCTTGTTTGTTGGGCAAGATGACCAAGACTCCCTTTTTAGGTAAAGGTGAGAGAGCTAGTGATCTATTAGGACTCATACATACTAATGTATGTGGGCCTTTTACAACTAATGCCAGAAATGGGTATCAGTACTTCATTACCTTCACTGATGACTTCAGTAGGTATGGCTATGTGTACCTGATGAAACATAAGTCAGAAACCCTTGAAAGGTGCAAGGATTTCATGAATGAAGTACATAACCAACTTGGTAAAAGTATTAAAGCACTTTGATCCGATTGAGGTGGAGAATACTTGAGCCATGAGTTTGAGGACCTTCTACGAGCCCGTGGTATCGTATCACAATGGACTCCGCCTGGAACACCACATCATAATGGTGTGTCTGAAAGAAGGAATCACACTTTACTAGATATGGTGCAATCAATGATGAGTTTTGTCGATCTTCAATTTCCTTCTGGGGTCATGCTCTTGAAACCACCACGTTTACACTTAACCGAGTACCATCTAAATTGGTTCAAAAGACACCATATGAGATATGGACTGGGAAGCATCCCAATATGTCTTTTATGAGGATTTGGGGGTGTGAGGCATATGTTAAGAAAATGTTTCCTGACAAGCTAGGCCCTAGATCTGATAAATGTTATTTTGTTGGATATCCTAAGGAGACCAATGGATATTACTTATACCACCCAACTGACAACAAAGTGTTTGTTTCTAGGGATGCTGTGTTCCTAGAAAAGGAATTTATTTCCAAAGGAAGCAGTGGGAGGAAAATAGAGCTTGAAGAGGTTCAAGCCCAATAAGAAAACATTGAATCGGTAGATGTACAAGAGGAACATAGAGATTCACAAGGTGTTGTGGAATCTCAGTCTCCTCAAGTAATACAAGGACCTCGTAGGTCTAGTAGGACATGCCTTGAACCTGAGAGGTTTGGATACCTTGTGACTCATGAAGGCAGTGAGTTGATCATAGATGATGATCCAACTACCTAGCTAGAGGCTTTGGAGGGACCAAATTATGAGAAATGGCTTGAGGCCATGAAATCTGAGATGGAATCCATGTACTCCGACAAAGTATGGACTTTGGTGGAACCACCTGAAGGGGTAAAACCCATAGGGTGCAAGTGGGTCTTCAAGAAGAAGACCAACATGGATGGCAATGTGCAAACTTACAAAGGCAGATTGGTTGCAAAGGGTTTCTGACAAGTTCAAGGTGTTGACTATGATGAAACTTTTTCTCCAATTTCCATGATTAAGTCCATCATGATCATGCTTGCTATTGCGGCTTACTATGACTATGAGATTTGGAAAATGGATGTTAAAACCACATTCCTTAATGGAAATATAAATGAGGATGTATACATGACACAACCTGGAGGTTTTGTAGATCTAAAGAATGCCAATAAAGTCTGTAAGTTACAAAGGTCAATCTATGGATTGAAGCAAGCATCTTGAAGTTGGAATCTTCGATTTGATGAGGAAGTCAAAGTGTTTGTATTTATTCAAAATGAAGATGAACCTTGTGTGTACAAGAAGGTTAGTGGGAGCACGACCACATTCCTCATATTGTATGTGGATGACATACTATTGATGGGGAATGATGTCTCAGCCTTAGAGAAGGTAAAGACTTGGCTTGGGAATACTTTCTCAATGAAGGACTTAGGAGAAGCATCATACATTCTAGAAATTAAGATCTATAGAGATAGATCTAAAAGGCTTCTTGGACTAAGTCAAAGCACGTACATTAACAAAGTGCTGAAGCGGTTCAGCATGGAGAACTCAAAGAGAGGCAACATCCCCATGCTACATGGAGTCACCGTCTCTAGAGTTCAATGTCCCCAATCTTGTGAAGAAAGGGAGCATATGAATGGGATCCCATTTGCATCAGCCATTGGATCCATCATGTACGCTATGTTGTGCACACACCCAGATGTATCGTATGCCCTCAGCATGACGAACAGGTACCAGTCAGATCCTGGGGATGCTCACTGGACAGTCGTAAAGAACATCCTCAAGTACTTGCGAAGGACTAAGGATCAGTTCCTTGTATACGGTAGTGAGGAAGAACTGGTTGTAAAGGGTTACACTGATGCAAGATTCCAAACTGACAAAGATGATTACAGATCACAATCAGGATTTGTATTTTGCCTAAACAATGAAGCTGTGAGCTGGAAGATTTCCAAGCAAGAAATAGTTGTCGATTCTACTACATAGGCTGAGTATATTGCTACTTCACATGCAGTAAAGGAGGTTGTGTGGATCAGGAAGTTCATCTCTGAACTTGGTGTAGTTCCCAGTAGCTGTGATGCAAATTGAGCTTTATTGTGACAATAATGGAGCTATTGCTCAAGCTAAGGAGCCCAGATCACATCAGTGGTCCAAGCACATATTGCAGCGCTTCCATCTCATATGAGAGATCATACAACGAGTAGATGTGAAGATTTGCAAAGTACCAACTGAAGACAACATAGCTGATCCACTGACTAAGGCCCTTTCTCAGCAGAAGAATGATGGTCATGCTAGGTCAGAAGGACTGAGGTTCCTAGGTGACTGACTCTAAGTGTAAGTGGGAGTCTATTGGTATGTATGCCCATAGAGAAAGTCATGTGATGATTGTAATGGGATACTATGTAAATGATTTGAATAATAATAAAGGCAATTTCCGATCTATATGTTTTAACTATTTCTGAGATGATGGTGTAACATGATAGATGTCTAAAGAATTGTTTTACTCAATGACGTATTATTTTAGGTTAAGGACCTAAATGATGAGATCATACGGATGTTAAGAGTATACACTCTTGTTTGGTCCCTAGTCAGTTGTTATTATGGAAATAACCATAGACATCAATAACACTAAAGACTAGATTGTGTGTTGTTTGATGACATAATCTCATTAGTCATGATATAGTGATATCAAACCAAGCACACATGTACTTGTTAGAGGACAAATGTACCAGACAGACCCATTGTGAGAGTAACACATGGAACCATGATTTGGTAGTCACAGTCAGCTCTCACAGTGATTCTTCGACCTGAAATCACTACACTCAACACATGTCATTGGGTACACATTGACAGTATCAAACGAAGTCCTAAAACATGGGTTGTTATAAAGGTGATGATTGGGTGGCTTTGACACATGTGACTTTCACTACTACATAAAAGCCTTTTAGGCGTTGGTTATTTAAGCTCTTTAGTGTCGGTTTCAAAGTGACACCCAAGTGGGCGCCGCTAAAGGGGGACACCTTCGGCGTCGGATCCCAACCGACGCCAAAACATTTTTTGCCACCGAAAACGCGCCAGCAAAGGGACTATATGCGTCGGTTGTTTAGTCGAAACCGACGTCCAAACTCTTCCCGCCACTGAAAATGTGCCAACAAAGGGACTATAGGCGTCCGTTTTTTACTAAACAACCGCCGCCAAAACTCTTCCCGCCACCAAAACATGCCAACAAAGGGATATAGGTGTCACTTTTGTGATAATAACCAACGCCCTATCCCCTGTCTGCCACCAGGGCCGTGCTTCCCAGCACCGCCGTGGTACCGGGTCATATAGACGTCGGTTTTAAGTGGAAAATCGCCGCCGTATAACATAGGTGTCGGTTTTGTCCAAATAATCGACGCCTATAATTAGATTTTTTTTTCTGTCAGTCTGCAGACCTGCTGTGGCTGGTCGCAGGATGATAAACTTGCAGTTCAGTTATGAACTGCAGGTTTTACGACATCTATTGATATAAGCCAACAACAGGCCACAAACCTGCAAAATTAACATGATGGACAATATTATATATATGTGATTCATACTCATGTATAAGAACATTTAATTCATATTATTTTTTTTCATCACACACATGTAGAAACCAGTATAGCAACCTGCAGTTCCATTTATTTCATCTTTTTTCACATTCAGACACATGTAGAAACATTCATGTATTGATGATTTTCACACACATATGAAAATTCATAAAAATTCATTCACATTCACACAAAATTAATTATGAGAACAAAGTTATTATTTATTCATCATTATCATCATTGTCATCAAAATCATATTGAAAAATTCCCAATCTTTGCAGGGCTTTTTCCCAATCTTCTCTTACAACATCTAATTCATCTCTCATATAGGGAGCATGTATATCAAAATGCTTTGCACCTGTGTTGAAGTCCTCAGTTTTAAAGACCTAAAAAGAGAATGACGTACATACATAATTATAATAATATATAATAAGATTCATATATTTCATATTATCTAACGAGACTATGTATAATACCTGTTGTATGTTATCAATTTCCAATACGGCATGTTTGATGATTAGGTCCATAAATCACATCACATAGTAGGCACATGCCCAACCGTTGTCTTGTGTAGCACACTATAAATTGAAACATACAAAATATTCAAAAATACAAATAAACACAATTCACATAAATAATATATACATTGGAGTCATGAAATTACTTTCACATTCTCCCAAATGAGTGTCTAATTTTTTTTTCCTGGCGACCTTTCCTCCAACTTTTTTGTACTCTTGTAAAGCCCTATATATGTTAATGTAACACATGAAATTGCATAATTAAATAGTAATGCAGTAACTGATGTTAACAGATATAAAAACATAAAATATTTCTCACGAGAATAATGGCCTTTTAATTGCATGTCCATATAATACATCCAACTCACTCCCCGTAGGATCTACATAATAGACGGTGAATGTCTTGGGGACAATAACTAATAACTCCCAATGCTTAGAACTACAGGTAAGAAAGTATAAAATTAATAACTCAATATCCGCAATAAAAATGTAATTTGCTTAAGTCCAAATTACAAGCAAAGTAAACTTACTCGACATTGAATGAAGGTATTATCACCATCTTATTATTTTTACCAAAATATTCAAAAGCATCACAGTAGTATGAAGTAACTGAAGAAGGGTCTGTAACTACAAGACTAATCAAAGATGGAACCAAAAATCCCACATGGGAAAACCCAAAATATGTACATGTCTTGTATAAGTGGCTACAAAACATGTATTACGTATGCATTAATATATAAGAAACCAGATTGCCGTATATAAAACAAGGTATATGGATGTATAAATCAGATTTCCGTATGCATTAATCTCACCATATCCATAGCTGTATCATAGATGTGTTCAGCCATTCATAACTAAACAACTCTAAAATATCTTGTATAAATATGTTGTTTTCGAATGTTTGACCTGCATAAATACGTATCCAGAACTTCTATTACGTATGCATTAATACGTATGCTAAACTTGTATAAATAGATTGTTATCATATGATTTACCTGCAACATTCTCCGAAATAGTAACATTTATAGGGCAATTTGGATTATGTTCGCCGATCCATACTGCCACACTCTTACAATTAGGACCTATCAAGGCGTGTAGGTTCCCTGGAAGGCAACTTGGTAGTCGAGGAGGTGGAGGCTGAGATGTAGCGGGTCTCATCTTTTTGACCTGTATATATAATTTCATATCAATTGACTCATATATATACACACACACTAACAAATTAAAGTAATGAAAATTTATCATACAATATCAGTATAGAGGACATCCGCTTCGGGCCACAGTATCACTCCGCCTACTGCCTCACCAAGTGTTTCAGCATCTGGGTGTGCATGAGGCAGTGTAAAATTCGTCCAGCTAGTGAGTATATGTATGGGGCTCACACGTACCATGCCATCTGGTACTGGACTCCCATGAAACATGCACCCTTTAAGGGGTGGGTAAGCTGATGCATCTGCAACGATATATCCTTCACTTTGTAGTCGGCATGGCTTCAACCCCTACAAATTTACGTAAAGAATGTTATATGCATATATACACAAACATATCATATTGAACAGACTAGCTATTATATATACCATAAAAATACTTACAGAGGACGTGCTAGGTGGGTCTATAGGATTACTCCCAACCTCTACAGTACGAGGAGTAGGAGAAGAGAGGTTCGCCACAAGTACTGTCTGAGTGGCAGTCGGAGATGCCTGCCACTTGTTAAATGCTTCCTGGAGTCTTTTATCAACTACTTCCTCAACTCTCCTATCAATTAAGTAATCTACCTATACATGGATAAAAGAAATGCTAGTTTATGATTATTGAATTTCCTTTTGCAATAACGTTCTAAAATAAGAATAAGTTACCTCAGCTTGTGAAAGTCCCGCTTTTGGGATAGGTTTACGCTGGGATGGCCCAAAGAATGCTTTGATGCCCACACTAGCACCTGCACCCCTTACACATCCAAGATGCTCTGGGTTACCCAAAGCAACTGTCAGTTCATCCCTTGTGCCCTGAGGGATGAACTTGCCTTCCTTCCTCTACTCGTGTAGCTCCCGCTAAGCACCATCAATAAAAATTCGTAAGTAAACATAATAATAATCAATATCGATAGATTGCTCTAAGAGTTTGATTTTTACCTTTTTCACAACTGCCTCAGCGGTTGCGGGCTTCAGTATCTCTCCCTTCTTGTTTTGCCTTCTAGTTATCCACATAACATGACGAGACAGAGGTGCAGGAGCAGCAGTAGAGGACTCTACAGTCTCCTGAGTAGCAATAGGCTGAGTAGACTCAGCCTGTAGTCTTTGGCGAACGCCTGCATATCCTCTTGGACCCATTGTGTGGTCGTGCACATTCAATGCACACCTTGCTCGTTGAGCATCACTGATAGCCTAGTTAGTTAGCACATTGATTTGGTTAGTAACACTAAAGGTTAATCTTGAATAGGTGAATACATAAAAATGTATATTAATTAAATTGGGAGTGGCGCTTAATACCTTGAATTCATCTGTTTTTCTTTGGGTAACAAACTCCTCCCAGTCTTTGGGGTCCAAGTAGTTCCATTGCTGTGTGGCTTCCTTCTTCCTATATTTATTTTTCAAAGATAATACAAACAAAAATTATTAGTGTAGAGTTAGTGAAATACTGATCAATGTCTAGAATTGGAATCAATCAAGAACCTATTCTCAACATCACGTATGTAATCTTAGGTGAGATTGGTCCTATAGTTCCTTAGGACCCTCCCACAACGTTGCATCACACATTTACGATGAAGCTTTTCATCCAGATCAAATATGCTCTGCAAATTAAATAGAATTGCTATTAACTAGTATCCTAAAAATTAGTAATCTACACAAATAGAATTACAAATAATAATAACTCACACATAGTTCCTTCCATATGGGGTCTTTCTTCCCCTTAGGAACTTTATGCCATGATTCTAGGATAGGACTGCAATGGCTGCGAGTAAGAACCCCAAGATATGAAACAAATGAGTTGCGGTTCACTCCATATGGATTTCCTGCCTGATCGAAATCCACAGCCAATTTGGGTCCATTGCCCCTTTTCTGTATTAACTTGTTCATCATTGTGATGCCTCTCACTTTCTAAATTTTCTTTTGCTGCTCATCAGGTGCTGTAACTTCTTCAGGGGGTACATCACCAACCTAAAATTTGATAACAAACACACTTACATAATATAATTATAAATGAACATATAGATAGAAACCTCAGGGATATATTCATAAAACTTACATTGTCAGGCGGTGCAAGCACGTCCTCACCCTCACAGTGATGATTAGCACGGTCCTCAGCCATCTGAAAGTTCACATTGTAAAGTTCACATTCACATTGTAAAGTAATTCACATTGTAAAGTCCACATTCACATTGTAAAGTTCACATTTAAAAAAATGTATGTGTACCACCTATCCCATTCTTGAACACCTAATCTCACTAGTATGTGTATAATGTGTATTGGGTTTTTAAGAAAATTTCAGCAGCATTTCCCCGTTGTTCTCTAAGTACATATGTACTCAGAGAACAAACGGGGAAATGCTACCAAAATTTCCTTGAAAACCCAATACACATTATACACTTACATCATAAGTGAGATTAGGTGTTTAAGAGAAGTCCCAAACCGGGGACTATCCAAGATTTACTCCTAATGAGTAAATCTTGGACGGGTTTCTAGGCCAACAAAATCATATCATTAAGAGCATGGTTTCATGTTAGGTCATCATAGGTCATAATAATCCACTAGAATGAGAAAAAAAGGTCTCATGGTGTTAAAATAGCATAAGAGTATTAGATCTTGATTCTAGAGTGTACAAGACATAATAGTGACTACTGATTTTGTGGGGTGATATCATTTCATAGGATTTTTAGATTCAAATTTAACAAGTGTACAAGTTGCATCATTTTAATACTCTAAAGGTGACTAGTGGGTCATAGCAAATAAAAGATAGCATTACAAGGAAAGTAAGCAAGCTAGATCAATTAACACTCATCTCAAGGGAACATTAGTTACTGAGGGGACTAGGAAAGAGTGCTTTTAATCACTAGGATCATACAAGTACCAATGTTGACTAAGTCTATGTGATTAAAGATCAAGCAGTGTAATAAAATAGGGTTTTGGGGGATGTTAATTACCTCTGTTTGAGCCCAGTCAGGCGTTAGCAGGGAGGGAGGGTGAGTCGAAGGGTAGGCGAGTAGGCAGGCAAGCAGGCAGGTGAGCAGACGATGGGCAGGGAGACGACGGGCAGCAGTAGATGATCAATTAATTCCTAAAACAATACATAAATAAATACAAACATTAGATAAATAAATACAGATCAATTGATAAATAAAGTAATATAATATACAGAAGTAGCCCATAGATGATATATATACACTAGTGATACATACTACATAGTATATGAATATATAGTAGCAGGCAGTACATGATATATGTAATACATTATGCTTTAGACGTACATGCTACATAGTATAGAATATGCATAATACAGTAGTAGGCAGTACATGATATGTACATTATACCGTTATATGTATTGCAAACGACAAATTACATCTACATAGATAATACATTAGTTGAACGCATAACAATACAAGAAAAACTAAGGTATGAATGTATGTATAGGTACAAGTATAATGTATGAGTAAATATTAGTGGTTGAGTTCATAGCAGAGCAGCAATGTATGTACAAATGATAAATATGTAATGTAGGTGCAACAGTTCATACATAAAGATGTAAATGGGTGCAACAGTACATACATACAAAGCTTATATGAAGTAGGAATGATTTTGATGCATTTACAACTCAATTAAAAATGAGACGAGGAGGAAGAAGCAGGAAGAGGGGTAGGGGGCCAGAAGTAGGAGCAAGGAGCAAGCCGGAGAAACCCTATTGTCTAAGTAGGAAGAGGAGGAAGAAGAAGAAGGGTACCAGCAGATGCATCGATCTGGTGGACGGAGCTGCAAGTCAGAGAGTGGGCGGCGGTGGCGAGCGGGCGGGGATGATGAGAGGGTGACTAGGCCGGAGGCGGTGAGCGGGCGACCAGGAGCAGAGCGTCGGCTGGCGAGGTGAGAGCAGCGACAGTGAGGCCGGGAGTGGAGCGTCGGCGGTGAGCGGGCAACCAGGAGAGGAGCGTCGGCGGTGGCGGTGCGGGGGAGCAACGACGGCGGCACGGGGGCAATGACGGTGGGAGCAACGGTGGCAGGGAGCGCACCAGCAATCTCCAGACCTAGAAGGTTCACAATGAAACAGAAACAATGGGGAAAAGTTCTGTTTCGTGGGGCTATTAATTGCACAATAGGCGTTAGTTAGTTAAAATTTCGACACATAAAACTAAAGGTGTTGGTTCTACTAACACACCGACACCTATTCTCAATCATATTCGTCGATGTTTACTAGAAAAAACCCGACGTCTATCTACATATGTCGATTAAAAAACTTGTTCTCGATTTATGACCATAGTCGTCAGTTTCTTTATAAAACCGACGCTCAAAGAGTGTGAAAGATTTCCCGGGAACAACGTAGAAAAACCCATAACCGTCGGTTATTGTAGTAACACCGACGACCAAAATGTGCCCAATTTTTGACTCGCGAATAACCTTTCGTCGTCAGTTTAGTAGTTAATAACCGACACTATATGTTAAATTTTGGAGGTAAATTTTTTTTCAGAGGAAAATTTGGATTTGGCGGTTAATTTTAGGTGTCAGTTTATTATTAGGGAATCGACACTGAATAAAAGTGATACCCGTGTCTGGTCACCCTTCACAGATAGGATGTCAGTTTTTTAGTTAAACCGACACTGTAAGTTTTATGTGTCGGTGTATTTATATAACTGACACCTTTAAAAGTGACGTTATAAGCCATTTCTGTAGTAGTGTTTTGAGGGGTGAGTGATGGATATGAGATTTGTCCCTCCTAAGGGAGTTTAATATCCATGGCCACTTGATGAGTAGGATTGAGAAAGGCATGTGCATGCATGTGTGAATCAATATGAGATATTGATGTCACACACATCTCACCCAGTCTGCTCTGAGATCAAGGAAAAGGATGAACGTTGAAAGGATGATGTACCATACCTCGAGTTCATTCAAGACATTAGTGACAAAGGAATTATACATTCACTGTAACACCATTCATGGATTGTAGGATTGAAAATTGTTCTCCAACTTTCTATTTCACTTGGGTAGCACTGATGTGTGACTAGGCACCGCTCTTTGCTTGTGAAGTCATAAGTGTTATGGACTTTCACTGCCAACGTGAAATGGACCTGCAGGGTCACACACATATGATTTAACTTGGAAGAGGAGTTTTTCCACAAATTATGTTTAGATTGATTACTAAAGGAGTTTAGTAGTTCAATAAAAAACTCAGTTGATTGATAGCTCAAAATCATAGTGTTCAAGGTGTTGGACGAATTGATTAGAGTATCAGATCGATTGCAACTGCAATTGACTGATTTTACACCGTCTGCACTTCCAACCGATCGACTCATGTGATGAACCGATCGACTCAGGTTGGTGAACCGATCGACTCAACTGGTGAGACGATCGGTTCATGTATCGATGAGACGATAGACTCAATTGTTGAACCGGTTGGATCATATGAACAACGGAGATCGTTTGGAAATTCGATTTTGCAAATACAATTTGTTTCACTTGTACAAATTTGATTTGGACAAGGATTAATATTTGATTAATCGAAAACAAATATGAAAGTCAATTTGAGTTGGACCAGGACGATGAATCGATCGGCTCAAAAGTGAACCGATCGGCTCAAAAGTGAACCGATCGGCTCAAAAGTGAACCGATCGGCTCAAGTGTCCCAAATGATCGGTTCAGGTGTGAACCGATCGGTTGAGGTCACCAAACGACTGTTTCAGGGTTGAAATGATCGTTTCAGCTGGCGTAGTTGGTTGTTTTGTAGAAAATCTCGAACCCTTCTACTCCTGTTTAGTCCCACATTGCCTGGGGTAGAGAACCCTGTCCCATGACCCTCCTATATATATAGGGATATTGGAGGATTCTTAAAGTACAATTCAGAACACCAGTTGCTCTGCAAAGTTGTTGTTCTCTCTGGTTGTCGTTCTCTCTGGTTGTGGTAACCGAGAGAGCCCGAGCAAGTGCTGCCTGATAAGGGAGGCACAACAAGGGAAAGACAACTACAGAAAGGCAACTGGTTGCAGGAGAGTGTGTCAGTGACTAGTACGCCGATAGGAGGGTGCGACTCCTTCCGATTCCTTTTGGGACAAGGAGATTGGAGTGCCAGGCAGTCCGTGTGGAGGACTGCAGAGGCGGGAGACTTCTGCCGCTCGGAGGACAGCTGTCAATCCTGACAGTCCCGGTGAGACCAGGAGCTGCTCAGACATCGTTCAAGACCGGAGGTGAAGACTGCGTAAGCCGTGAGGTAACGTCGTCGAGCAAGCCTCAGGAGAAGGTACACCTCTACAAACCAACCTTCCTATTGTATAGACATTGACACGATTCTTTGATTCTGGGTTTGGGAGAAGAATTTTTTTATTTCCGCTGCCTTCTCTGTCTCCCATAACCCTACAATTGTTTCTGCTACTTAACCTCTTCAAGGCTCATATATTATACCATCTGAGTGGGCCCACTATTGGGTCTCACTCTTTACACTTTGGTTCCACCCATTTAGCCTTAGTTGTTGAGATTCCATTTGTCTTCCTCCTCGATCTCACCTAAACTGTGTCGGTGCATAGACTAGCATAGTGGAATATGCTTGATGAGGATGATCGTTGACCCTCTGAGAATAGACATGGCCGAAAAACCCTGCCCTACCCAACCCCACCCGCCCGACCCGCAAATCTAGGATTTTTTTTAGTATGTACAAATTTTGCGGGTGAGGCCTGAGTATATATTGTTGCACAACAGGTTTACTATTGTAGGGTCTGAGAAAACCCGCGGGCACCCGAGTCACTCAGACACGCTCAGACTTACGGTCTCTCGCTCAAGACACAGGGATGAGTGAGCAAGTCTTCCTAAGACCACATCCCTAATTTACTTCGTCTTTAGTTGCCACTGCACAAGCTAGACGATGATCATATTTCTCATGTTGCAATCAAGGCTAAACCCGCCATGAAGAGAGGGTCCTGACTTTCTCAAAACCCGGCCCTCAAAAGTCTGGCTCTCGCCTTTTTCCTTCCTCCGCAAACCAGAGGCAGAGCCACGGGGGCAAGAGTAGGCCATGACTCCCCAAAAAAAATAAAAAAATGAATATGAATACTCATATACATATATTTTTATACATAAGTTATATAATAAATAAACAATACAGTGAGTCTTATGTATAGATGTTCTTCTAGTTTAGTGGTTTGTGCTCCTTAACTTTGGTTGGAGGCCATGTGTTCCAACCCCTGCGGCTACAACTGATTTTTTATTAAATTTGTCTATTGTCTACAAGTTTGTCAAGAATATATATAGAATGTATCATGTTGTTGAAGTAAAATGTAAAATTAGTCTAGTGTTTTGTGTGTCTATTGCTAGACTTATGGTTTTGGGTTCGAGTCCTAGGTAACACAAGTATTTTTTGGCCCCAAAAACCAACTTCTGGCTCCTGCCGTAAACCCAACAACCCACAACACGAACAACCCACAACACCCACCACCATGACTCCCACTACCGTCGCCGCAAACCCAACAACCCACAACACCCACCACCATGACTCCCACTACCGTCGCAACCCATGATTAGGACAGCCAACACAACGCCCGGCCATGACGGCGCCGCAGGTCTGCTGTGCAGTTCGTCCGCAAGATCAACTCGTTCATGTTGTGAGACCGAGCCACGAGCCCTGTGCTAGCCTCCATTGATGCTATGGGTCCTGCATCTTCTCCATCGATGGAGGAGCCATGACACCGACGAGACGTGCTGCAGGCAGTGAAGAAAAAGCTTCTGCCCCCACCACCGGCGGTGTCCAACTGAGCAGGAGCGCTTCACTACTCGTCAGTAGGATCGCCCCAATGGCAATGACTTAGACCTCGGTGTGCTGTTGACGGAACTGAGCAGTGTGTGGTTTTCGCTGCTGCGTTGATGAATACATCACCTGGTCTGCATCGTCACCTGTCGTAATGCAGAAGATCTTGATGACACTGGCACCGGCCGCCGTTGGCTTTTGCGGTGTCTAAATTAGTTGCTGTGGTATGCATAGCGTTGCTTCCATGACAATGTCGTTAAAGAAGATATTGATAGGCTGCACAAAAGACAAACTTAATTTGGAGGAGTCGTTAAGTTAGAAAGCTATCATTTGTTCGATTTTGATTCTTCCCCGTTGTGCCCATCTATCCATTTTTCTTCATCACCCATCACGGTCTATTCTATGTGCGAAGCTGACAGCTGACAGTTGACGGAGAGGCAACTCAGCGGAACTAGATGGATTCATTGTATCACCATTGGGGCAATCCAAGCTCTCTTCACATTCATTCTGCGTAGCTAGGTTGCTTGTAAGAAAAACGCCTTTGAGTTGTACACAACAATTACTTGCAGCGCCTGACGCCTGTTGATTTGGTCTACCATCGACCAACGTCCAACTCAGGTTGTCCAGCTGCGGTATATCATATCTTATTCTTTGGTGCATCCAAACACATGATGGTAAATAGAATGTTCTGTCCTACATTATACCAGCCGATCCCTTACTTTAAAATAACCTTTCTTAATCCTTTCCATCCAACCAAACATGACCTAATGCCAAGGAGAACCAGGACACTCCTCGCTTGGATCGCAAAGCAAGGTGTCAGACTACCTTGATCCGGAAAAGATTCAATTTTGCGTAAGCAGGCATACGACGGATAATCATTATCTGGAGTACTTCCGTGATCAGTTTCAGATAGGAATGAAGCCGTTAATGTACTAATCTCTATTCTAAGTATTCTTTCTATTTTTATTTTCTGCCGGGTAATCCTTGTTTAGCCACACTAACTATACGCCATTCTGGAGACTGATTGATACGTACTAATTTGTAAGCTAATTGGAATTTTCCTCATGTTCAAAGAGAAAGTCAATCATTCTAAGCAAGTCAATCACTAATAACCTACGCAAATATTAGAAGAGACCAACATTACAATACTGGATATTAGTTTGTAAGTAGCATAATCCACTTTCAGGTCAGGTCAAACATACATTTTTCGGGTCGGGTTTTCTAATACCATGTGCTTACGGATTTTTTTCGAGTTCGGGTTTTTTACAGGTCGGGTTTTTTCGGGTCAACAATAAATGAGTCAGGTGCGGGTCGGGTTAGTAAAACCCTAACCCGTTGCCATGCCTATCTGAGAAGCACCCACAAATTTCAATTATCCAAGTGTTTTGGTTTAACTCTCTACCTATAATGACCTGTCACCTGAAGCTACAAGAGATTCACCCAAGGCAGCCATCTGGATAGCTTGAGCCTCGAAAAGAAATGAAACTATTCAAAAATCATCATGAAACTTTTAGGATCCTCAATGCTACCATAGGGGAGGCGAATTCCATGTCCCAAGTCTCGAGCTTCTCCCTTTTCCTTGATTTATAGTATCAAGCATTTTCATGCCCTCAAGATTGGTCGAGCTTAGACCTTCTCGATGCCACAACATCCATGTTCCTTTAGTTTTGAGCTACTACCTCCACAACATCAATTTCATTAGTGATCTTCACCCGTCTATTTTGTCCATGTCTATGGCTAGTAGATGGGCCTCCACAAATTTGGGGAATCTCAACAACATCCCCCAATTCAATGAAGTCTAAGGAATTCCCTGAGCACATTAGTTTTCAGAGATGAGTCTCCAATCTTAATACTTGATAGAAGATTGAACATCTAGGAAGAAGACAATCATTCCATGGTCGAACACGAAGGGGAAATAACCCATTTTATAATTTTACTCTGCTACCCTTGTGCTTTTGATCATGACACAGTGATACCTTGATCCTTTTGGGGCTTTTGAAGGTTTTATTTGATACAACTGAATTGATTTGAATTGAAGTTTTGATGGAAGTACCCATGTTACACATAAGATTACCAAATAAGTCAAGAGTGTATAAATCTTTCCACTTTCTTTTGAGCTGATATTCTAGAGTTTCCAAAAAATTGGTTTAATTGTTGTATGCCATTTTGGATTGGTTGATTGAGGTCTAATCTTAAAGAAATCATATAAACTTATCTATATCTTAGATATAGCAAAACCTTAGATGAATTTTGATCAATCTTTTGAGATCTGGCTAATAGACTAGTCTGCATAACAAAATTTGGTTTGGTTTTCACAAAGCATCAAACTTAGTATAATTAGGGTTTAGGATTCTAATTACAAAACTTTGCGCTATTAGCAAAATGTTATTTAAGAAATAAGATCAAGGGAACCATAAGAGTTTTATTCCTACTGAAATGGGTATGTGGTCCATGTCCACGTGTATTCAATATTTATTTATTCTTATATGTTTACATGTTTGTGTTGTATAGTATGATATTCATGATTTATGTGGTCTTATGTTTTAAAATTCAAGCTATAGATATATCAATGAAGTTTCTCAGTAATGAATACAAGTTAAGAATCTAAGTTCATGCTAAAAATGTAAGATATAATATTTATTATATTCAATATTAAGATCATGCTAAGGTTAACATATTATGGTGTTAGACTCAAACCCTTAGTGTAGGTCAACTCAAGAGACCTGACCCATATCCTTAGTGCTAACACGAGACTCATGCTCCAGAGTGCATGTTGACTCAGTTATATGACCCATGCACCAAAGTGTAGGTCATGAGACCTAGGTACCAGAGTGCATGTCTCTAACATAAGTTACATAAAAATTTACAAACTAAGACTTAAGAAAATCATATGTTTATGTTCAAGTATTATACATATTTCATGTTAGCTTTCATGCATAATGTTTGATAATAACAATTTTCTTATTCTAGGATATTTCATATATCTAGAATACTCATGCGACTTACCAATAATTGATTTTCCAATGCATGGATGGAAAAGAGATGCCCACAAGTGATGAGTAGGAGTAGATATAGAGCTAAAGACTCCAATAGGAGGACATAGAGAAGTTAAAAGAGTGCCTTGGTGGGGTTAAATTATTCACAAAAGTTTCATTTTATATATAAGACTAGTTTGTTTATGGTTAGGTATACATTGTCATTACTTGGTACTAAGTTTCCATTTAATATAAAATTTTGAGAATGAGAATGAAAAGTATGTCCTATGATGGTTAAGATTTAATTATTTCTTATGCATGATATTCAATGATGTCACACCCAACCAATATTATGAGTCAAGAGTTGACGCTTCCTCTTGTGTATATGTGTATAATCTGGGGTGTTATATGCTTATTGTGAGCTAGTGAGTTTATAAACTTGTTCGATTTTGAAGGCAATCTAATATTGTTATGATTATACACTGGATCTCTATTCCAAAACATACATATTAGATAAATACTTTAATTAGAACTTAGAACCAAAAAGATATGATCTGATATATGCTAACAAGTGGAAAGAATGTAAGAATGTAGTATTTTCTAGATGATACTTTGACCCCATGTAAGACACCTAAATTGAAAGAAATTGTGTTTTTTATATGATTATAAATATTTAAGATAGTACTTGATATAAAGTTATTACAATAAGAAAGCATAAGAATAAAATATAAAAAAAGATAATGGTGAATTCAAGTGAAGTAAAATACCAAAGTTTTTAGCTAATAAAGGAAAGTACATGCTAATACAGGACTAAGTTGTGAATAAGGATTGCCTCTTAGGATTTTTTTGGGATGATTAACAACTCAAGGAAGGCCACTAGTGCATAATTCGAATTCTAACATGATTGAAAAATAAATTATTTAGTTCAAACTCTAATCACTGACTTAGTTCTCCATAGCAACCTAGGGCTTAAGGGTTCCATATACAAAATGGATAAGCAAAAAAATTTAATAATAAGAGAGAACTTATATATGAAGCAACAATAACAACAAAACAACAATAATATAGTAACGCCGCCACCACCACCAAAAACAACAACAATAATAATAACAATAACACTAAAATTACCTAAAGTATCAAGATGACGATAACCAATACATGACTACTCATTAAGATAATCATAAAAGGGAATCAACATGAGAATGTGAAGCAAATCAACTATATATAAAAATATTGAATATAAACAACAAGTTTGGGACTCTTGAAATGAATTAATACTTATGATTAATACTATTTATCACTAGATCTATGATTATATTATAAAAATATACTGACTTATAACTAGATCTACCTAAATAGCACACTAATAATTAACATTACCATGTAATTTCACTAATAAATAGTAATAACACAATTAGTACTATTATTAATAAGTATTTAATTTAGGTTTAGTAGAAGAAGTTCTATCAAAGACTAACATTAACATACATAAACAAAAATTTACTCATAATATTTATATTCCTTTTTTATTTATTAAAATGCTAAAAATAAAAAAAAATATTTTTTGTTTTTTCTATTTAATTGTGTGTTAATGTTGTATAAGATGAAGTTAGTATTTGGAAACATATCACTTGTCTTTTTAATAAGTAAATATCATATTTTATATATTAAAAATAATTTCAAACTTTATTTACTTTTAAATATTTTTCTTTAAAATAAAAGTCTTTAAAAATAGTGTGCTACATTCTATAATTACAAGAGGGTATTATACACTTAAATATTGTTTTTGATTCTACAATACATAAAAGAAATCTATTTTGTTCACTTAATGGCTTATTTTACTTGATATTAGTATTGTACAATGTACATTTATTACTAATACTTTTGATTAAATGATAAGTTACAAATATGTTATTTTCTTTGCTTGTTTGTATTTGTCTTTTTCAGTGTAGACTTTTGACTTTTGAGAAGATGTCTTCGTCTTCAGGTGACGCTAGGGGTGCTAGGATTGGTCATGTAGCAACAAAGGATGCAGATTTCGCATGGAGTCACTGTACGGCAGTTCCTGGGAGAGGGAATATGGCAAACATTATCTGCAACTACTATAAGAAAATAATTAGTGGTGGGCGAATTACTATATTCAAGTGTCACATAACTTGAACTATGATCTCATGCTTCAAAATATACATATATGACAGATCTGATTTCACAATATAATATTTGATTCTTCTATACAGAGAAAGTATTATTAACTGTCGTATGAAATGGGTATAGACTCGTGAGATGAACTGGTCGACTATAAGGCCGAGTAGGCTAGATGATAGGAGGACAAATAGATCAATTGATGGCCCTACCGATCGACTGGAGGAGTCCAAACATCGATTGGACCTGAGAACCAGATGACCATTACAAGATCCCAACCGAGCAACCAAGAGGTGAGCTGACCGATTCAAGTGTTGAATCGATCAACCTGGATTGGTTTGAGCATAAATCTTCATCAATAATAGGTTTCATATGATGTGGACCGTAGGTGGTAGTAATTCCTTGTGGCTCTAAGGAATTACAATAGTAAGGCCATAACCATCGCTTGTGTGTTTTAATTATTACTTGTTCTTGTTTGTGGTTATATCATGTATATGATATGTACTAAGTATGTGGTGATTGGATATGTATATTTATTTAAATATAAAATCCCTCAATATAATATTAAGTCTTAGATACTTTCCATAAGAAACATACATGAAAAGCTTGATGGACTAAGCTTGGGCAGCCCAAGGGTGGTACACTGTCTATCTCGTGGAAGTGTGATGGTAATAATGTGGGCCTACCAAGCAGGGTGCATTATTATCATGTTGGCTTTTGGGTCAGGCATAACTGAGTGACTTTAATGAGATTAAGCACCAGAGGCATGCAGATGGACTATGAAAAGGAGTTGCACATACCATCTATCCAAGAATTGCATGAGATGCAATTGAAAAAAGTTTCCTACCTTAATAATTGACTATAGACGCTGGTGTTGGCTAGGTAATAGTTGAATTATTTTAGATGTTGGACCACTATAAGATTGTATGCCTCAATATTCTAAATTGATACATGAGGGTTATCAATTTGAACAAAATAGTGGGAGCAATAATTAATTAAAGGCCCAATTCATATCATTAACTTATCAAATCAAACAAATAAAAAGTGTTTTTAAAAGTTGCAATATTCTTTATAGAATCTAATGTCATACAAAGACATGTTCTCACTGCGATCAATCCTTGAGAAGGACATAACTAAACATGATAATCTTCCATGCCTTATTTAGGACTTTGAGAAGTATTTTTACTGGTGAGTGAAAGCTCTATGTCCTTGAAAGACCAGAGCCAGAGGAACCCACTCCAAATGTGCCTAAGGCTGAAATTGATGCTTACTTGAAGCATGCTAATGATGCCATAGACATTGAGTACCTTATGCTATGTTTTATGAACTATGAGTCACATGAACAACATGGAAAATATGAACATCTTCAAGATGGTAACTGTAACACCCCTGACCTGGGTTATGAGCTAACCCTAGGTGTTTTGCCTAAATATGAAATTAGATGTTTGTAATTATCCTTTAGTATGTAACTAAAACTCCTATGGGACATATGTTTCCATTTTTGTCCCCTATGAACAATGTTGTAGTATTGTTTTGCATACATGGACCTATGTGTAATTTACCCAATCAGTGGGGTTAACTTGCAAATTACACATGTTGATATGTTCCTTTAATGTTGAGACAACATAAGAATGAATATGACGAAGTATAATGGATTTCCCAAGCCTGGGCATCAAGATGCAGCTTGTGGAATGATCCTTATGCTTAAAAACCTTAATTTTGGAGTAAAGTGCAATTTACCCAAATTATGGGGAGCAACTTGTAAGATACATCTTCTATAACATCTAGTATGAATTTTGACATCATTTAGAGTAGAAATGATGAAAGGAGCACACCAATGAAGTAATCAGATAAAAAGAATGATCTTTGTAGTAGTTTCACCTAGTATGAGCATGAAGACCCTTCATATATGTATTCTAGTTGAAAGATGGCTTTCTTTACCCTTAGATCTTGAGTTTAGATGGGCTTTGCATAAACTTTGATGTCTTGGGTGTGCCTTAGAAATAAGGAGGGACTTGGATGAGAATTCCATGTTCTAGAGGTCCTTAAGGTGGAAAATAGCCTAAGGTATATAAGCCTAGTTCCCTTGCAAACCAACTAAACGTATCTTTTCACCTCTTCACTTCTCATCTTTCTCAAAACGGCCAAGGCAGAGCTCTGGACTTCAGGGAGACTACCAAGTAGTTCTAAGGTGAGTAGGAACCATCTTCTAGCTTGGATTCTTGGATGAATTCATCATATAAGGTTGGTTCTATGGTTAATTCACTTAGATTCTTTGTTCTAGCTGATCATCCCCATCTTTTCCTTGGAGAATCACCTCTAGCCGAGTTGTGGAGCTCAAGATGCCATTAGAGGCTTGAAGATTGGAAGCTTGGATCTCTAGGAACAACGTTTGAGGCGGGGTTTATAACTCTTAAACTCCTTTCTTTATTATGCATATGCATGTTCTTGCAATTTAAGTTTAGTTCTTCTTCTACCTCCCTTCTTCCTTGTACTTTTGCAAGTAAAAAGGTGGAGTAACCGACTTGAATAGAGGTTGAAGATGATGGGTGTGAATTCCTAGGCAGATTTATCAACCGACCTTGGACCCTTTTGGTCCAAACGGTTGCAAACCGTTTAAGGTCAAACGGTCTCAAACCGTTTGATCTCAAACGATCTTGCAAGACCTTTTGGATCAAAATGGTCTCAAGACCGTTTGATAGGGTTGACTAAGGGAAGACCGTTTGAGGGTCTGTTGGTAACCTATTGAATTTCATTCCTATAAATAACCATAATCTAATTCTTAACCAATTGAGAGTTGAAGGCACTTCAACACCCTAATCCTAATCGGGTTGAAATTGCTGACTTTAGACCTAATTAGGGTTCAACCCTTATCCAACCGACTTAGTTTTTGGTCAAACTTTGGGCAAACGGTCTCAAGACCGTTTGGAGGGTGTCCAAACAATCTCAAGACCGTTTGGGCCAAGTTTGGGCCCAATTGGAGGTCAATTGATGGGTTCAACCTCGAATTGACTCACATTGTTGAACATTGATGACCATCCGATTGGAAACCCTAATTGAGTTAGAATTAACCCTAATTGGTTTTCAATTGAGGGTCAATTTGATGTCCAATTGATTAAGGCTAATCCTAGTTGACTCATTTTATAAGTGGTTGTCATGGACTTGACCAATTGAGGGCTTCAACATACATATACATGACCAATTGCAACTTTTGAACCACTTTGGAGGTCCAAACGGTCTCAAGACCGTTTGAGGCCACACAGTCTCAAGACCGTTTGGGGCAAAACGGTATCAAGACCGTTTGGGCTCAAATGATCTCAAGGTCATTTGGACCAATTGATCTCAAGTCGTTTTTTATCAAACAGTTTCAAACCGCATAAGCTCAAACGGTTTGGAGGTCAACTCTCCCCAAACGGTCAATGCACCCAAACGGTCTTAAGACCGTTTGAGGGCAAACGACCTTGGGTGTCATGTGGTCTTGGAGTCAAACCTAGCAAACGGTCAACACATCCAAACGGTTTCAAACCGTTTGGAGGTTGAATATGTGTAACCGATCGGAGACTTTCAAGGTTGTTTATACTTAATCATTTGAAGGTGTAATTGGTTCAATGGTGGTTTAACCTAAACCCTAATGGTACCTTAGGACATTAAGGGACTAAGTGACTAATGAATTGACCCATGATGGTGATCAATGGTGTACTTTACCAAAATGCCCTTGAAGGGTTAAATCAAAGGATACCTTGTTTTAATCAAACCCTAATAACATGTTAGTGGTGACATGGCTTATGTTAGTCAATGAGGACTTAACCCAACCTAATCTAGAGTGGTGTAATCACCATCTACTAGTGAGAGGAGAGAGAAAGTACCTTTTATGGTTGAAATTCAAGTAAAGTACCTTTAATACATATGAATGTGCATGATTAGGGTATGATCCACCTATGTGAGATCATGGAAACCCTAATTATGATAATTGATGAATCTTAATTTTATCTGAGGGCTTTAATGATGATGTTTCTCATACATGATGATGTTATGAGTTCAATTCACCAAGGAGTGTATAGTAAACCCTAATTCTAGGGTAATAAAATATATTGTGAATAGTAAACCCTAATTTAGGGTGATCTGATAAATGTAATAATTCAGGGTTATGCTTTTGAGTATGAAACCCTAATTACAAGTTGTAATATGAGGAATCTTTATGCCTTGTGAGCTAAGAGTTCAATAAATCTAATCCATAGGAGATGTGATATGAATGAGAACCCCTAAATTGGAAATGAAAATATGGAAATCCTAGTGGGATGAATAGTGAGCCTAGTTTATGACCTGGCAATTATGAAATCCTGGAGATGTCTAGAAGGTAATGCATTTAAGTGAAGTATAGTTAAATCAATCTTACAGGATGAGTTATCCTACATCAACAATGTTTAAACCTCTGTACCTTTAAAAAAAGTTGTAAGATGGAATTAGCTATGATAGGGGCACAACGAATTCATATACTTAATAAGTATAGAGTATGATATAAAGGAGAAATAGATTGATACTTAGAATTGATAATCTTTATGAAGTTTGATAAATGCTGAAATTAAAGGTAGATACTCATCATATCCTAGTATGCTTCTAAGGATGGTAGAGTTGCATACTAGAGTTAGACTCATAATATGAACATGAAATATTAAATAATGAAGGATGGGGTATGTTAACCTTAGTCCTGTGTTATGTTTTTAGGTATGAAACTCTGTGAATATATTACAAATATGATGCCTTATAAGATAAAGGGATTTCAATAACCTTAATTGAATAGGGTAAAACCCTATTTCCAAGTTATGCTTTTAAGCATGAATCTTCATGATTGAAGTATGAGATGAGGAATCAAGATTCCTAATCATAAGCAAAGGAAATGAATTACCCTAATCGATGAGATTTAGGGAACCTAACTCTTGTAAGAGTAGGAAGGTACAATTTCTTTGAAATGAATTGTTTACTATTATCAGTTAAATTAACCAAGCAGGTTTTTATATGAGGATGATCATATCCAGGTAAGGATGATGATTTCATGTTCATTGAAAGCATGTTATTAACTTTATGAATAGTGAAATACCCTGTTACCTAGCAAGTGGCATCTTATGAGATTGTTAGGCTATGAGAGCCATGAGTATCATCAAGGTCATGCTTAACAGATGACTTGTGATGAGATGATTGAGAAATGATAATTGATGTGAGTTAGACTTGTTACATTTAAGTATTCTACTTTCATAGATGCTATGCTAATGATTAATGTTTGAGAACATGTATGATGTTAAAAGAATACTGAAATGTACCTAACTAATCAAGTACAATCATACTATGTAGAGCCCTGATCATAGATCCATCATTGTCAGAGACCAAATGATGGTGAAACAGGTTTTCCCAAGGGAACTCCTGGATCACATACTTTTGAGTATGTGGGGGAAATGGATGCATAAATCCTTACATCCTAGTGTAGGAATTGATGTAGATATATCACAATCCATCAACCCTTCACTACAAATCCATACCAAGAGATGTACCACAAATCTCCCAAAGAAAATACAAATACCGCATCGATGAGAGATAAACAAGAAATCTTTCGATGAAGAAGAGAGTACAGAACGCCACTGTAACTCTAAAATAGCGAAGGACCAGATTACCCTGGTAAGCTATAACAGCAGAGACACAAGATGTCCTGCAAACAATCCTCTTACTGACTGAGGAAGATGAGGTCATAAGAATCCGGCTCTTTTGATGACCTATGTATGATACCGATGCGACTTACTAGTGATCAGTTGGAGTATGAGCGGTATACCTCATCTCCGCAGGGCATAATAATGTTTGTAAAACATAATCAACCGCGTAGCATATCTGCTTAGGTTGAACTATGAGGAATAATGTTTGGTATTACATTGATTACATTAATAATCTGTTCAGATATTTTGTATACATGTTCTTTATATGCTTTAAAGACATGACTGCTTAAGTAGAAGTTGCTTCACTTGTTATTAAACATGCTGTTGCATAATTTAAGTTACCTTGTCTATGATATTCCTTAATGTTATAATAAAGCTTCTAGTTGAGAGTTATAACTCTCGCTGGGACAATTTATACATTGTCTCACTCCGTAGATTTCAACTTTTTAGGTGGTCGTCGAAGACGAAGGTTCCCGTTTAAGGATGAACAAAAACAACAACAGTACCAGGGGCAGCAATGAATATCAGGTGGAGATACTGTCTGTTGAGTCATGTAGTTAGATAGTCTTATGCCGTCTCTGTACTCTCAGGTCCTAGGAGTTAGTGGTTTGAGATTTTGGTTTTGTCTCTTGAGATTTTTTTGAATCATGTTGTATATAACTACTCAAGAAGTGATTTAATAGAGATGTAAACTGTTTCCTTTGTTTCTTATAAAAGGAGTTTTATGATTTCAAGATCTTGTCTCAAAAAGTTTTAAATTTCCAGTAATTTTCATATTCCGCAACTAATCGAATGATTCGCTAAGTTTATATCGTGGTTTTGGAGATCGGAGCCCACAATTAAATGGTATCAGAGCTCTAGGTTCGCTGAGTCCACAGAGACATAGGACTTAGGATGTCGAGTCTATCCTTAGTGTTCTTCCTTATCTAATAGAATCTTCTGCTCCTCAGGAGAAGAAGATACATAAGGATGTCTGAGCCACATGAGGAATACGTGGCAGAGAGTAGTGTAGCTACACCACAAGGCGGTGCAAGGGTTCCAGAGATAGAGAAACCCGTACCTGAGCAACCCAGGGAGCCACCTCAGTTTGACCCAGCCGACATGGATAACCCATATGTGCAAACGATGTTCGGGCAGTTTATGACTACCATGACGCACATTACCGACAGGATGCCTATGCCTGCACCCAGGGCACCAGTCCACCTGAAGGTCAAGGTATCGGGAAGACGTTCGAGTGACTTCGTCGTGTCGGAGCTACCGAGTACTTTGGGACAGCCGACCCCGTAGATGCTGATCTGTGGTTAACAGAGTTGGAGAAAGCTTTTAGGATTCTCAATATCCCTGAAGTTGAGAAGGTCGGACACGCTATCTATCTTCTCAAAGGAAGCGCTGGTCACTGGTGGACAATGGAAGAGAAGAAGAGACCTGGAATGGAGATCTCGTGGGAAGACTTTCGATGGGAATTTATTCACAGATATTTTCCAAAGACCTTCCTAGACGAGAAGATCTCTTAGTTTGAGAGACTGAGGCAGGGCATGATGAACATTAGCGAGTATGAAGCTAAGTTCATGGAGTTGTTGCGGTTCTGTCCGCACATGGCTGCCACAGAAGAAGAAAGAATCAGGAGATTCGAGAAGGGTTTGAATGCTGACATGTCTACCCCTCTGTCTGTCTTAGAAAACCGAGAGAGATTCTCTACCTTCATTGAGTCAGTCCGAAGGATAGAGAGATCTGTGGTTAAGAAGAGGCAAACCCAGAAAAGATATCCACAGTTCCAGGGTTTTTCATCTAGGGACTTTAAGAAACCTAGATCCTCTGCACCTAACCCTCCACCACCTAGATCTAATTCTCAGACTCAGTGGTCTCCAAGTAGAGGTAGAGGACGAGGTCAGCCACCTCAAGAGACTCACAACTCTGCATCAATGTCAGTTACTGGACCACCAAGACCACAACAACTGGAGAGAAGCTGCTACAACTGTGGTAAGGTGGGGCATTTGATGAAGGACTGTCGATCTAAGCCTGTCAATATGACACAGCCTCCAAGACAAGGTCAACAGGGATCACAGAGGAGGCAATCTCAAGGAGCAACTCGAGGACGTGGACAAGCGTCCCAAGCTGGATCATCTGCACCAAATCAACCACAGGCGACAACGAGGTTCTATGCTATGAACCCACCTGATGTAGTGGTCGATCCACGGGTTGTGGCAGGTCAGATGAAACTTTTATATTCTGATATGTCTAAATCCTGTGTAGTATCTGTTCTGATTGACCCGGGTGCTACACACTCTTTTATCACTCGAAGAGTGATCCATAACTGCAATATGACAGTCAGTCATAGGACAGATAGTTTGTTGTTGGAGACTCCGTTGAGTGGGTCTGCCATTCTGCAGGAGGTATGCTCTCCCTGCATCCTCTTCTTTTCTAATCATCGCATTCAAGCGGACCTTATACCACTTGATATGCAAGGATTTGATATAATCCTTGAGCCATGATAGGTTAGACAAGATAAATGGAATTTCTTATAAATCTCTTTATGATCTTTTGGATAAAATTTAAAGAGTAATTGATTAAACTTTCCTTGATTGGTCTCATAAAGGCTTTTAATGTTGCATCAGATAGATGTTTCATATTACATGCTTACTTCTATAAGAAGATAAGGTATTAAAGAATTGATCTGGATATAGAATTCAGTAAAGTTAATATTTATGCTTGTAATGATGAGAAAAGAGAAGGGACATGGTAGTATACAAGTGCATATTTCCTTACCTCAGTAATTATATACCCTGGCCAGGTATACAATTACTGATGATAAAGTAAATATGGAAACTCTTAGATTGTTATCTTTTGATTACTCTGATCAAGTAGTCAATCTGAAACAACCTAAAGAGTATCATAAGATAAGAAATATGAGAATAAGGAAGGTCAACCCTGACTAGTAAAGGTTGAAAGAATATATGTAATAAGCAATATCCCATGATAAAAGGAAGAAAGAGATATAAAGTGTTGATAACACAAATAATTAATACCAAAGTAAGAATGTTAAGAACATCCCTTGTTAGGGGTTTATGTTCTTAAATAAACATAGAATGTTAAGAACATCCCTTGTTAGAGGTTTATGTTCTTAAATAAACATATCCTTCTCCAGAATATTTGTTAAATAAATCCTTGTTTGACAAGAAAACTTTTCTTTATGATAAGAATGTATAACTGATGAGATAGTTAATACATATAATAAAGGAAGTTAGTATGCTGATTATCAGATGTGATGATACACTCAGTGTGCAAAGACACTTATATGGTCTGAAATAAATATCAGAGCTTAAATTTGATCTTAAGGAATGTTGATCAAAATTCTATAACATCTCCCTAAAAATGGAATGTTACCTAAGGATGTAATAATGTAATGCTGAAACAATATCTGCTTTCCCCTTTTCTTCCTGAGATTTTGGGGACGAAATCCTTGTTAGGGGTTTATGATTTGTAACACCCCTGACCTGGGTTATGAGCTAACCCTAGGTGTTTTGCCTAAATATGAAATTAGATGTTTGTAATTATCCTTTAGTATGTAATTAAATCTCCTATGGGACATATGTTTCCATTTTTGTCCCCTATGAACAATGTTGTAGTATTGTTTTGCATACAGGGACCTATGTGTAATTTACCCAATCAGAGGGGTTAACTTGCAAATTACACATGTTTATATGTTCCTTTAATGTTGAGACAACATAAGAATGAATATGACGAAGTATAATGGATTTCCCAAGCATGGGCATCAAGATGCAGCTTGTGGAATGATCCTTATGCTTAAAAACCCTAATTTTGGAGTAAAGTGCAATTTACCCAAATTATGGGGAGCAACTTGTAAGATACATCTTCTAGAACATCTAGTATGACTTTTGACATCATTTAGAGTAGAAATGATTAAAGGAGCACACCAATGAAGTAATCAGATTAAAAGAATGATCTTTGTAGTAGTTTCACCTAGTATGAGCATGAAGACCCTTCATATATTTATTCTAGTTGAAAGATGGCTTTCTTTACCCTTAGATCTTGAGTTTAGATGGGCTTTGCATAATATTTTATGTCTTGGGCGTGCCTTAGAAATAAGGAGGGACTTGGATGAGAATTCCATGTTCTAGAGGTCCTTAAGGTGGAAAATAGCCTAAGGTATATAAGCCTAGTTCCCTTGCAAACCAACTAAATGTATCTTTTCACCTCTTCACTTCTCATCTTTCTCAAAACGGCCAAGGCAGAGCTCTGGACTTCAGGGAGACGACCAAGTAGTTCTAAGGTGAGTAGGAACCATCTTCTAGCTCGAATTCTTGGATGAATTCATCATATAAGGTTGGTTCTATGGTTAATTTACTTAGATTCTTTGTTCTAGCTGATCATCCCCATCTTTTCCTTGGAGAATCACCTCTGGACGAGTTTTGGAGCTCAAGACGCCATTAGAGGCTTGAAGCTTGGAAGCTTGGAGCTCTAGGAACAACGTTTGAGGCGGGTTTTATAACTCTAAACTCCTTGCTTTATTATGCATATGCATGTTTATGCAATTTAAGTTTAGTTCTTCTTCTACCTTCCTTCTTCCTTGCACTTTTGCAAGTAAAACGGTGGAGTAACCGACCTGAACAGAGGTTGAAGATGATGGGTGTGAATTCCTAGGCATATTTATCAACCGACCTTGGACCCTTTTGGTCCAAACGGTTGCAAACCGTTTAAGGTCAAACGGTCTCAAACCGTTTGATCTCAAACGATCTTGCAAGACCATTTGGATGAAAATGTTCTCAAGACCATTTGATAGGGTTGAACAAGGGAAGACCGTTTGAGGGTCTGTTGGTAACCTATTGAATTTCATTCCTATAAAGAATCATAATCTAATTCTTAACCAATTGAGAGTTGAAGGCACGTCAACACCCTAATCCTAATCGGGTTGAAATTGCTGACTTTAGACCTAATTAGGGTTCAACCCTTATCCAACCGACTTAGTTTTTGGTCAAACTTTGGGCAAACGGTCTCAAGACCGTTTGGAGGGTGTCCAAATGATCTCAAGACCGTTTGGGCCAAGTTTGGGCCCAATTGGAGGTCAATTGATGGGTTCAACCTCGAGTTGACTCACATTGTTGAACATTGATGACCATCTGATTGGAAACCCTAATTGAGTTAGAATTAACCCTAATTGGTTTTCAATTGAGGGTCAATTTGATGTCCAATTGATTAAGGCTAATCCTAGTTGACTAATTTTATAAGTGGTTGTCATGGACTTGACCAATTGAGGGCTTCAACATACATATCCATGACCAATTGCAACTTTTGAACCACTTTGGAGGTCCAAGCAGTTTGAGTCCATTTGGACCAAACGGTCTCAAGACCGTTTGGATCCAAACGATCTCAAGACCGTTTGGGGCCAAACGGTCTCAAGACCTTTTGGGCTCAAACGATCTCAAGGTCGTTTGGACCAATCGATCTCAAGTCGTTTTTGATCAAACAGTTTCAAACCGCATAAGCTCAAATGGTTTGGAGGTCAACTCTCCCCAAACGGTAAACGCACCCAAACGGTCTTAAGACCATTTCAGGGAAAACGACCTTGGGTGTCATGCTGTCTTGGAGTCAAACCTAGGAAATGGTCAACACATCCAAACGGTTTCAAACCGTTTGGAGGTTGAATATGTGTAATCGATTGGAGACTTTCAAGGTTGTTAATACTTAATCATTTGAAGGTGTAATTGGTTCAATGGTGGTTTAACCTAAACCCTAATGGTACCTTAGGACATTAAGGGACTAAGTGACTAATGAATTGACCCATGATGGTGATCAATGGTGTACTTTACCAAAATGCCCTTGAAGGGTTAAATCAAAGGATACCTTGTTTTAATCAAACCCTAATAACATGTTAGTGGTGACATGGCTTATGTCAGTCAATGAGGACTTAACCCAACCTAATCTAGAGTGATGTAATCACCATCTACTAGTGAGAGGAGAGAGAAAGTACCTTTTATGGTTGAAATTCAAGTAAAGTACCTTTAATACATATGAATGTGCATGATTAGGGTATGATCCACCTATGTGAGATCATGGAAACCCTAATTATGATAATTGATGAATCTTAATTTTATCTGAGGGCTTTAATGATGATGTTTCTCATACATGATGATGTTATGAGTTCAATTCACCAAGGAGTGTATAGTAAACCCTAATTCTAGGGTAATAAAATATATTGTGAATAATAAACCCTAATTTAGGGTGATATGATAAATGTAATAATTCAGGGTTATGCTTTTGAGTATGAAACCCTAATTACAAGTTGTAATATGAGGAATCTTTATGCCTTGTGAGCTAAGAGTTCAATAAATCTAATCCAGAGGAGATGTGATATGAATGAGAACCCCTAAATTGGAAATGAAAATATGGAAATCCTAGTGGGATGAATAGTGAGCCTAGTTTATGACCTGGCAATTATGAAATCCTGGAGATGTCTACAAGGTAATGCATTTAAGTGAGGTATAGTTAAATCAATCTTACATAATGAGTTATCCTACATCAACAATGTTTAAACCTCTGTACCTTTAAAAAAAAAGATGTAAGAGGGAATTAGCTATGATTGGGGCACAACGAATTCATATACTTAATAAGTATAGAGTATGATATAAAGGAGAAATAGATTGATACTTAGAATTGATAATCTTTATGATGTTCGATAAATGTTGAAATTAAAGGTAGATACTCATCATATCCTAGTATGCTTCCAAGGATGGTAGAGTTGCATACTAGAGTTAGACTCATAATATGAATAAGAAATATTAAATAATGAAGGATGGGGTATGTTAACCTTAGTCCTGTGTTATGCTTTTAGGTATGAACTCTGTGAATATATTACAAATATGATGCCTTATAAGATAAAGGGATTTCAATAACCTTAATTGAATAGGGTAAAACCCTATTTCCAAGTTATGCTTTTAAGCATGAATCTTCATGATTGAAGTATGAGATGAGGAATCAAGATTCCTAATCATAAGAAAAGGAAATGAATAACCCTAATCGATGAGATTTAGGGAACCTAACTCTTGTAAGAGTAGGAAGGTACAATTTCTTTGAAATGAATTGTTTACTGTTATCAGTTAAATTAACCAAGCAGGTTTTTATATGAGGATGATCATATCCAGGTAAGGATGATGATTTCATGTTCATTGAAAGCATGTTATTAACTTTATGAATAGTGAAATACCCTGTTACCTAGCAAGTGGCATCTTATGAGATTGTTAGGCTATGAGAGCCATGAGTATCATCAAGGTCATGCTTAACAGATGACTTGTGATGAGATGATTGAGAAATGATAATTGATGTGAGTTAGACTTGTTACATTTAAGTATTCTACTTTCATAGTTGCTATGCTAATGATTAATGTTTGAGAACATGTATGATGTTAAAAGAATACTGAAATGTACCTAACTAATCAACTACAATCATACTATGTAGAGCCCTGATCATAGATCCATCATTGTCAGAGACCAAATGATGGTGAAACAGGTTTTCCCAAGGGAACTCCTGGATCACATACTTTTGAGTATGAGGGGGAAATGGATGCGTAAATCCTTACATCCTAGTGTAGGAATTGATGTAGATATATCACAATCCATCAACCCTTCACTACAAATCCATACCAAGAGATGTACCACAAATCTCCCAAAGAAAATACAAATACCGCATCGATGAGAGATAAACAAGAAATCTTTCGATGAAGAAGAGAGTACAGAACGCCACTGTAACTCTAAAATAGCGAAGGACCAGACTACCCTGGTAAGCTATAACAGCAGAGACACAAGATGTCCTGCAAACAATCCTCTTACTGACTGAGGAAGATGAGGTCATAAGAATTCGGCTCTTTTGATGACCTATGTATGATACCGATGCGACTTACTAGTGATCGGTTGGAGTATGAGCGGTATACCTCATCTCCGCAGGGCATAATAATGTTTGTAAAACATAATCAACCGCGTAGCATGTCTTCTTAGGTTGAACTACGAGGAACAATGTTTGGTGTTACATTGATTACATTAATAATCTGTTCAGATATTTTGTATACATGTTCTTTATATGCTTTAAAGACATGACTGCTTAAGTAGAAGTTGCTTCACTTGTTATTAAACATGCTGTTGCTTAATTTAAGTTACCTTGTCTATGATATTCCTTAATGTTATAATAAAGCTTCTAGTTGAGAGTTATAACTCTCGCTGGGACAATTTATACATTGTCTCACTCCGTAGATTTAAACTTTTTAGGTGGTCGTCAAAGACGAAGGTTCCCGTTTAAGGATGAACAACAACAACAACAACAGTACCAGGGGCAGCAGTGAATCTCAGGTTGAGATACTGTCTTCTGAGTCATGTAGTTAGATAGTCCTATGCCGTCTCTGTACTCTCAGGTCCTAGGAGTTAGTGGTTTGAGATTTTGGTTTTGTCTCTTGAGATTTTTTTGAATCATGTTGTATATAACTAATCAAGAAGTGGTTTAATAGAGTTGTAAACTATTTACTTTGTTTCTTATAAAAGGAGTTTTATGATTTCAAGATCTTGTCTAAAAAATTTTAAATTTCTAGTAATTTTCATATTCTGCAACTAATCGAACGATTCGCTGAGTTTATATCGTGGTTTTGGAGATCGGAGACCAAAATTAAGTGGTATCAGAGCTCTAGGTTCGCTGAGTCTACAGAGACATAGGACTTAGGATGTCAAGTCTATCCTTAGTGTTCTTCCTTATCTAATAGAATCTTCTGCTCCTCAGGAGAAGAAGATATATAAGGATGTCTAAGCCACATGAGGAATACGTGGCAGAGAGTAGTGTAGCTACACCACAAGGCGGTGCAAGGGTTCCAGAGATAGAGCAAACTGTACCTGAGCAACCCAGGGAGCCACCTCAGCTTGACCCAGCCGACATGGATAACCCAGCTGTGCAAACGATGTTCGGGTAGTTTATGACTGCCATGACGCACATTACCGACAGGATGCCTATGCCTACACCCAGGGCACCGGTCCAGCCTGAAGGTCAAGGTATCGGGAAGACGTTCGAGTGACTTCGTCGTATCAGAGCTACCGAGTACTTTGGGATAGCCGACCCCGCAGATGCTGATCTGTGGTTAACAGAGTTGGAGAAAGCTTTTAGGATTCTCAATATCCCTGAAGTTGAGAAGGTCAGACACGCTGTCTATCTTCTCAAAGGAAGCGCTGGTCACTGGTGGACAATGGAAGAGCAGAAGAGACCTGGAATGGAGATCTCGTGGGAAGACTTTTGATGGGAATTTATCCACAGATATTTTCCAAAGACCTTCCTAGACAGGAAGATCTCTCAGTTTGAGAGACTGAGGCAGGGCATGATGAACATTAGCGAGTATGAAGCTAAGTTCATGGAGTTGTTGCGGTTCTGTCCGCACATGGCTGCCACAGAAGAAGAAAGAATCAAGAGATTTGAGAAGGGTTTGAATGCTGACATGTCTACCCCTGTGTCTGCCTTAGAAAACCGAGAGAGATTCTCTACCTTCGTTGAGTCAGTCCGAAGGATAGAGAGATCTGTGGTTGAGAAGAGGCAAACCCAGAAAAGATATCCACAGTTCCAGGGTTCTTCATCTAGGGACTTTAAGAAACCTAGATCCTCTGCACCTAACCCTCCACCACCTAGATCTAATTCTCAGACTAAGTGGTCTCCAAGTAGAGGTAGAGGACGAGGTCAGCCACCTCAAGAGACTCACAGCTCTGCATCAATGTCAGTTACTGAACCACAAAGACCACAACAACTGCAGAGAAGCTACTACAACTGTGGTAAGGTGGGGCATTTTATGAAGGATTGTCGATCTAAGCCTGTCAATATGACACAGCCTCCAAGACAAGGTCAACAGGGATCACAGAGGAGGCAAACTCAAGGAGCAGCTCGAGGACGTGGACAAGCGTCCCAAGCTGGATCATCTGCACCAAATCAACCACAGGCGACAGTGAGGTTCTATGCTATGAACCCACCTGATGCAGTGGTCGATCCACGGATTGTGGCAGGTCAGATGAAACTTTTATATTCTGATATGTCTAAATCCTGTGTAGTATCTGTTCCGATTGACCTGGGTGCTACACACTCTTTTATCACTCGAAGAGTGATCCGTAACTGCAATATGACAGTCAGTCATAGGGCAGATAGTTTGTTGTTGGAGACTCCGTTGAATGGGTCTGCCATTTTGCAGGAGGTATGCTCTCCCTGCATCCTCTTCTTTTCTAATCATCGCATTCAAGCGGACCTTATACCACTTGATATGCAAGGATTTGATATAATCCTTGAGCCATGATAGGTTAGACAAGATAAATGGAATTTCTTATAAATATCTTTATGATCTTTTGGATAAAATTTAAAGAGTAATTGATTGAACTTTCCTTGATTGGTCTCATAAAGGCTTTTAATGTTGCATCAGATAGATGTTTCATGTTACATGCTTACTTCTATAAGAAGATAAGGTATTAAAGAATTGATCTGGATATAGAATTCAGTAAAGTTAATATTTATGCTTATAATGATGAGAAAAGAGAAGGGACATGGTAGTATACAAGTGCATATTTCCTTACCTCAGTAATTATATACCCTGGCCAGGTATACAATTACTGATGATAAAGTAAATATGGAAACTCTTAGATTGTTATCTTTTGATTACTCTAATCAAGTAGTCAATCTGAAACAACCTAAAGAGTATCATAAGATAAGAAATATGAGAATAAGGAAGGTCAACCCTGACTAGTAAAGGTTGAAAGAATATATGTAATAAGCAATATCCCATGATAAAAGGAAGAAAGAGATATAAAGTGTTGATAACACAAATAATTAATACCAAAGTAAGAATGTTAAGAACATCCCTTGTTAGGGGTTTATGTTCTTAAATAAACATAGAATGTTAAGAACATCCCTTGTTAGGCATTTATGTTCTTAAATAAACATATCCTTCTCCAGAATATATGTTAAATAAATCCTTGTTTGACAAGAAAACTTTTCTTTATGATAAGAATGTATAACTGATGAGATAGTTAATACATATAATAAAGGCAGTAAGTATGCTGATTATCAGATGTGATGATACACTCAGCGTGCAAAGACACTTATATTTGGCTGAAATAAATATCAGAGCTTAAATTTGATCTTAAGGAATGTTGATCAAAATTCTATAACATCTCCCTAAAAATGGAATGTTACCTAAGGATGTAATAATGTAATGCTGAAATAATATCTGCTTTCCCCTTTTCTTCCTGAGATTTCGGGGACGAAATCCTTGTTAGGGGTTTATGATTTGTAACACCCCTGACCTGGGTTATGAGCTAACCCTAGGTGTTTTGTCTAAATATGAAATTAGATGTTTGTAATTATCCTTTAGTATGTAATTAAAGCTCCTATGGGACATATGTTTCCATTTTTGTCCCCTATGAACAATGTTGTAGTACTGTTTTGCATACAGGGACCTATGTGCAATTTACCCAATCAGAGGGGTTAACTTGCAAATTACACATGTTTATATGTTCCTTTAATGTTGAGAAAACATAAGAATGAATATGACGAAGTATAATGGATTTCCCAATCCTGGGCATCAAGATGCAGCTTGTGGAATGATCCTTATGCTTAAAAACCCTAATTTTGGAGTAAAGTGCAATTTACCCAAATTATGGGGAGCAACTTGTAAGATACATCTTCTAGAACATCTAGTGACTTTTGACATCATTTAGAGTAGAAATGATGAAAGGAGCACACCAATGAAGTAATCAGATAAAAAGAATGATCTTTGTAGTAGTTTCACCTAGTATGAGCATGAAGACCCTTCATATATGTATTCTAGTTGAAAGATGGCTTTCTTTACCCTTAGATCTTGAGTTTAGATGGGCTTTGCATAAGATTTGATGTCTTGGGCGTGCCTTAGAAATAAGGAGGGACTTGGATGAGAATTCCATGTTCTAGAGGTCCTTAAGGTGGAAAATAGCCTAAGGTATATAAGCCTAGTTCCCTTGCAAACCAACTAAATGTATCTTTTCACCTCTTCACTTCTCATCTTTCTCAAAACGGCCAAGGCAGAGCTCTGGACTTCAGGGAGACGACCAAGTAGTTCTAAGGTGAGTAGGAACCATCTTATAGCTCGAATTCTTGGATGAATTCATCATATAAGGTTGGTTCTATGGTTAATTTACTTAGATTCTTTGTTCTAGCTGATCATCCCCATCTTTTCCTTGGAGAATCACCTCTGGCCGAGTTGTGGAGCTCAAGACGCCATTAGAGGCTTGAATCTTGGAAGCTTGGAGCTCTAGGAACAACGTTTGAGGCGGGTTTTATAATTCTAAACTCCTTGCTTTATTATGCATATGCATGTTCTTGTAATTTAAGTTTAGTTCTTCTTCTACCTCCCTTCTTCCTTGCACTTTTGCAAGTAAAACGGTGGAGTAACCGACCTGAACAGAGGTTGAAGATGATGGGAGTGAATTCCTAGGCAGCTTTATCAACCGACCTTGGACCCTTTTGGTCCAAACGGTTGCAAACCGTTTAAGGTCAAACGGTCTCAAACCGTTTGATCTCAAACGATCTTGCAAGACCGTTTGGATCAAAATGGTCTCAAGACCGTTTGATAGGGTTGACCAAGGGAAGACCGTTTGAGGGTCTGTTGGTAACCTATTGAATTTCATTCCTATAAAGAATCATAATCTAATTCTTAACCAATTGAGAGTTGAAGGCACTTCAACACCCTAATCCTTATTGGGTTGAAATTGCTGACTTTAGACCTAATTAGGGTTCAACCCTTATCCAACTGACTTAGTGTTTGGTCAAACTTTGGGCAAACGGTCTCAAGACCGTTTGGAGGGTGTCCAAACGATCTCAAGACCGTTTGGGCCAAGTTTGGGCCCAATTGGAGGTCAATTGATGGGTTCAACCTCGAATTGACTCACATTGTTGAACATTGATGACCATCCGATTGGAAACCCTAATTGAGTTAGAATTAACCCTAATTGGTTTTCAATTGAGGGTCAATTTGATGTCCAATTGATTAAGTCTAATCCTAGTTGACTAATTTTATAAGTGGTTGTCATGGACTTGACCAATTGAGGGCTTCAACATACATATCCATGACCAATTGCAACTTTTGAACCACTTTGGAGGTCCAAATGGTTTGAGCCCATTTGGACCAAACTGTCTCAAGACCGTTTGGATCCAAATGGTCTCAAGACCGTTTGGGGCCAAACGGTCTCAAGATCATTTGGGGCCAAACAGTCTCAAGACCGTTTGGGGCCAAACGGTCTCAAGACCGTTTGGGCTCAAACGATCTCAAGGTCATTTGGACCAATCGATCTCAAGTCGTTTTTGATCAAACGGTTTCAAACCGTATAAGCTCAAATGGTTTGGAGGTCAACTCTCCCCAAATGGTCAACGCACCCAAATGGTCTTAAGACCATTTCAGGGAAAACAACCTTGGGTGTCATGCGGTCTTGGAGTCAAACCTAGCAAACGGTCAACAAATCCAAACGGTTTCAAACCGTTTGGAGGTTGAATATGTGTAACCGATTGGAGACTTTCAAGGTTGTTTATACTTAATCATTTGAAGGTGTAATTGGTTCAATGGTGGTTTAACCTAAACCCTAATGGTACCTTAGGACATTAAGGGACTAAGTGACTAATGAATTGACCCATGATGGTGATCAATGGTGTACTTTACCAAAATGCCCTTGAAGGGTTAAATCAAAGGATACCTTATTTTAATCAAACCCTAATAACATGTTAGTGGTGACATGGCTTATGTTAGTCAATGAGGAATTAACCCAACCTAATCTAGAGTGGTGTAATCACCATCTACTAGTGAGAGGAGAGAGAAAGTACCTTTTATGGTTGAAATTCAAGTAAAGTACCTTTAATACATATGAATGTGCATGATTAGGGTATGATCCACCTATGTGAGATCATGGAAACCCTAATTATGATAATTGATGAATCTTAATTTTATCTGAGGGCTTTAATGATGATGTTTCTCATACATGATGATGTTATGAGTTCAATTCACCAAGGAGTGTATAGTAAACCCTAATTCTAGGGTAATAAAATATATTGTGAATAATAAACCCTAATTTAGGGTGATCTGATAAATGTAATAATTTAGGGTTATGCTTTTGAGTATGAAACCCTAATTACAAGTTGTAATATGAGGAATCTTTATGCCTTGTGAGCTAAGAGTTCAATAAATCTAATCCATAGGAGATGTGATATGAATGAGAACCCCTAAATTGGAAATGAAAATATGGAAATCCTAGTGGGATGAATAGTGAGCCTAGTTTATGACCTGGAAATTATGAAATCCTGGAGATGTCTACAAGGTAATGCATTTAAGTGAGGTATAGTTAAATCAATCTTACATGATGAGTTATCCTACATCAACAATGTTTAAACCTCTGTACCTTTAAAAAAAAAGATGTAAGAGGGAATTAGCTATGATAGGGGCACAACGAATTCATATACTTAATAAGTATAGAGTATGATATAAAGGAGAAATAGATTGATACTTAGAATTGATAATCTTTATGATGTTCGATAAATGTTGAAATTAAAGGTAGATACTCATCATATCCTAGTATGCTTCCAAGGATGGTAGAGTTGCATACTAGAGTTAGACTCATAATATGAACAGGAAATATTAAATAATGAAGGATGGGGTATGTTAACCTTAGTCCTGTGTTATGCTTTTAGGTATGAACTCTGTGAATATATTACAAATATGATGCCTTATAAGATAAAGGGATTTCAATAACCTTAATTGAATAGGGTAAAACCCTATTTCCAAGTTATGCTTTTAAGCATGAATCTTCATGATTGAAGTATGAGATGAGGAATCAAGATTCCTAATCATAACAAAAGGAAATGAATAACCCTAATCGATGAGATTTAGGGAACCTAACTCTTGTAAGAGTAGGAAGGTACAATTTCTTTGAAATGAATTGTTTACTGTTATCAGTTAAATTAACCAAGCAGGTTTTTATATGAGGATGATCATATCCAGGTAAGGATGATGATTTCATGTTCATTGAAAGCATGTTATTAACTTTATGAATAGTGAAATACCCTATTACCTAGCAAGTGGCATCTTATGAGATTGTTAGGCTATGAGAGCCATGAGTATCATCAAGGTCATGCTTAACAGATGACTTGTGATGAGATGATTGACAAATGATAATTGATGTGAGTTATACTTGTTACATTTAAGTATTCTACTTTCATAGCTGCTATGCTAATGATTAATGTTTGAGAACATGTATGATGTTAAAAGAATACTGAAATGTACCTAACTAATCAACTACAATCATACTATGTAGAGCCCTGATCATAGATCCATCATTGTCAGAGACCAAATGATGGTGAAACAGGTTTTCCCAAGGGAAATCCTGGATCACATACTTTTGAGTATGTGGGGGAAATGGATGCGTAAATCCTTACATACTAATGTAGGAATTGATGTAGATATATCACAATCTATCAACCCTTCACTACAAATCCATACCAAGAGATGTACCACAAATCTCCCAAAGAAAATACAAATACCGCATCGATGAGAGATAAACAAGAAATCTTTCGATGATGAAGAGAGTACAGAACGCCACTGTAACTCTAAAATAGCGAAGGATCAGATTACCCTGGTAAGCTATAACAGCAGAGACACAAGATGTCCTACAAACAATCCTCTTACTGACTGAGGAAGATGAGGTCATAAGAATCCGACTTTTTTGATGACCTATGTATGATACCGATGCGACTTACTAGTGATCGGTTGGAGTATGAGTGGTATACCTCATCTCTGCAGGGCATAATAATGTTTGTAAAACATAATCAACCGCGTAGCATATCTTCTTAGGTTGAACTACGAGGAACATTGTTTGGTGTTACATTGATTACATTAATAATCTGTTCAGATATTTTGTATACATGTTCTTTATATGCTTTAAAGACATGACTGCTTAAGTAGAAGTTGCTTCACTTGTTATTAAACCTGTTGTTGCATAATTTAAGTTACCTTGTCTATGATATTCCTTAATGTTATAATAAAGCTTCTAGTTGAGAGTTATAACTCTCGCTGGGACAATTTATACATTGTCTCACTCTGTAGATTTCAAATTTTTAGGTGGTCGTCGAAGACGAAGGTTCCTGTTTAAGGATGAACAACAACAACAACAATAGTACCAGGGGTAGCAGTGAATCTCAGGTGGAGATACTATCTACTGAGTCATGTAGTTAGATAGTCCTATGCCATCTCTGTACTCTCAGGTCCTAGGAGTTAGTGGTTTGAGATTTTGGTTTTGTCTCTTGAGATTTTTTTGAATCATGTTGTATATAACTACTCAAGAAGTGGTTTAATAGAGATGTAAACTGTTTACTTTGTTTCTTATAAAAGGAGTTTTATGATTTCAAGATCTTGTCTCAAAAAGTTTTAAATTTCCAGTAATTTTCATATTCCGCAACTAATCGAACGATTCGCTGAGTTTATATCGTGGTTTTGGAGATCGGAGCCCACAGTAACACAACTTAAGAATCATGTAAAGCAAGTAAGGTGTAAGGATACCAAAGTGTTGTTTGAGGGCAAACTGATAGAGGGAGATCTAGTAGAGCCCCATGACCTCAATATGATTGAACATCTGGCAGGACTGGGATTTCTTTTAGGTCAAGAGTTGACCATATATATGATTCTATAGTCGTTGTTTAAATCATATATAGCCATCTTATTGAGGATTTTACTTGAGTAACTTGGCTAAACCTCTATCATAATTACTTAGCATGTTGATGCCAAAGCAAGAATGAACAAGGACAAATCCATGATGGTGATTAGAGGAAGTGAGTCCAAGGGCAAAGGCAAGACCAAGAAGTGTTCTGAGGCTAAGATAAATTCCAATTCTTCTGCACTCAAGTTATGGAGACGGATAAGTGCAACAAAATTTGTCCTTTTCACTTAAAGGAACAAAGTAAGAAGAAAGAGATAAAGATCTTTACTTTAAGACCCAATAAGAAATAAGATAGAACTATATGAAGAAAGGGTTGCTGCCACTACACTTGGAATATATCATGCATGGAAATATAATAGAATTATGAAATTACTATTATGCACAGGCCATTATTGAAAACATCACATATCTTGTATGGATAAGAATAAATTGATGTTTCATTTTAAAAGACAAGATCTTATATGGCAATGTCCTATGTCTTATAAATTATACTTGATATTTGTAGAACAAATGTGTATGACACATATGAAGAATGACTTGATGATTCAAACAATGAATACCTATAGCATTGTCATCTAGAGTGCATAAATGAGAAATGCATTTCTAGAATCCATATGTTGGTTATCTAGACTCTTTTAGTTAGTGAACTAATAGAGACATGCATATCTTATTTTTTGTGCAATATGAGAAAATCATCTTCACTAGATGTAGTGCGAGAGTGACTGCCCTATTAGGGCTCATACATACAAATGTATATCAAACTTTTGGAATAAATGCTAAAGGTAGTTATTAGTACCTCATTATATTTACTAATGCTATCAATAGATATGGAAATTTGTATTTAATAAAATACAAGTATGAATCTCTTGAAGTTTTCAAGGAGATAATGAATGAAGTATGTAACTAACTTGGTAAAAGCATTAAGATACTTTTATGTGATCGATGTTGAAATATTTTGAACCAAGAGTTTGAGAACCTTCAAGGGAGATCATGATAATGTATCATGATGAACTCCACCTGAAACACAATGATAGTGTATCATGAAAATGTATTAGAAAGAAAAATCACACCTTGTTAAGTCATGATGTGATTATCAATAAAATTTAACTAATCTTCCAATTTCTTTTGGGCACATGCTTAACACTAAACAATGTATCATTTAAAATGGTTCAAAAGACACCATATGAGATATGGGAGGTGTCCTGATATGTCTTTTATAGTGATTAGGGATGAATGCTTATATAAGAAAACAGTTTCTTGAAAAACTTTGTCCACAAAATCACATAAATGTTATTTTGTTAAAATACTAATCTTATCCCAATCCAACAACAAAGTTATGTGTTAATCTAGATGTCTGTATTCCTGAAGAGGAACTTAGTTCCAAAGGAATCCATGGGAGTAAAAGTAGAACTCAAAATGTTGGAGATAAATAGGAAAAAGTCGAACCTAAAGAGGTACAGTAGGAACATAGAGAATCATAAGATTTTGTGGAATCTCAAGTTCCTTATATAACACAGAAACCTCATAGATCAAGTAAGACACACATTGAGATTGAAATATTATGATATCTTTATGAGACGATGGGTTGATCATATATGATGAGTCAACTACCTACCTAGAAGAATTGAGGAACCATAATATTAGAAGTGGCTTGAGCCATCAGATCCAAGATGAAGTCCATGTAAACCATCAAGGTATGATCTTGATGGATCCACCTGAAGGGGTAAAACCCATAAGGTGCATTTCAATCTTTGAGAGAAGACCAACATGAAGGGTATATTGATTGCAAAGAGTTTCAAGCAAGTTAAATGTGTTGAACATGATGAAGTCTTTCACTAGTTACCATGGTTAAATCCATCGAGATCATGTTTGCTATTGCAACTTGTTATGACTGGTGAGATTTGGCATATGGATGTTAAAGCTGCATTCCTCAATTGGAATAATTATAAGGATGTGTACATGACACAAGCTAAAGGTTTTATGAATCCAATATTGCAATTAAAGTCTATAAGCTACAAAGGTCAATCTGTGGATTGAAGCAAGCATATCAAAGTTGGAATCTTCTATTTGACAAGTCATTCAAAGGGTTTGACTTGATTTTAAATGAAAATGGAATCTATGATTACAAAAGATTTAGTGGGAGCATATTTATATTCCACATGATTATGGGGAATAACATCCTTATCTTGTAAATGTTAGAACTCAGTTGGAAACACCTTCTCTATGAAGGGTTTAGGAAAGACATCCTATGTGTTAGGGATTGAGATCTATAAAGATATATTTGGAAATCTTCTTGACCTAAGTAAGAGAATATACATCAACAAGATGTTGAAGGGTTCAACATGCATGACTCAATGAGAGAGAACTTGTTCATGTTCCATGGAGTTAGTCTCTCAGGAGACTAGTGTCCCAGTTCTTGTAAAGAATAGGAACACAAGGAATAAATGCCATATGCATTCACAATTGGATCTATCTTAAATGCAATGTTATGTACTTATCCCATTATCTTAAATGTATTGTACACGATGAGAGGATATCCAATTATCTCATATGTATTGGGCACGATGAGAGGATATCTAGTCATCTCACATGTATTGGACATGATGAGAGGATATATATATATATATATATATATATATGTGTGTGTGTATGTATGTATGTATATACACACACACACACACACACCTATCTAGAAATCTTGTATGTATTTGACATGACGAGTGGGAATCTGTCAGAATCCAATGAAGGTCATTGGATTACCAAAAAAACATCCTTGTGTGCTTGAGAATCACGAAAAAGGATTGGTTCCTTGGTTATGGTAATAATGAAGAGTTGGGTGTAAAGGGTTACACCAATGCAAGCTACCAAAATGACAAATAAAAGTAATATTCACAATCCAAATTTATGTTTGACTCTGAAATAAGTGTTGTAATATGGAAAGGGTTTTGAGCTAATGACAATTGTTTGAATCTTCTATAAAAGCCAAGTATCTCTGTGTTATAAGAACAATAGAAGATACTGTAAGAATCAAGAACTTCATATGGGTAAACTCGTGCGAGGTTCTAACTATTTATGAAACAGTAGAAATAGTGTGACATCGATGGAGCTTTTGAATAGGGTAAGAATCTTAGATAGCATACTACGACACTTCCATCTCATACGAGACGCCATTCAACAAAGAGATGTGAAACTTGCAAAACACTGACTTGAAGCAAATGTTGCTAACCCGTGATAAAATAGCTTGTACAACAGAAACATGATGGACATGTTAAGATCACTTGGAATATGATTCATGGGTTATTGGCTCTAAGTATTAGTGGGAGTCTTTTGGTATGTATGCTCAGAGAGCCAATCATATGATGATTGGAATGTGGCATTAAATACCTGATTTGATAATAATAAAGGTAATTTCATCTATTATTTTGGTCTGAGCATGAGATGATGACACAAATATAGTAAATGTCTAATGAATGATGATTACTCCATGACATATGCCTTCGATTACGTTAGTTGAACAATGAGATCATATATATGATGCAAGTACATACATTCTTTTTATGTCCCTAGTCGGATATTAATGTGGAAGAAAAATAGACAACAATAATAGATAAGACTAGAGTGTATGTTGACCAATGATAGAATCTCATTAGCCATGATATGTGATATCAAGTCAAGCACACATGTATATGTTAGAGAGTAGTATATTAGACAGACACACCATGAGGGTAATACATGGAGACTATGGAATTGTAGTCAGAAACATCTCTAATAACGATAGTGATGATTGTGGTTCTTAGACTTGAAGACACTACATTCATCATCATGTACTTTGACATCATCCAAAGTGATCCCGAACAAAGGTTCCATAATGATGATGATTGGTGCACGATGAAACATGGGGATTGAATGTGAGTTATGTATATGGGATTTGTTCCTCCTATAGGAGATTGATATCCAAAGCCTCTTGATAAGCGAGATTGATAAATGTATGGACATACTCATGTCATTCAATATGCGATATGTGAATTCACATGAATCTCAAACAGTCTGCTGTAGTTCAAGGAACATGGATTGAACATTGAGAGGATGATGATTCAGTGCCTTGAGTTCAATCTGGATATCAGAGACAAAGGAACTATACAATCACAATAATACTAATCATGAATTGTAGGTTGAAGTTGTTCTCCAACTTTATGAATTACTTTGGTATAAATGATATGTTGTTAGGCGTCACACTTTGCTTAAGATATCATAAGTTAGTTATGGACATTCACTAGCAACATAATTCTGGACCTATAGGGTCACACACATAGGATACACTTAGATTAAAGGAGTACATTCATGAATGATGTTTAAGTGTTTAGGTATTCAATTAAACATTTGAGGTTCAAAATTGACTGTCTGGACTTTGGACTCTGAATTGACCGGTTCACACTGCCAATCAATCAGTTGGACAATGAACTGATCGGTTGGAGTGTCAAGTCAAATCAAACAACATTGACTGATCAATGGCTGAACTAGGGAGTGACATGTGTGGTTCACATATCCCAACTGACCGGTTCATGGGATGAACTGCCCAGTCTGGTTACCTATTCGATTGGATCAAGGATTGGTGCTGACATCATGTTATGCATTAATCATACATTGACAACCAATTTGATTCATAACGAGAAACTGCATGAACCAATTGGTTTACACACCAACAATCCGACCTGTACACCAAGTGACTGGTTGGGTGTGCAAACTGACCGATTTTCCATGTGCATGCTCTAGAAAATTTGTGAATTTAACCCTTTCAACTCCCGCACAGACTTGGAACCCAGAACGTAGCCTCTCGTATAAATAGAGGGATATTGGGGGCTTCTCGAAACACAAAATTTGCTCTGACAATTGTTGTCCTCTCTGGTTTTGGTAACCAATAGAGAGCCTAAGCAAGTCCTACCCAATAAAGGGAGGGATAACAAGGGAGAGACAATTGTGGGAGAGCGTATCAACTCTAGCAGGTTGACATTCAAGAGGGAAAAATCCTTCCCATTGGCTTTGGTAGCACAATGTGGAGTTCCTGATTGTCCACATGGACTACTCTAGAGGTCGGGGGATATTGTTTGCTTCTTGGGGGACATCGTCAACCACCGTCCGTGGAGGAGGCCATTCATGATGATTGTTAGAGTGTTGCAACTACTAAAGGAAAATGATGCTGCCTGAAGAATAAGCATACTACTATAAGGGTAATGTCACTGGACTTGCTCTAGGATCAGGTATAACCTTGCAACCTTTCCTTCCTAGATACATTGACGTGATCTTGCTATTCAGGTGAATCATGCTTTAAATTTTTATTTGTTATGCCTTATTTGTCACCCCAATTTCCCTATAGATCACACAAAAACATGGAGACTCAAAACATGCTAGAAGTACTTCGAATTTTTCTTGAACTCAACGCCATCATTGACAATTTACACATGACTGTGGTAACATGCATGGATGACCATTTAGTGACTCTTGTATGAACTATCTTATTGATAATGATAGGTTATTTAGGAGGTATATGGCCCTTGAAGATGGTAAAAATGAGTTATTCCTTATCAATTATCACATGACATTTGAAAAATACACTATGATTAAGGCCACAAAATAAGAACCACGGGGAATCCTATGATAAGGTAAAGCTTGAGATAAAAATGAGAAATTGGTCTGATGTTGAGGATGAAAACCTCAACACGACAAACATCAACCTTATGTATAATCATAACCTAGCAAGACATAGAGAAATTATACCAATACACCTTATAGGTGATAGCATGCATATCTAGTCTCCCATGTCTTGAGTGTGGCTAATACATAAAGTTAAATCAATATAAAATCTAACACATGGTTGAGCAACCATGATTACATAGCTGGGTCATTGTACTAAGTCTGCATTTCAAAACTACAACACAAAAATGAGTTGGAACACTTATGGGAAAACTCAACCCTAGATAAATATTTGTAGAAGAATACCCTCAATGACTTACTGAAAGAAGATCTATATGTAACTTTGCTAGAGAACTCCACAATGTAGTAAACAACTACCTTAATGACATACAATCTATGTAAGACATTTATGACATATGAAGGTGACTATTTTTGGAATATTTTCTATCTAGAGAAGTTGGGATATAATTGATTCAACAAATTCTCCTCTTGTAGGACAAACTAATGTGTTACCACTGTAATATAACTAGACATATTTAATGTGGTAGAGATAATAACCTTATATATCTCATTAAGATAGAGGTCCATCATTCTGAAGGAGTTTTCTATAGCTATAGTTAGAGTGGGTGTCTTTTTTAATGTAGTTTTGATAAAGCATATACAATGCTATTCCCTTACCTTCTTTTCCCTTATTGTTAGAATATTCTTGGTGATTATTAGATACTATAGAATCCATGTTTTAATTGTGAGATTACATGTATCCAATATCTAATAAGTAGTCAAATAGACTAACAATTTCATTTCCTTATTTCATCTTCTTTTGACAAAAAATAAAAGGTTCCTAGTCCATATAGATGATTTACTACCAATGTGTCTTGTTTGATAAAAAATAAGTGGCTATAATAAGAATTCAATGATCTCTTTTATAGCATCACTTGTAACTTTAAAATCATGCCATTTTCAGAGGCAAAGGAAAAGTAACCGACTAATCGTGCTTTGTAATATATTATTTCATTGTAAAACTCCTCATCTCTATGCCACAAGCGATCCTCTTTGTTCTTAATTGTTACCACAATACTCTCTTCTTGTTTATAATACTTCATTTTGGAATAAGGAAGGTTCTTTTCATGTCCTATTTGGATTTGAACTTAATAGGAGTTGGTCTTTTGTGTTGCCAATCCTAACAGGAGTTAAATCCAAAAGCAAAGAAGATCACTCTCTATGTATAATATACATTGCTATTTAAAATTGAATAGGATTTGAAATATGATTCCTAGTTGCAAGTACATGACATTAGGTCTTATTAAAAGCGGCCCTAGAGAAGGTCATTGAGACCATCCCACTTGTTGATGTGATCCTGCCAATTATTCTATGTTTGAATCTTATATGGAATAACAGATAGAGAACAAGAACCACTTATGAAACTCTTTTGTGTATAAGAAAAGGCCATCTAATTTTCTTTTAGGTGAAATAGCAGTTAGCAGTCAATGACACATTAGGTGCATCGACAATGGAGTTCTCTTATGGGTAAGAGAGGGACAATGACTTTTCCTTAAGGTAGTGGTTGGCAGTTGGTGGAAAATTGGGTGCATTGACGATGAATTTCTCTTGTAGATAAGAGAGGGCTAGAAATTTTTCCTAAAGGTGAAGTAGCAGTTGGTACTCAATGGCATAGTGGTGATGTATCTAAAATGACAGACAATTCTACCAATGTAGACTGCATACATATCAGTGGCACTTTGTTGGTACTATGTCATTGAGACCGATGATGCTCGATCTAATCAATCAAGGATGCACATTAGTCAACAACAGAATGGTTACACTGAAATCAAATACAATTTTTTAGTCAGTGGAGGACATTCACTCTTACTTGATGGCACATAGGTGTTGCATTCAAAATAACTATTGATCTGAACATCAGAGGACATACATAAATTGGTAGCACATCGTTGGTGATGCAACAATTACACTCATCTGTTTGATTAGCAGGGACACATATTGTCTCTCTCAAATCAAGATAGTCATGATGACATGTTAGAGTTCTAGTTGAGAGAGCCAAATAAAACATGCGTTATAGATAGAAATGATGTTATAACCCCAATTTTTGGGTTCAATTGGTGAGAAATGTAATTTCTTATATTTAAGATAATTGAACAAATAATGATATGATTTGTTTTGAATAAATGGATTCCATTCACAATAGCCTTGATTGGTTGCTTTGTGGGCTTTATTGGCTATTGGGCCCAATAAAAAGGAATTTCAATTAATTAATGAATAATTGAGAATTTGAGAAAAGAAATATGTGGAAACCTCTAGAAGGCAAAATAATGTAATCCAAGGATGGATTTTGTTCCTCTTGAGTTCCTTGGATTCCAAGGAGTCCAAAATTTCATAAAGAATACAATAAGAAAAGAAAAGATCAAATAAGTATTTCCTTGTTAATAAAGAAAATAAAAATAATGATAAATGTGGAAAACAAGTGGAAAAGGGGGTAATTAAGTTATCTTTGATGTATTTTCGTATCCAAAAGGATTTGAAATGTTCAAAGGAATGTCAATGAGGGAAATAAAAGAGAAATAAAGAGAAAGCCTTAAAAAGAGTTATTGTAATAAGAGATATTTTGATAATGAGAAATAATGACTAAAAGATAAGTAAAAGGCTAAGGTTTATCCCCAAGATGGGATTTCGAGATTTTAAGGTTCCTTGAGGTTCAAGGAACTTAGAATGATAAATTAATATCAAAGGAAAGAGAAAAAGAGTGAGAAATATGCATAATTGGATAATATCTTGCATCTAATGAAAAGGTACGTTTTCTTCTACATAATGAGACCAATTTTGGAGGAAAGGTAGATTAAATCATTAGTAAGATTCCCTCAAAATTTGGGATAAAATGGAGCCGTGGATTAAGAGTTATGATTTTTACAAATAATCCTAAAATGAAAAAGATTTTCCAAAAAAAATAAGAAGACAGGCTTTTCTTTTGTTCAGGCGCGAGTGATGAGGATCGTTGGATCCTGATCCAATGAGGGCCGCTTGTCTTCTAGTTCTAGCCGAACTAGGAACAAGTTGACGGCAGTAGGATTCTTCTACTTAATTTTACTCATGAATATTCGCATCTGAGGGTAAGGAAAGTACATGGTTGAGTTCGGGAGCGATTTTCGCATCCAACCGACCTGGGATTGCAGACCTTTCCCGAATTGTACGAGTTTTTCCCAGTCCACAGAGGTGTCCTCACTGGGCTGGATGTCTAAGCTATAAAAGGAGGGTCCGAGGTCTTTTTTGAGGGCATAAACTCAACCACGGAGTTCCATAGTGTATATAGAAGGTTCCTCTTGCGCTAGTTCTTCAAACAGGGCAAGAATTTCCAGCCTTGCTCCTTCCCTACCAGCGAGGGTGGCTCCACGAGTGCCCATGCTCCACACCACCAGACATATGGAGAAGCCCACCATTGAATTTGCCCTGATGCTGCGAAGGTGGTGGAACCTTTGCCCTAGCCTCCCACGCCCTGAAGCTTCGAGTCAACTCGGGAGTTGACTAGCCTGGAGCTGTGGTGCGCCGTTTGCAAGATCTGGAGGTAGAAGATGAAAGGAGGAAAAGACCTCCTTGACCTCGATGGTTGTGAAGGAAGGTAAGGGTAAAACCGTTATTCACACTTTAAATCTAAAGTTGGCGTACAGTTTCTAGGCCTTTGGATCCGCGTGGTCCCTGGGACCATGGATCAGGCGGCCACTAGTTTTCTCAACTTAATGAATAAATGAGGAAAATGTTTTTCTTTTCAAAATTCATAGAATCTGCTAGGAAGATCTAACGAGAAAAGTTTATACATGAAAGTTGCTTAGAAAAATACAAGGAACACATTAAAATTAGTTTGAGAACCTGGTTTCGTACCTATTTGCAAAAGTACATTAATTTGATTAAAAAGTGTGGTTAGAAACCCTAATTGAGGGTAAAAGATGAATCTTTGAGGTTTAAGTGGTTGATTTGGGATGTATTAACCTATTGAATATTAAAGTAAAGTTGCAATCTATTTTACGTAAAAAGTTGATTAATTTAAGGTTCCATGTGCATTAATGGGCCTTAAAACCCTAATGTCAGTAATTATGATTCATCATGGCTTTATTTGTTCAATCTCATGGTTAAAGTTAAGATATGACAATTCTAAGCTATTTTGAGCAGTAAAGTTCCTAATTCAGGATAAATATCCTAAATGTAGTAATTAGGGTTTTCTCATGAATAAAAGGTAGAATTAATGACAAATCGAGTTCATATGATAATTAGACCATAATGAACTTTGAATTGATGATAAATACGTGTAATCATCTTGTCATGGATTAAAAGGATAAAATAGTAGCTTTAATATAAAAGGAGCTTAATGAAATTAATTAATGGTTAATGGTGCCTTTAATATGAAAATAGGGTTACATGTTGTTAAGATAACCTTAATGTTGATGAATAGATGAGATAATTAGGGTTTATGAGTAACAGTATAAAATTAGGGTTTAAAATAATAAAAGATGAAGGGAAACCCTAATTGCAATGGAAACCCTAAAAGTGGACTAGGAACCCTAGGAAGCGAGCTAGATTTAATAGATTTTGATGACATGAGTAATAAAGGAAATTACATAATTATATCAGGATCTTGATATGAGTGCTTGCTTGCTTGGATTTCTTTCTTGCATGGATTATTCTGTCTCAAAATCATCCTGACAGGTATGTGGTTACGCTTATGAATAACCGTTCTAGTTTCACAGTGATTCTCAAACGTAGTATCGGTTGCTTGAAAAATAATTGTTGGATGTCTATTTATTTCATGCAACTATAAAGTGACTAAGATTATCACAATAAATAGATATATAACTGGCTAGATCCGGGTCCACCTCTATTGCTTTGAAAAGGCTAAAAAAGGGGTAATCCTAGAGCAAGGTCTAGGTTACCGAGAGTTAGAAACTGGACTACCTACGTGTAGTTCCACGAGACTCTTTAGCGTACCATGAGTTAAGGAGTGGTCTACCTATGAGTAGTTCCATGTGACTCAACCCTAGAAACTGGTTCACTTGATAGGTGGATCATGAGGGGTTTAATGGGGACAACACAGAGGATAGGGTACCCTTGGATCATAGAGTTATATTTAAAGCATAATCTTGGTTGTTAAATGATTAATTGAATGAATATGTTGTTATCATAGTTGCACGTTATTGTTTCCCCTACATACCAGCTTCGGTTGACCGACGTTTTGTTTGTCAGTGTTTTAGGTACAAGCCAAAAGGACAAACAGTAAATCGACATATTGTGAATTCACGAACTGATATACAAGGAGGATTAGTTAGAATAGTACTTCATATGTGGATAGAAGTTTAGAGATCTAAATTTTCAAAAGGTATGAAAAAGTTTATTTTCTTACAACTTTTCAGTATAGTCTGTTAAAATTTAATAATTATTCTTGGTTAATTGCCGAACCTTTGATCCAGAAGTTATGGGTGTGGCTTCGACCTCTCGGTCTCCCTTAATTGGGGGTTATCGGAAGGTGGGGTTGTAACATTTGGTATCAGAGCCAGGTTCCTCAGTTAACCATTAGTAATTATTAAATTTTACAAACTCCACAGAACCCAAGGGAGTTATTAGAGGATTATCCGAAAGACAGAGGTGTGGGCTGTCAATATTTTCCTCCACACTACTAGTCGGAATATGAGGACTCCCGGATCTGTGTGACTGCCTGGCTAAAGTCTTAGGGTATGAATCGAAATAAGATACTTTTAGGACTTTCTCATCTTATTCATCCCTTCTCGTCACAAATTCTGTTAAGGACCTTAAGGATTAGGGTTTCCTCTCTTCTCCACACCCTCTTGAGGTATGGGCAAGGTTGATAAGGGTTAAGGAATCCTCCACCAAATTAATAAAAAGAATGTAAATAAGATGTCATGGACCTAAATTTAATAGAGTAAGCATAAAGGAATAGATACATGCTTAGGTCGTACGACACGAGTTGTCATTGCCCTCAAGAGAGACCTGAGGATAAACCTCCTTGGCAGGAGGATGAGTAGAGAGAGTTAGTCTTGGGGGTAGAGACCTCCGTTAAAAGTAGAGACCTAGTACATCCTTTGAGGATGATGTTAACCCTAAACCTAAGGGAAGTTTAGAGAGAGATGGCATGATGAGTAAACCAGGTGTTTGATGGACATACCTTGGACGACGTACGAGCCATGAGAGGTTGGATGACCGAGTTCCTTTGGTGACTCAACCCTGGGAAGGGTCGAGCATGGTTGAGTGAAGGATAGCTCCTTCGTTTATGAGGTTAGAAAAGAACCTAGGGAGACCCCATGAGCTTATATGCACCCAGAATGTGTCAGTAGTGTGAGAAATAGGTTGAAACCCTGGCCGGGAGAGTTTGATGGATATCTTATGTGATAAGCCTGAGAGGCTATGGATAACCTTGAGCAAACATGATTTGAACTTGGGCTTCATCTAGGTAGGGGCATGCTTTTGAGGTTGACCCTTCACGAAGAGAGGACCTCTAATGGTGAGGTTGGTTGTAGGGTTAGCTCTAGAAGGAGAAAGCATGACCCCAGTACGGAGGTTGGAAGCCTAAAACCCTGAGATATGAGGATCAGTGGGGAGTTTAGGATGATGCGACCTAAGTGGATGATAGTTTTTGCCTTATGCTTGACCCTTGGAGGTTGATGATATCTTGGTTGCCTTTAAAGGAACCAAACCCTAGAGAGAGGATGATGCTTCTGGTACCTATGTGCCTATGGTATAAGTGGTTACCTGCTGAGATGAGACAAAGAGTGCCTTAGGCCCTGGGGAGGTGTAAGTAACTAGTTGTGAGGCCTTATACCTAGTTGGTTGTCCTTGAGGAAGACTCAACTCTAAGGTGTTGCTCATATAAAAGGATCATAGGAGTACATGACATACCTTAGACATGCTTGATTTGTGGTTAAGAGATTGAGCATGCAGTTGGATACCCAAAGGAGAACCTAGGGTTCCTAGGCCTAAGAGGGGAAGTAGTGTATCTGATGCTCATGATGAGATTTGAGTCTCTATAGTTTCGAGTATGATACTCCTCATGTGTAGAGATAAAGAAAACCCCTTAAGTTAAGGGTATGATTGATGAACCCCTCACAACTAAGTTGATCTAATGTTGAGGAAAGAGAACAAGTGTGACCTAGCATGGTTTGGTAAGTGTCTTCTTGTGCCTTAGTAGCTTGGTAGGGTTAAGAGTACTCATGTGGATGCAGACCCTAAACATAAGGATGGTTGTGACCTTGTTGTCAAGAGTTGTAGTTTCCTACCATCCTGGGAGGGAGACCCTTTGGTAGGGTGTTTACCAGTTTTGTTGGTATTGAGGTAACCTAAAGAGGTTTCATAGGATCTTGAGAAGCTAAGTGAAGAGTACATTACATGAGATTGAACCTGTAGACCCATAGTTAACCATCTCTAAGTGCATATGGATGTATTACCATGGAGGTGACCGGTATGGAGCCTGACCAAGGTAGGAAGGTCGCCATGTTCCATGAGAAAGGATGAAAGACAGCCCAAGAATGCAGGAAGAGAGATGATGAATGCTTGGGTAAGGTTCTGAGTTGAACATGTACTATAAGAGAATCCTAAGTCTATCCTTGGGTCAGGTAGGGATAAGACCGATGGAAGTAGGAGTTGCCTAATTCCCTAGTGCACATGACCATAGGGTCGGGAGGTAACAACTATCATTGTCTGAGGGCCATGGATTAGGAGATTATTCACCTTCATGAACTCATGGGACCTAAAGGGTAGATGAGTAGGGCACTCTCTGGATGCATGAAGGAAAAGGGATGACCCAAAGGTACCAACACCCTATAGACCTAGAGGAGATGACTAAGGATTGTGTGGTGACCCAATTAGGTTCGAGACCAGTTTTCCATGGAAGTAATTTTTTATATCCAGATGTTTGAGACATAAGTTGCTCGTTTCAACCTAAAACTGAAGGTGTACTAGCGATGTGGGATATATCATCTCTACTCTTGGAACAGGAAGAACTTTGTGTTTGGTCAGCCGCCAAATGCTTATTTTTTTCTTGTTAACCCTAAGTTTGGAAAGAAGATGAGTTTTGGCTAACACACAGTTGTAACAAGATATGTTGAACAAGTTAATGGTTGTTTGGTTAGCCAGTTTAGTCCTTGATGTGTTAAAGGATGGTTGTCGAACCTCAGATGTACTTCTTTAGAAAGGAAAGTGATAAAACCCTGATGGGAGTGGTTTAGGGTTTTCGAAGTATCGATCTTGAGGAATCATGACATACAGGAGATCATGATTTTAAGTTCATCATACACAGTGGTACTAGGAAGATAGTAAGTGACAGTAGTACTTTGGATACCAAAGATGAAGTTGCATGTAACAAGTGGCCATGCAAGCCAGGAGGTTAAGGACAAACACCTGTAACCCAGTGATTTGACATAGAGGATAAGAGTCCCCGAGAGAGAAAGGGAGTTCATCAATATGGATGTGGCAAAGTCTCCCCTGGACCAAGGAAGGTCGAGATGCGATATGGGGTATGGTAGATTGTCTTACCCATATGACATGAGAGAGAAAGATTTCTGTCAAGGGACAAATCTGGTTGAACTACCCATGAGAGAGATGGTTCAACTACACCATGATGTGAGTTCAAAGGTCCTTGAGTTTGACCTAAAGGTTCACTTCCATAAAGTGGAAGTAGGTACATGAGGAACTCAATGTTAGTACAGTTGATCACCCCTAACTATGGTTAGTATGATCCAGACGAAAGGGTTTAATGAGAGCATATCTGCTCATTCAGGGTGATAGCTAGAGATAGTTTTTTTCCTATGAAAGATGTGATGATGACCACCATAGCCAGTATCGGGATTTAAAGAAGCTCTATAAGGGAGGTTGTGTCGGAAACCACTTCAGTAAGGTGATGTTGGTGAAAGGACCACATGATGGTTAGAAAAGGACCACAGTGTGTGCAGATGAAGTCATTTTGATTGAGCAATGACTGAGAGAGAGAGAGCCCAGTGGTGACATGAGTCATGAGCTGATGCAAAGTAGACTGACAAGTAGTTCACTGTGGAAGAATATGTGATGTGAAAATCTGACCCCTCTAAGCTACAACTGAGTAAGCTGAGTCCCTGATATATGGGTCCATTTAAGATGGATTGGTGGAGATGGTTGTGCTTAGCCTTGCCCCTCAGGATAACATGATGTGTAATGTGTTCCATGAGTCCAATCTAGAGCACTATGTGAGGTACCCCGACCATGTGCTGAGCAATGAACCTAGTGAGCCCCAAGGGAGGCTGAAATGGCCTGAGTCCACCTGTGCAGTTTATAGACGCTAGGATGAAAGAACTCAGAGAAAAGAATATGTGATGATAAAGGTTCATTGGAAGAGCCATGAGTACGGTAAAGCCACATAGGGGTCAAAGATGGACATGGAAAAGTCTCATCCTGAATTGTTTGTTTGCTTGATTAAATTTTGAGGACAAAATTCCTATAAGAGGGGAAGGATGTTATAACCCCAATTTTTGGGTTCAATTGGTGAGAAATGTAAATTCTTATATTTAAGATAATTGAACAAATAATGATATGATTTGTTTTGAATAAATGGATTCCATTCACAATAGCCTTGATTGGTTGCTTTGTGGGCTTTATTGGCTATTGGGCCCAATAAAAAGGAATTTCAATTAATTAATGAATAATTGAGAATTTGAAAAAAGAAATATGTGGAAACCTCTAGAAGGCAAAATAATGTAATCCAAGGATGGATTTCGTGCCTCTTGAGTTCCTTGGATTCCAAGGAATCCAAAATTGCATAAAGAATACAATAAGAAAAGAAAAGATCAAATGAGTATTTCCTTGTTAATAAAGAAAATAAAAATAATGATAAATGTGGAAAACAAGTGGAAAAGGGGGTAATTAAGTTATCTTTGATGTATTTTCAAATCCAAAAGGATTCAAAATGTTCAAAGGAATGTCAATGAGGGAAATAAAAGAGAAATAAAGAGAAAGCCTTAAAATGAGTTATTGTAATAAGATATATTTTGATAATGAGAAATAATGACTAAAAGATAAGTAAAAGGCTAAGGTTTATCCCCAAGATGGGATTTCGAGCTTTTAAGGTTCCTTGAGGTTCAAGGAACTTAGAATGATAAATTAATATCAAAGGAAAGAGAAAAAGAGTGAGAAATATGCATAATTGGATAATATCTTGCATCTAATGAAAAGGTACGTTTTCTTCTACATAATGATCCCAATTTTGGGGGAAAGGTAGATTAAATCATTAATAAGATTCCCTCAAAATTTGGGATAAAACGGAGCTGTGGATTAAGAGTTATGATTTTTTCCAAATCATCCTAAAATGAAAAAGATTTTCCCAAAAAAATAAGAGGACAGGCTTTTCTTTTGTTCAGGCGCGAGTGATGAGGATCGTTGGATCCTGATCCAACGAGGGCCTCTTGTCTTCTAGTTCTAGCCGAACTAGGAATAGGTTGGAGGCAGTAGGATTCTTCCACTTAATTTTACTCATGAGTCTTCGCATCTGAGGGTAAGGAAAGTACATGGTTGAGTTCGGGAGCAATTTTCACATCCAACCGACCTGGGATTGCAGACCTTTCCCAAATTGTATGAGTTTTTCCCAATCCGCAGGGGTGTCCTCACTGGGCTGGATGTCTAAGCTATAAAAGGAGGGTCTGAGGTCTTCTGCGAGGGCATAAACTCAACCACAGAGTTCTGTAGGGTATATAGAAGGTTCCTCTTGCGCTAGTTCTTCGAACAGGGCAAGAATTTCCAGCCTTGCTCCTTCCCTACCAGTGAGAGTGGCTCCACGAGTGCCCATGCTCCACACCATCAGACATATGGAGAATCCCACCATTGAATTCACCCTGATGCTGTGAAGGTGGTGGAACCTTTGCCCTAGCCTCCCACGCCCTGAAGCTCCGAGTCAACTCGGGAGTTGACTAGCCAGGAGCTGTGGTGTGCCGTTTGCAAGATCTGGAGGTAGAAGATGAAAGGCGGAAAAGACCTCCTTGACCCTGATGGCTGTGAAGGAAGGTAAGTGTTACACCCCGATCTCACAATTTCCTCAAATCATGAGATTAGGGCATAAGATGGGATTTGTATGCAACATAAAGAACACCCTTAACTTTTTCTTTTCTTTTAAACTCTTGTTTCATCGCATTGAACCACATATCATCTTAACAAAGGAATCTGAAATTTCATCTACTAATCAGACTTTAATAGTAAAGATACATGTATAAGCATTCACAATGTCTTTCACACATTATGCACATTAAACTTGCTAATTAGCATACATATCAAAGAGGAACAATATTACACATTGTAATTACAACTCTCTCTTATCTCTTACTGAGGACCTAGAGTGACAAGGACCGACTGACTCAACTAATCTCATACTTGACTCCTGTGGCAGGTCTACTCTGACGCTCTGATCATCTTCAAGTCCACGCGATTAACCCTAAATTGTTTGAGTAGAGGGGTGAGCCTACTCGCTCAGTGAATGAGTACTTCATGGAAACAGACTAATGCACTAATGTGATTACAGATATAATTTGAATAGACGATATGAAATTTAACAACAATAAATACTACACTGAGCAGTTCTAAAACAATATAATTGAAATAACAAAGAATGTAAATATTGCATCCAAAGAATAACTACAAGAAGACTATGCTTCTAGTCTTTCTTAACTCTTTCATTTATAAAGAACTCTGTGAACCTATATGATCATATTTTAGATTATGCCCTAAATATATGCAGTGTACTCTGCATATAAAGATCCGCAACAAGTTCATGCTACGGTCCCACCGTACAAGACTTAGCGACACACCCGGGAAATGCTAAGTCTGACGCCAGCCCTGCTCTGCTACAGGACCCCTGGCTCTCCGGCCAGAACATAGGCTCTACGGCCTCAATGCACAACCACGTGTGCTCCCGACTCCTCCATTAACCGAAGTACACCGACGGAGGGTCACAGGGCTACCTTCGTGACACACGCACGGATGATGTTAGATAACCAAGTTTTCTTTTTCTTTTTCCCAGTGCCATCGTGACACACACACGATTGTTGTTAGACACTGCCTTTCTTTCTCTCCTCGTGCCACCAGAATTACTCAACCGGTTGATGTTGGACATGAGTTTCACCCCTAAGTAACATACCTTCCTTTAGGGGTTCTACGGTGTTAGGGAACTTAGGTCTATTAACTGATTAACGGATAAACAATTTAACAGAAATATCACATAGCAACGTCAAAACTCATGTATTCAACATATATCATATCTCAGTAACATCCCTTTCTAGGGCATGTCATATCTCATCACCTACAATTTACGAGATATATATTGAAATATAAGAAGCCCTGCAGTATGTAGATATCAACTCAGAGAGAACAAGCATATAAAGTTAAATGCACTAGAAACATACAATTCAACAGTTAAGTATCACTACATCTCATATCGAGACCTTTCATGTCACCATAACATGATTCATTGAACACCCCATCCTTAGGGTTTCATTTGCCATATTCATTCATCACATGCCAACACCCTACTCTTAGGGTTTCATTTGCATCATTCACTTGTCACATGGCTCTTATCATGATCTCATAAGATATAAGCATTCACTAAATAAAGACTGTTTCCAACAAATCTTATATAATCAATATAGATATGAAATCATGGAAACTTAACTAAATTTAGATTTTCCATATCATTTACCGAGATATCATTTATCAAGAATAAAATTCCATTAAGATAACCCATGAGATTCATCCTAACCAATTATAGGATTACTAGTCCTTTTCAATAAAGCTGAAACTCTAGTGATGTCTCAATTAGGTTAAACCCTAATTACATCATTTGATATAAATCTGAAAAGCATTCTCACTAGGAAGTGTTGCATACGTTTTTGATATGAATCTACCATCTAAGAATCATTTAAAACAGAGAAGGAATCCATATCATATCAATTTGCAACAATCTTAAATCAAACGGACATTTTAGGTTTTAGAATCACATACTAAGCAATTAGGGATTTAGATGCTATAATCAAATTCGTGCATTAGAATGTTTGAAGGAAGAACCCACTCACCCTAAGGTGTGAAAACACCTCACAACTTCATCTCAACTCAGGGAATCTCGAATTCCTATCAAATCCCTAGCAAATCTCCCAATTCTTCTTCCATTCAACTCGGAAACCTTGAAAAAGAGGGATTATGAAGAAAGGGTGAGAAAAGAGGGAATTTAGACATCATCTTGGATCAAATCAGAGCAAGGACGGAATCTTGACATGAGAGAGAAGATTCACCATAAAAGTCTATGCAAGGAATCCGAACTTACTTGATTTCACCCTTCCTGGAATCGCAAAACCCTAATTCAGCAATTCCCCCACTTTCTCCACTCAAGCCCTAATTCTCCCTCTCTCTCTAGGAGCTCGTTTCTCTAGAGTGAATGACGAAGAATGAGAGCTGCTTGTGTGTGTGGTCGTTCATATAAGTCAATTGAGCTGCTTGGGTCAATTGCATATTGACCCAACACTTAACTTTAATTATATAGGCTGAATATTCAGTTATACAAAAGTTACTGTAATTCGTTTATTTCAGAGATCAAACATTCTCCAACAATTATGGGAATTTAGCATGTTGTTTATAATTTATCTATAAAGATTCTGTTGAAATTTGAGATCATTTGGAGTTACCAATAAATAATTAAAAATAGAACAATGCACTGCTATATTGCAGTCTGCAAAATATTCGGCCGAGTTTGCCCTACACAAACTCGACCGACACCCTTACTGTAGGGATTCAAAAGTCATCCAAAAATTATGCCAATTTAACAGAGTGTCTAAAATTGTATTTATCAAATACTGTTAAAATTTGAGATCAATTGGATATACCAATAAAAAGATAAAATTCAATTACCACACTACTGTATAATTCTGAAATTGTGATCAGTCGAGTTTGAAACTCGGCCGACAAACAGGTCAGAACATTCTTCAAAAATTCTGATATTTTCCAATATTGTTCACATTTTATATATCCAAATCATATCCAAATTTGAAGTAAATCAGAGTTACACATAAAATACTAAAAATCATTTAGTGAGACATTCTACTTATCAAATTCTGTATTCATGCATTATCAAAACCCTATTTTTGGGCCGATTAGGGTTTATGCTTCTCAAACCCTAATTCTCAGGACAAAAGAACAATTAGACTTCTTATCATAGTTAAAACATCCTAATTATGTTATTGTCATTAATTAGATTTTAAGAATGATTATTCCAATTAATCTTTGCAATTGTCTAGGTAAACCCTAGTTTACCAATTAAGCTCAGATGGGGTCGTAACAACTCTCCCCCCCTTAGAATGTTTCGTCCTCGAAACATGAACCTACAAGAAAGATACATTCAAGGTTATTCTATGCTTCTAAAACCTTCCATGTCATTATATTCTTGTATTTCATACCTGAATGTAGTTTTCAACATTAGATCTTTTAATTCTTTACTAAATCACAACATATATCAAATAGTTCTCAATGATATCAAGCAAATTCTTTATGCCACCGACAAACATAGAATGCAAAGATAAACCACCACGCTTCCACTGCGCAACTCTGATACTCTGATACAACTATCTCAACTTATGCTGCTCAGAGAGTTCTATTGTTCTGTATCACCTTTAAGTGATAAAAGCAAGTTCACCATACTGTTTTAAACTTTAATCAAGTGCTATTCAAATAGCAAAACAGTCTTGAATTAAAAGACTAGATTCAACAATCAATTGCACAATACTACTCTTGGCATCCTCATTGGGTCATGGATGTATGAGGTGAAGCGTTACCACCTCATTCTATACTATCCCGTTTCGATCCTGGGACCTGTGGGTTATGGGCCCACACACAATTCAAAGTGTAACCATCGTATTATATCATTTTAGGGTTTCAACAATAGTAATAAGGTAATCCACAATTGTATCAGTCATTCAAGCATTAATCATACTCAATTACCATCACTCAGTTATATTAGAGCTAGGTATAACAAGCTACACCTCATTAGGGTTACTTGTCCAGACAATCTGATTATCATCCCTTTCTATTAATATGAGTGAATAGGTATAACTACCTTATTCAAGATATCACTCCATGTCTTCCGTCATCATCCAAACTGTATCACCATATTACAAATACACAATACTAGGATGCATATCTGGTATGAATTACTACAACTATCATACACCTTTAATTAACACATAGCTTGCACAAATACACTGAACTCATATGTAGAACCAACTTTCATACCTTAATATGCCTTCAACAAATCATACATGTAAAAACAAATTCACATATTACACAAAGCTAGTGTTTTCCCATATCTCTCTGCTCATTCATTACTTCTTTACTTTTTGCTACCTATCCTTTTCATATGATTACATACAATAAACATCATTAACATTGAAGGATTTAAGATAGGAATAGATTATTCATCATTCTTGCTAGCACACAAGAATTTATTTCTTATCACACTTCATTATATTGTATGTCACTATTACATTCACTAGATGACCCCACCAAGGTAGTTATGCACCATATATGATTCATTTTCTCTTATCATTTCATTCTCACCTTGCTCTTATTAAGGAATATATGAAAGAGAAGATGATTTTAAGATTTGGAATACTTGTATTCAAACATTCCCTTAATACATTCTCGTATGTAGATTTACTTAGTTATCAACAGAGATATTTGATTAATTAGCACTTGCTTGAATCTCACAACCTCTTTATTTTATAACTTCTCCATCATATTTCAAACCCTCTCTTATGTTTCATAGTCCTCTCACCATATACTACTTTTTAACCAGTCATCTTTAATTCTAAATTTTTCTCTTATGACCATGTTGCTTATTCATATGTATGGTCATGTATACCATGTTGCACATATTTCCACCTTTATCTTTATACTATTGTGAAGTTAACATTCTAAATTAATAGTCCTTCTATTAGTTTTTACTCATGTTGAATACATTACATATTCTTCATTTTTAAATCAAGTGGATCATGCATGGGTCAAACATAGTTTCTCTTTCAATCAAGTTTTTCTCTCCTGAATACAGTCTACCTTTGTATGACTTATTCATTCATTAAACTATACCTATGTTCTTTGCTTAGAAACTAGTTTGTTGTTCTAGTCTTATGAATTACATGTTCATACAATCTTCTTCACTTTTACTCTTTTGAAGACTCTTTACTTCTATGGACCTATTGAAAGCTCAACCCTATTCTCTACTTAGCCTTTACTTTAGAGTTCATAAAAGCATTATACTCAATTATATGATCCATTCTTCATGATCGATTCTTGCTATCTAGAACCATACATACATTTCACATATCTCTTCTATATTTCATATGTATAGTTCATATAATATTAATCAATAAACCGATTATGAATCTCATATCATGTTCTATTATTCCCAATTAAGGGTTTCACATTTGAGACCCCAAGTTAAACCTCAGATATTAGTTTCAACTAATTCTTAGTTGTTCTGATCTTGCCCATATGTTTCAACGTCTTACTGTATATACATTCTTACTCTGATGTGGGTCTAATTATTCCAATTCTATTCTTATTATGCTATTGATAGGATTCATTAGATCCTAATAACGCATCCTGCTAACCGGACCAGGCCAAACCTGAAATCCTGAAGCCAAGAACTACAAAGGATTACATTCTTCCTGAACTGCCACTCACAGCTCAGAAACTCGGCCGATCACTCTGGAACTCGGCCGATCACCTTCCAGGTTCTGAAACTCGGCCGACCAAATTCGGCCGATCAGCAGGAAACTCGGCCAATCCTCTGGGGAACTCGGCCGATCGAAACACTACTTGTTTACCTACAAAGAAACTCGGCCGATTCAAGACCAAACTCGGCCAACCAAAACGCTGTTTGAAATCCTAAACAAGGAACTCGGCCGACCAAAACACGAACTCGGCCGAACCGCTCACAGACTGAAAACCTAAACAGACCTGCTGATGTCAATTTCACTCGAATCAGCGGGCAGAATGAAATCAATAAATGCTACAATTGCATAGTGTACAACAGATATTAAAGACCCATATTTCAAAGTATTGAATATTTCAATTCAAACATATAAGAGCATTTCTATACATTTCCAACAAAAACAACATTATGAAATGTAAGTTCTATCTCCTTTTACATTTATGCTCTTAATTCTTGTTTCTTTTCTCATTTTCTAACCCTAACATTTCTAGGGTTCATCTCTAGCCCATTCTTCCACTGTATACCTAGCCAGGGTATACGTGAGAGAATAGACCGAGTAGCTTGTACTGGTTGATCCAAGTACTCAGATATCGGGCCAGGATATCCAAATACTCAAATCCCCAAAGCTAACATCAAACATCTCCTATCTGCCACACATAGGACTCTAACTTACTAACTTAATGGTCCTTGACAACTCACCCTAAGCTCTGATACCAAGCTGTTACACCCTGATCTCACAATTTCCTCAAATCATGAGATTAGGGCATAAGATGGGATTTGTATGCAACATAAAGAACACCCTTAACTTTTTCTTTTCTTTTAAACTCTTGTTTCATCGCATTGAACCACATATCATCTTAACAAAGGAATCTGAACATTTCTTCTACTAATCAGACTTTAATAGTAAAGATACATGTATAAGCATTCACGATGTCTTTCACACATTATGCACATTAAACTTGCTAATTAGCATACATATCAAAGAGGAACAATATTACACATTGTAATTACAACTCTCACTCTTATCTCTTACTGAGGACCTAGAGTGACAAGGACCGACTGACTCAACTAATCTCATACTTGACTCCTGTGGCAGGTCTACTCTGATGCTCTGATCATCTTCAAGTCCACGCGATTAACCCTAAAATGTTTGAGTAGAGGGGTGAGCCTACTCGCTCAGTGAATGAGTACTTCATGGAAACAGACTAATGCACTAATGTGATTACAGATATAATTTGAATAGACGATATGAAATTTAACAACAATAAATACTACACTGAGCAGTTCTAAAACAATATAATTGAAATAACAAAGAATGTAAATATTGCATCCAAAGAATAACTACAAGAAGACTATGCTTCTAGTCTTTCTTAACTCTTTCATTTATAAAGAACTCTGTGAACCTATATGATCATATTTTAGATTATGCCCTAAATATATGCAGTGTACTCTGTATATAAAGATCCGCAACAAGTTCATGCTACGGTCCCACCGTACAAGACTTAGCGACACACCCGGGAAATGCTAAGTCTGACGCCAGCCCTGCTCTGCTACAGGACCCCTGGCTCTCCGGCCAGAACATAGGCTCTACGGCCTCAATGCACAACCACGTGTGCTCCCGACTCCTCCATTAACCGAAGTACACCGACGGAGGGTCACAGGGCTACCTTCGTGACACACGCACGGATGATGTTAGATAACCAAGTTTTCTTTTTCTTTTTCCCAGTGCCATCGTGACACACGCACGATTGTTGTTAGACACTGCCTTTCTTTCTCTCCTCGTGCCACCAGAATTACTCAACCGGTTGATGTTGGACACGAGTTTCACCCCTAAGTAACATACCTTCCTTTAGGGGTTCTACGGTGTTAGGGAACTTAGGTCTATTAACTGATTAACGGATAAACAATTTAACAGAAATATCACATAGCAACGTCAAAACTCATGTATTCAACATATATCATATCTCAGTAACATCCCTTTCTAGGGCATGTCATATCTCATCACCTACAATTTACGAGATATATATTGAAATATAAGAAGCCCTGCAGTATGTAGATATCAACTCAGAGAGAACAAGCATATAAAGTTAAATACACTAGAAACATACAATTCAACAGTTAAGTATCACTACATCTCATATCGAGACCTTTCATGTCACCATAACATGATTCATTGAACACCCCATCCTTAGGGTTTCATTTGCCATATTCATTCATCACATGCCAACACCCTACTCTTAGGGTTTCATTTGCATCATTCACTTGTCACATGGCTCTTATCATGATCTCATAAGATATAAGCATTCACTAAATAAAGACTGTTTCCAACAAATCTTATATAATCAATATAGATATGAAATCATGGAAACTTAACTAAATTTAGATTTTCCATATCATTTACCGAGATATCATTTATCAAGAATAAAATTCCATTAAGATAACCCATGAGATTCATCCTAACCAATTATAGGATTACTAGTCCTTTTCAATAAAGCTGAAACTCTAGTGATGTCTCAATTAGGTTAAACCCTAATTACATCATTTGATATAAATCTGAAAAGCATTCTCACTAGGAAGTGTTGCATACGTTTTTGATATGAATCTACCATCTAAGAATCATTTAAAACAGAGAAGGAATCCATATCATATCAATTTGCAACAATCTTAAATCAAACGGACATTTTAGGTTTTAGAATCACATACTAAGCAATTAGGGATTTAGATGCTATAATCAAATTCGTGCATTAGAATGTTTGAAGGAAGAACCCACTCACCCTAAGGTGTGAAAACACCTCACAACTTCAGCTCAACTCAGGGAATCTCGAATTCCTATCAAATCCCTAGCAAATCTCCCAATTCTTCTTCCATTCAACTCGGAAACCTTGAAAAAGAGGGATTATGAAGAAAGGGTGAGAAAAGAGGGAATTTAGACATCATCTTGGATCAAATCAGAGCAAGGACGGAATCTTGACATGAGAGAGAAGATTCACCATAAAAGTCTATGCAAGGAATCCGAACTTACTTGATTTCACCCTTCCTGGAATCGCAAAACCCTAATTCAGCAATTCCCCCACTTTCTCCACTCAAGCCCTAATTCTCCCTCTCTCTCTAGGAGCTCGTTTCTCTAGAGTGAATGACGAAGAATGAGAGCTGCTTGTGTGTGTGGTCGTTCATATAAGTCAATTGAGCTGCTTGGGTCAATTGCATATTGACCCAACACTTAACTTTAATTATATAGGCTGAATATTCAGTTATACAAAAGTTACTGTAATTCGTTTATTTCAGAGATCAAACATTCTCCAACAATTATGGGAATTTAGCATGTTGTTTATAATTTATCTATAAAGATTCTGTTGAAATTTGAGATCATTTGGAGTTACCAATAAATAATTAAAAATAGAACAATGCACTGCTATATTGCAGTCTGCAAAATATTCGGCCGAGTTTGCCCTACACAAACTCGACCGACACCCTTACTGTAGGGATTCAAAAGTCATCCAAAAATTATGCCAATTTAACAGAGTGTCTAAAATTGTATTTATCAAATACTGTTAAAATTTGAGATCAATTGGATATACCAATAAAAAGATAAAATTCAATTACCACACTACTGTATAATTCTGAAATTGTGATCAGTCGAGTTTGAAACTCGGCCGACAAACAGGTCAGAACATTCTTCAAAAATTCTGATATTTTCCAATATTGTTCACATTTTATATATCCAAATCATATCCAAATTTGAAGTAAATCAGAGTTACACATAAAATACTAAAAATCATTTAGTGAGACATTCTACTTATCAAATTCTGTATTCATGCATTATCAAAACCCTATTTTTGGGCCGATTAGGGTTTATGCTTCTCAAACCCTAATTCTCAGGACAAAAGAACAATTAGACTTCTTATCATAGTTAAAACATCCTAATTATGTTATTGTCATTAATTAGATTTTAAGAATGATTATTCCAATTAATCTTTGCAATTGTCTAGGTAAACCCTAGTTTACCAATTAAGCTCAGATGGGGTCGTAACAACTCTCCCCCCCTTAGAATGTTTCGTCCTCGAAACATGAACCTACAAGAAAGATACATTCAAGGTTATTCTACGCTTCTAAAACCTTCCATGTCATTATATTCTTGTATTTCATACCTGAATGTAGTTTTCAACATTAGATCTTTTAATTCTTTACTAAATCACAACATATATCAAATAGTTCTCAATGATATCAAGCAAATTCTTTATGCCACCGACAAACATAGAATGCAAAGATAAACCACCACGCTTCCACTGCGCAACTCTGATACTCTGATACAACTATCTCAAATTATGTTGCTCAGAGAGTTCTATTGTTATGTATCACCTTTAAGTGATAAAAGCAAGTTCACCATACTGTTTTAAACTTTAATCAAGTGCTATTCAAATAGCAAAACAGTCTTGAATTAAAAGACTAGATTCAACAATCAATTGCACAATACTACTCTTGGCATCCTCATTGGGTCATGGATGTATGAGGTGAAGCGTTACCACCTCATTCTATACTATCCCGTTTCGATCCTGGGACCTGTGGGTTATGGGCCCACACACAATTCAAAGTGTAACCATCGTATTATATCATTTTAGGGTTTCAACAATAGTAATAAGGTAATCCACAATTGTATCAGTCATTCAAGCATTAATCATACTCAATTACCATCACTCAGTTATATTAGAGCTAGGTATAACAAGCTACACCTCATTAGGGTTACTTGTCCAGACAATCTGATTATCATCCCTTTCTATTAATATGAGTGAATAGGTATAACTACCTTATTCAAGATATCACTCCATGTCTTCCGTCATCATCCAAACTGTATCACCATATTACAAATACACAATACTAGGATGCATATCTGGTATGAATTACTACAACTATCATACACCTTTAATTAACACATAGCTTGCACAAATACACTGAACTCATATGTAGAACCAACTTTCATACCTTAATATGCCTTCAACAAATCATACATGTAAAAACAAATTCACATATTACACAAAGCTAGTGTTTTCCCATATCTCTCTGCTCATTCATTACTTCTTTACTTTTTGCTACCTATCCTTTTCATATGATTACATACAATAAACATCATTAACATTGAAGGATTTAAGATAGGAATAGATTATTCATCATTCTTGCTAGCACACAAGAATTTATTTCTTATCACACTTCATTATATTGTATGTCACTATTACATTCACTAGATGACCCCACCAAGGTAGTTATGCACCATATATGATTCATTTTCTCTTATCATTTCATTCTCACCTTGCTCTTATTAAGGAATATATGAAAGAGAAGATGATTTTAAGATTTGGAATACTTGTATTCAAACATTCCCTTAATACATTCTCGTATGTAGATTTACTTAGTTATCAACAGAGATATTTGATTAATTAGCACTTGCTTGAATCTCACAACCTCTTTATTTTTAACTTCTCCATCATATTTCAAACCCTCTCTTATGTTTCATAGTCCTCTCACCATATACTACTTTTTAACCAGTCATCTTTAATTCTAAATTTTTCTCTTATGACCATGTTGCTTATTCATATGTATGGTCATGTATACCATGTTGCACATATTTCCACCTTTATCTTTATACTATTGTGAAGTTAACATTCTAAATTAATAGTCCTTCTATTAGTTTTTACTCATGTTGAATACATTACATATTCTTCATTTTTAAATCAAGTGGATCATGCATGGGTCAAACATAGTTTCTCTTTCAATCAAGTTTTTCTCTCCTGAATACAGTCTACCTTTGTATGACTTATTCATTCATTAAACTATACCTATGTTCTTTGCTTAGAAACTAGTTTGTTGTTCTAGTCTTATGAATTACATGTTCATACAATCTTCTTCACTTTTACTCTTTTGAAGACTCTTTACTTCTATGGACCTATTGAAAGCTCAACCCTATTCTCTACTTAGCCTTTACTTTAGAGTTCATAAAAGCATTATACTCAATTATATGATCCATTCTTCATGATCGATTCTTGCTATCTAGAACCATACATACATTTCACATATCTCTTCTATATTTCATATGTATAGTTCATATAATATTAATCAATAAACCGATTATGAATCTCATATCATGTTCTATTATTCCCAATTAAGGGTTTCACATTTGAGACCCCAAGTTAAACCTCAGATATTAGTTTCAACTAATTCTTAGTTGTTCTGATCTTGCCCATATGTTTCAACGTCTTACTGTATATACATTCTTACTCTGATGTGGGTCTAATTATTCCAATTCTATTCTTATTATGCTATTGATAGGATTCATTAGATCCTAATAACGCATCCTGCTAACCGGACCAGGCCAAACCTGAAATCCTGAAGCCAAGAACTACAAAGGATTACATTCTTCCTGAACTGCCACTCACAGCTCAGAAACTCGGCCGATCACTCTGGAACTCGGCCGATCACCTTCCAGGTTCTGAAACTCGGCCGACCAAATTCGGCCGATCAGCAGGAAACTCGGCCAATCCTCTGGGGAACTCGGCCGATCGAAACACTACTTGTTTACCTACAAAGAAACTCGGCCGATTCAAGACCAAACTCGGCCAACCAAAACACTGTTTGAAATCCTAAACAAGGAACTCGGCCGACCAAAACACGAACTCGGCCGAACCGCTCACAGACTGAAAACCTAAACAGACCTGCTGATGTCAATTTCACTCGAATCAGCGGGCAGAATGAAATCAATAAATGCTACAATTGCATAGTGTACAACAGATATTAAAGACCCATATTTCAAAGTATTGAATATTTCAATTCAAACATATAAGAGCATTTCTATACATTTCCAACAAAAACAACATTATGAAATGTAAGTTCTATCTCCTTTTACATTTATGCTCTTAATTCTTGTTTCTTTTCTCATTTTCTAACCCTAACATTTCTAGGGTTCATCTCTAGCCCATTCTTCCACTGTATACCTAGCCAGGGTATACGTGAGAGAATAGACCGAGTAGCTTGTACTGGTTGATCCAAGTACTCAGATATCGGGCCAGGATATCCAAATACTCAAATCCCCAAAGCTAACATCAAACATCTCCTATCTGCCACACATAGGACTCTAACTTACTAACTTAATGGTCCTTGACAACTCACCCTAAGCTCTGATACCAAGCTGTTACACCCTGATCTCACAATTTCCTCAAATCATGAGATTAGGGCATAAGATGGGATTTGTATGCAACATAAAGAACACCCTTAACTTTTTCTTTTCTTTTAAACTCTTGTTTCATCGCATTGAACCACATATCATCTTAACAAAGGAATCTGAACATTTCTTCTACTAATCAGACTTTAATAGTAAAGATACATGTATAAGCATTCACGATGTCTTTCACACATTATGCACATTAAACTTGCTAATTAGCATACATATCAAAGAGGAACAATATTACACATTGTAATTACAACTCTCACTCTTATCTCTTACTGAGGACCTAGAGTGACAAGGACCGACTGACTCAACTAATCTCATACTTGACTCCTGTGGCAGGTCTACTCTGATGCTCTGATCATCTTCAAGTCCACGCGATTAACCCTAAAATGTTTGAGTAGAGGGGTGAGCCTACTCGCTCAGTGAATGAGTACTTCATGGAAACAGACTAATGCACTAATGTGATTACAGATATAATTTGAATAGACGATATGAAATTTAACAACAATAAATACTACACTGAGCAGTTCTAAAACAATATAATTGAAATAACAAAGAATGTAAATATTGCATCCAAAGAATAACTACAAGAAGACTATGCTTCTAGTCTTTCTTAACTCTTTCATTTATAAAGAACTCTGTGAACCTATATGATCATATTTTAGATTATGCCCTAAATATATGCAGTGTACTCTGCATATAAAGATCCGCAACAAGTTCATGCTACGGTCCCACCGTACAAGACTTAGCGACACACCCGGGAAATGCTAAGTCTGACGCCAGCCCTGCTCTGCTACAGGACCCCTGGCTCTCCGGCCAGAACATAGGCTCTACGGCCTCAATGCACAACCACGTGTGCTCCCGACTCCTCCATTAACCGAAGTACACCGACGGAGGGTCACAGGGCTACCTTCGTGACACACGCACGGATGATGTTAGATAACCAAGTTTTCTTTTTCTTTTTCCCAGTGCCATCGTGACACACGCACGATTGTTGTTAGACACTGCCTTTCTTTCTCTCCTCGTGCCACCAGAATTACTCAACCGGTTGATGTTGGACACGAGTTTCACCCCTAAGTAACATACCTTCCTTTAGGGGTTCTACGGTGTTAGGGAACTTAGGTCTATTAACTGATTAACGGATAAACAATTTAACAGAAATATCACATAGCAACGTCAAAACTCATGTATTCAACATATATCATATCTCAGTAACATCCCTTTCTAGGGCATGTCATATCTCATCACCTACAATTTACGAGATATATATTGAAATATAAGAAGCCCTGCAGTATGTAGATATCAACTCAGAGAGAACAATCATATAAAGTTAAATGCACTAGAAACATACAATTCAACAGTTAAGTATCACTACATCTCATATCGAGACCTTTCATGTCACCATAACATGATTCATTGAACACCCCATCCTTAGGGTTTCATTTGCCATATTCATTCATCACATGCCAACACCCTACTCTTAGGGTTTCATTTGCATCATTCACTTGTCACATGGCTCTTATCATGATCTCATAAGATATAAGCATTCACTAAATAAAGACTGTTTCCAACAAATCTTATATAATCAATATAGATATGAAATCATGGAAACTTAACTAAATTTAGATTTTCCATATCATTTACCGAGATATCATTTATCAAGAATAAAATTCCATTAAGATAACCCATGAGATTCATCCTAACCAATTATAGGATTACTAGTCCTTTTCAATAAAGCTGAAACTCTAGTGATGTCTCAATTAGGTTAAACCCTAATTACATCATTTGATATAAATCTGAAAAGCATTCTCACTAGGAAGTGTTGCATACGTTTTTGATATGAATCTACCATCTAAGAATCATTTAAAACAGAGAAGGAATCCATATCATATCAATTTGCAACAATCTTAAATCAAACGGACATTTTAGGTTTTAGAATCACATACTAAGCAATTAGGGATTTAGATGCTATAATCAAATTCGTGCATTAGAATGTTTGAAGGAAGAACCCACTCACCCTAAGGTGTGAAAACACCTCACAACTTCAGCTCAACTCAGGGAATCTCGAATTCCTATCAAATCCCTAGCAAATCTCCCAATTCTTCTTCCATTCAACTCGGAAACCTTGAAAAAGAGGGATTATGAAGAAAGGGTGAGAAAAGAGGGAATTTAGACATCATCTTGGATCAAATCAGAGCAAGGACGGAATCTTGACATGAGAGAGAAGATTCACCATAAAAGTCTATGCAAGGAATCCGAACTTACTTGATTTCACCCTTCCTGGAATCGCAAAACCCTAATTCAGCAATTCCCCCACTTTCTCCACTCAAGCCCTAATTCTCCCTCTCTCTCTAGGAGCTCGTTTCTCTAGAGTGAATGACGAAGAATGAGAGCTGCTTGTGTGTGTGGTCGTTCATATAAGTCAATTGAGCTGCTTGGGTCAATTGCATATTGACCCAACACTTAACTTTAATTATATAGGCTGAATATTCAGTTATACAAAAGTTACTGTAATTCGTTTATTTCAGAGATCAAACATTCTCCAACAATTATGGGAATTTAGCATGTTGTTTATAATTTATCTATAAAGATTCTGTTGAAATTTGAGATCATTTGGAGTTACCAATAAATAATTAAAAATAGAACAATGCACTGCTATATTGCAGTCTGCAAAATATTCGGCCGAGTTTGCCCTACACAAACTCGACCGACACCCTTACTGTAGGGATTCAAAAGTCATCCAAAAATTATGACAATTTAACAGAGTGTCTAAAATTGTATTTATCAAATACTGTTAAAATTTGAGATCAATTGGATATACCAATAAAAAGATAAAATTCAATTACCACACTACTGTATAATTCTGAAATTGTGATCAGTCGAGTTTGAAACTCGGCCGACAAACAGGTCAGAACATTCTTCAAAAATTCTGATATTTTCCAATATTGTTCACATTTTATATATCCAAATCATATCCAAATTTGAAGTAAATCAGAGTTACACATAAAATACTAAAAATCATTTAGTGAGACATTCTACTTATCAAATTCTGTATTCATGCATTATCAAAACCCTATTTTTGGGCCGATTAGGGTTTATGCTTCTCAAACCCTAATTCTCAGGACAAAAGAACAATTAGACTTCTTATCATAGTTAAAACATCCTAATTGTGTTATTGTCATTAATTAGATTTTAAGAATGATTATTCCAATTAATCTTTGCAATTGTCTAGGTAAACCCTAGTTTACCAATTAAGCTCAGATGGGGTCGTAACAACTCTCCCCCCCTTAGAATGTTTCGTCCTCGAAACATGAACCTACAAGAAAGATACATTCAAGGTTATTCTACGCTTCTAAAACCTTCCATGTCATTATATTCTTGTATTTCATACCTGAATGTAGTTTTCAACATTAGATCTTTTAATTCTTTACTAAATCACAACATATATCAAATAGTTCTCAATGATATCAAGCAAATTCTTTATGCCACCGACAAACATAGAATGCAAAGATAAACCACCACGCTTCCACTACGCAACTCTGATACTCTGATACAACTATCTCAACTTATGCTGCTCAGAGAGTTCTATTGTTATGTATCACCTTTAAGTGATAAAAGCAAGTTCACCATACTGTTTTAAACTTTAATCAAGTGCTATTCAAATAGCAAAACAGTCTTGAATTAAAAGACTAGATTCAACAATCAATTGCACAATACTACTCTTGGCATCCTCATTGGGTCATGGATGTATGAGGTGAAGCGTTACCACCTCATTCTATACTATCCCGTTTCGATCCTGGGACCTGTGGGTTATGGGCCCACACACAATTCAAAGTGTAACCATCGTATTATATCATTTTAGGGTTTCAACAATAGTAATAAGGTAATCCACAATTGTATCAGTCATTCAAGCATTAATCATACTCAATTACCATCACTCAGTTATATTAGAGCTAGGTATAACAAGCTACACCTCATTAGGGTTACTTGTCCAGACAATCTGATTATCATCCCTTTCTATTAATATGAGTGAATAGGTATAACTACCTTATTCAAGATATCACTCCATGTCTTCCGTCATCATCCAAACTGTATCACCATATTACAAATACACAATACTAGGATGCATATCTGGTATGAATTACTACAACTATCATACACCTTTAATTAACACATAGCTTGCACAAATACACTGAACTCATATGTAGAACCAACTTTCATACCTTAATATGCCTTCAACAAATCATACATGTAAAAACAAATTCACATATTACACAAAGCTAGTGTTTTCCCATATCTCTCTGCTCATTCATTACTTCTTTACTTTTTGCTACCTATCCTTTTCATATGATTACATACAATAAACATCATTAACATTGAAGGATTTAAGATAGGAATAGATTATTCATCATTCTTGCTAGCACACAAGAATTTATTTCTTATCACACTTCATTATATTGTATGTCACTATTACATTCACTAGATGACCCCACCAAGGTAGTTATGCACCATATATGATTCATTTTCTCTTATCATTTCATTCTCACCTTGCTCTTATTAAGGAATATATGAAAGAGAAGATGATTTTAAGATTTGGAATACTTGTATTCAAACATTCCCTTAATACATTCTCGTATGTAGATTTACTTAGTTATCAACAGAGATATTTGATTAATTAGCACTTGCTTGAATCTCACAACCTCTTTATTTTATAACTTCTCCATCATATTTCAAACCCTCTCTTATGTTTCATAGTCCTCTCACCATATACTACTTTTTAACCAGTCATCTTTAATTCTAAATTTTTCTCTTATGACCATGTTGCTTATTCATATGTATGGTCATGTATACCATGTTGCACATATTTCCACCTTTATCTTTATACTATTGTGAAGTTAACATTCTAAATTAATAGTCCTTCTATTAGTTTTTACTCATGTTGAATACATTACATATTCTTCATTTTTAAATCAAGTGGATCATGCATGGGTCAAACATAGTTTCTCTTTCAATCAAGTTTTTCTCTCCTGAATACAGTCTACCTTTGTATGACTTATTCATTCATTAAACTATACCTATGTTCTTTGCTTAGAAACTAGTTTGTTGTTCTAGTCTTATGAATTACATGTTCATACAATCTTCTTCACTTTTACTCTTTTGAAGACTCTTTACTTCTATGGACCTATTGAAAGCTCAACCCTATTCTCTACTTAGCCTTTACTTTAGAGTTCATAAAAGCATTATACTCAATTATATGATCCATTCTTCATGATCGATTCTTGCTATCTAGAACCATACATACATTTCACATATCTCTTCTATATTTCATATGTATAGTTCATATAATATTAATCAATAAACCGATTATGAATCTCATATCATGTTCTATTATTCCCAATTAAGGGTTTCACATTTGAGACCCCAAGTTAAACCTCAGATATTAGTTTCAACTAATTCTTAGTTGTTCTGATCTTGCCCATATGTTTCAACGTCTTACTGTATATACATTCTTACTCTGATGTGGGTCTAATTATTCCAATTCTATTCTTATTATGCTATTGATAGGATTCATTAGATCCTAATAACGCATCCTGCTAACCGGACCAGGCCAAACCTGAAATCCTGAAGCCAAGAACTACAAAGGATTACATTCTTCCTGAACTGCCACTCACAGCTCAGAAACTCAGCCGATCACTCTGGAACTCGGCCGATCACCTTCCAGGTTCTGAAACTCGGCCGACCAAATTCGGCCGATCAGCAGGAAACTCGGCCAATCCTCTGGGGAACTCGGCCGATCGAAACACTACTTGTTTACCTACAAAGAAACTCGGCCGATTCAAGACCAAACTCGGCCAACCAAAACGCTGTTTGAAATCCTAAACAAGGAACTCGGCCGACCAAAACACGAACTCGGCCGAACCGCTCACAGACTGAAAACCTAAACAGACCTGCTGATGTCAATTTCACTCGAATCAGCGGGCAGAATGAAATCAATAAATGCTACAATTGCATAGTGTACAACAGATATTAAAGACCCATATTTCAAAGTATTGAATATTTCAATTCAAACATATAAGAGCATTTCTATACATTTCCAACAAAAACAACATTATGAAATGTAAGTTCTATCTCCTTTTACATTTATGCTCTTAATTCTTGTTTCTTTTCTCATTTTCTAACCCTAACATTTCTAGGGTTCATCTCTAGCCCATTCTTCCACTGTATACCTAGCCAGGGTATACGTGAGAGAATAGACCGAGTAGCTTGTACTGGTTGATCCAAGTACTCAGATATCGGGCCAGGATATCCAAATACTCAAATCCCCAAAGCTAACATCAAACATCTCCTATCTGCCACACATAGGACTCTAACTTACTAACTTAATGGTCCTTGACAACTCACCCTAAGCTCTGATACCAAGCTGTTACACCCTGATCTCACAATTTCCTCAAATCATGAGATTAGGGCATAAGATGGGATTTGTATGCAACATAAAGAACACCCTTAACTTTTTCTTTTCTTTTAAACTCTTGTTTCATCGCATTGAACCACATATCATCTTAACAAAGGAATCTGAACATTTCTTCTACTAATCAGACTTTAATAGTAAAGATACATGTATAAGCATTCACGATGTCTTTCACACATTATGCACATTAAACTTGCTAATTAGCATACATATCAAAGAGGAACAATATTACACATTGTAATTACAACTCTCACTCTTATCTCTTACTGAGGACCTAGAGTGACAAGGACCGACTGACTCAACTAATCTCATACTTGACTCCTGTGGCAGGTCTACTCTGATGCTCTGATCATCTTCAAGTCCACGCGATTAACCCTAAAATGTTTGAGTAGAGGGGTGAGCCTACTCGCTCAGTGAATGAGTACTTCATGGAAACAGACTAATGCACTAATGTGATTACAGATATAATTTGAATAGACGATATGAAATTTAACAACAATAAATACTACACTGAGCAGTTCTAAAACAATATAATTGAAATAACAAAGAATGTAAATATTGCATCCAAAGAATAACTACAAGAAGACTATGCTTCTAGTCTTTCTTAACTCTTTCATTTATAAAGAACTCTGTGAACCTATATGATCATATTTTAGATTATGCCCTAAATATATGCAGTGTACTCTGCATATAAAGATCCGCAACAAGTTCATGCTACGGTCCCACCGTACAAGACTTAGCGACACACCTGGGAAATGCTAAGTCTGACGCCAGCCCTGCTCTGCTACAGGACCCCTGGCTCTCCGGCCAGAACATAGGCTCTACGGCCTCAATGCACAACCACGTGTGCTCCCGACTCCTCCATTAACCGAAGTACACCGACGGAGGGTCACAGGGTTACCTTCGTGACACACGCACGGATGATGTTAGATAACCAAGTTTTCTTTTTCTTTTTCCCAGTGCCATCGTGACACACGCACGATTGTTGTTAGACACTGCCTTTCTTTCTCTCCTCGTGCCACCAGAATTACTCAACCGGTTGATGTTGGACACGAGTTTCACCCCTAAGTAACATACCTTCCTTTAGGGGTTCTACGGTGTTAGGGCACTTAGGTCTATTAACTGATTAACGGATAAACAATTTAATAGAAATATCACATAGCAACGTCAAAACTCATGTATTCAACATATATCATATCTCAGTAACATCCCTTTCTAGGGCATGTCATATCTCATCACCTGCAATTTACGAGATATATATTGAAATATAAGAAGCCCTGCAGTATGTAGATATCAACTCATAGAGAACAAGCATATAAAGTTAAATGCACTAGAAACATACAATTCAACAGTTAAGTATCACTACATCTCATATCGAGACCTTTCATGTCACCATAACATGATTCATTGAACACCCCATCCTTAGGGTTTCATTTGCCATATTCATTCATCACATGCCAACACCCTACTCTTAGGGTTTCATTTGCATCATTCACTTGTCACATGGCTCTTATCATGATCTCATAAGATATAAGCATTCACTAAATAAAGACTGTTTCCAACAAATCTTATATAATCAATATAGATATGAAATCATGGAAACTTAACTAAATTTAGATTTTCCATATCATTTACCGAGATATCATTTATCAAGAATAAAATTCCATTAAGATAACCCATGAGATTCATCCTAACCAATTATAGGATTACTAGTCCTTTTCAATAAAGCTGAAACTCTAGTGATGTCTCAATTAGGTTAAACCCTAATTACATCATTTGATATAAATATGAAAAGCATTCTCACTAGGAAGTGTTGCATACATTTTTGATATGAATCTACCATCTAAGAATCATTTAAAACAGAGAAGGAATCCATATCATATCAATTTGCAACAATCTTAAATCAAACGGACATTTTAGGTTTTAGAATCACATACTAAGCAATTAGGGATTTAGATGCTATAATCAAATTCGTGCATTAGAATGTTTGAAGGAAGAACCCACTCACCCTAAGGTGTGAAAACACCTCACAACTTCAGCTCAACTCAGGGAATCTCGAATTCCTATCAAATCCCTAGCAAATCTCCCAATTCTTCTTCCATTCAACTCGGAAACCTTGAAAAAGAGGGATTATGAAGAAAGGGTGAGAAAAGAGGGAATTTAGACATCATCTTGGATCAAATCAGAGCAAGGACGGAATCTTGACATGAGAGAGAAGATTCACCATAAAAGTCTATGCAAGGAATCCGAACTTACTTGATTTCACCCTTCCTGGAATCGCAAAACCCTAATTCAGCAATTCCCCCACTTTCTCCACTCAAGCCCTAATTCTCCCTCTCTCTCTAGGAGCTCGTTTCTCTGGAGTGAATGACGAAGAATGAGAGCTGCTTGTGTGTGTGGTCGTTCATATAAGTCAATTGAGCTGCTTGGGTCAATTGCATATTGACCCAACACTTAACTTTAATTATATAGGCTGAATATTCAGTTATACAAAAGTTACTGTAATTCGTTTATTTCAGAGATCAAACATTCTCCAACAATTATGGGAATTTAGCATGTTGTTTATAATTTATCTATAAAGCTTCAGTTGAAATTTGAGATCATTTGGAGTTACCAATAAATAATTAAAAATAGAACAATGCACTGCTATATTGCAGTCTGCAAAATATTCGGCCGAGTTTGCCCTACACACACTCGACCGACACCCTTACTGTAGGGATTCAACAGTCATCCAAAAATTATGCCAATTTAACAGAGTGTCTAAAATTGTATTTATCAAATACTGTTAAAATTTGAGATCAATTGGATATACCAATAAAAAGATAAAATTCAATTACCACACTGCTGTATAATTCTAAAATTGTGATCGGTCGAGTTTGAAACTCGGCCGACAAACAGGTCATAGCATTCTTCAAAAATTCTGATATTTTCCAATATTGTTCACATTTTATATATCCAAATCATATCCAAATTTAAAGTAAATCAGAGTTACACATAAAATACTAAAAATTATTTAGTGAGACATTCTACTTATCAAATTCTGTATTCATGCATTATCAAAACCCTATTTTTGGGCCGATTAGGGTTTATGCTTCTCAAACCCTAATTCTCAGGACAAAAGAACAATTAGACTTCTTATCATAGTTAAAACATCCTAATTGTGTTATTGTCATTAATTAGATTTTAAGAATGATTATTCCAATTAATCTTTGCAATTGTCTAGGTAAACCCTAGTTTACCAATTAAGCTCAGATGGGTCGTAACAGTAAGGGTAAAACCGTTATTCATACTTTAAATCTAAAGTTGGCACATGATTTCTAGGCCTTTGGATCCGCGTGGTCCCTGGGACCATGGATCGGGCGACCACTAGTTTTCTCGACTTAATGAATAAATGAGGAAAATGTTTTTCTTTGCAAAATTCATAGAATCTGCTAGGAAGCTCTAACGAGAAAATGTTATATATGAAAGTTGCTTAGAAAAATACAAGGAACACATTAAAATTAGTTTGATAACCTGGTTTCGTACCTATTTGCAAAAGTACATTAATTTGATTAAAAAGTGTGGTTAGAAACCCAAATTGAGGGTAAAAGATGAATCTTTGAGGTTTAAGTGGTTGATTTGGGATGCATTAACCTATTGAATATTAAAGTAAAGTTGCAATCTGTTTTACGTAAAAAGTTGATTAATTTAAGGTTCCATGTGCATTAATGGGTCTTAAAACCCTAATGTCAGTAATTATGATTCATCATGGCTTTATTTGTTCAATCTCATGGTTAAAGTGAAGATATGACAATTCTAAGCTATTTTGAGCAGTAAAGTTCCTAATTCTGGATAAATATCCTAAATGTAGTAATTAGGGTTTTCTCATGAATAAAAGGTAGAATAAATGTCAAATTGAGTTCATATGATAATTAGACCATAATGAACTTTGAATTGATGATAAATACGTGTAATCATCTTGTCATGGATTAAAAGGATAAAATAGTAGCTTTAATATAAAAGGAGCTTAATGAAATTAATTAATGGTTAATGGTGCCTTTAATATGAAAATAGGGTTACATGTTGTTAAGATAACCTTAATGTTGATGAATAGATGAGATAATTAGGGTTTATGAGTAATGGTATAAAATTAGGGTTGAAAATAATAAAAGATGAAGGGAAACCCTAATTACAATGGAAACCCTAAAAGTGGACTAGGAACCCTAGGAAGCGAGCTAGATTTAATAGATTTTGATGACACGAGTAATAAAGGAAATTACATAATTATTTCAGGATCTTGATATGAGTGCTTGCTTGCTTGGATTTCTTTCTTGAATGGATTATTCTGTCTCAAAATCATCCTGACAGGTATGTGATTATGCTTATGAATAACCATTCTAGTTTCACGACGATTCTCAAACGTTTTATCGGTTGCTTGAAAAATAACTGTTGGATGTCTATTTATTTCATGCAACTATAAAGTGACTAAGATTATCACAAAAAATAGATATATAACTGGCTAGATCTGGGTCCACCTCTATTGCTTTGAAAAGGCTAAAAATGGGGTAATCCTAGAGCAAGGTCTAGGCTACCGAGAGTTAGAAACTGGACTACCTACGTGTAGTGCCATGAGACTCTTTAGCGTACCATGAGTTAAGGAGTGGTCTACCTATGAGTAGTTCCATGTGACTCAACCCTAGAAATTGGTTCACTTGATAGGTGGATCATGAGGGGTTTAATGGGGACAACACAAAGGATAGGGTACCCTTGGATCGCGGAGTTATATTTAAAGCGTAATCTTGGTTGTTAAATGATTAATTGAATGAATATGTTGTTATCATAGTTGCACGTTTATTGTTTCCCCCGCATACCAGCTTCGGCTGACTGATGTTTTGTTTGTCGGCGTTTTAGGTACAAGCCAAAAGGACAAACAATAAATCGACATATTGTGAATTCACGAACTGATATACAAGGAGGATTAGTTAGAATAGTACTTCATATGTGGATAGAAGTTTAGAGATCCAAAATTTCAAAAGGTATGCAAAAGTTTATTTTCTTACAGCTTTTCAGTATAGTCTGTTAAAATTTAATAATTATTATTAGTTAATTGCCGAACCTTTGATCCGGAAGTTATGGGTGCGGCTTTGACCTCTCCGTCTCCCTTAATTGGGGGTTATCGGAAGGTGGGGTTGTAACAAATGAGGTAGGCGACTTTGTCATGAGTGGAGGTGGGTCGTTCAATGGTTGTAATGACAACAAGCAAGGACATAGGTATGTGTCTCATACACAACAATGAAAGTGGTTCGTACGGAGAAGAAGTGAAGTAAACTATTTTTTACATGTTGGATGTGATTATCTTGTTGGTTGTATTTATTATTTATAAGTGGCTTTTAGATTTAAAGAGGACCAAATATGGATGGTTTGAGTCATAATCTTGGTTACATAGTAGTATTGGTCAATATTGCCTCATGGTTTTTCTTATTCTGTATTGGTGAGAGTTTTCCACTTTAATTCTTGCACCTTTAGTCTTACAAACCATCTTCACTTTTGCACAACAATTTCTATAAGTGGTATCATAGCAAGATTCAATAGAAAGTCGGACTAGAAATGGAATCCAAATATAGGAAAGCAAGTATTGACAAGAACCAGTCATAAGAATAATCACATGTCTATGATTCATGGTTCTTTCTAGAAGGACACAAACACATATTCCCTCGAATATGAAGGGTGAAACAAGAAAACTCTCATTCATGCAAGGTCATTCTAAACACTTCTTTAAGACATCATGCATGTGAGGAAGGAATGAAATACAATGGATGTTTGGCTATTACATTTGTAATGGAGGATCATGCTCTTCATGGGGAGTTACATAGATAGGGGGAGTATAATAAGGGGATTTCCAAACCTTGATAAAGAAGTTTATAAAGAAATTTTCATCTAGGATTGCTTGACTTATTGGTTAGGGGGAACCACCAAAGTTCTAGGTGCAAACATGAAGAGAGAAGAGGTGCTACTGTGATTCTTCTTCTCAATTTTCTAGGGACAAAGTAAAGTTAGGGCGAGACTTCAAGAATCTGGATGGAAATGATAGTATGCTAACATGTTTGAGGAAAATGAACACATATTGAAATTCATCACAAGTGGTGAAGGAGTCCATAAGCTAATATAAATTACTTGTTGAAGATAAAGTCTCCCTCATGGACCATATGTGAATATTGTTGGAATAAGGAAGGTTCTGGCCTATGTCCTATTTGGACTTGAACTTAATGAGAGTTGGTTTTGTGTGTTGCCAATCCTAATAGGAGCTAAATCCAAAAGGAAAGAAGATGTCTCTTTATGTGCAATACAAATTACCATTTGGAGTTGGACTAGTATTTGAGAAGAGATTACTCATTGTAAATGTGGCATACAGATTACAAAAACAAGATCTACTTAAGCGAAAGCATTCGTTAGTAGTGGATTACCGAAAATCACTAAAAATTTAAAACATTTTACAGAGAGATCCACACATAGGAAAAATATTTCATGAAGAATTGAAGTAATTTTATTACATACTAGTTCACAAGTACATGTCCTACATCATCTTTTTATGAGAATTACAAACATCAACTGCCCTATTAAACTACACACAAGCGGTATAAAATTTCGAGACACTAATCCAAAATCTCAAAAGCACTAACTATTACTCCGAGGACCTAAGAGTATAGAGACGACACATAGGACTTTCTATACATATATAAAAGATGTGACAACCAGTGTTTCCACCAGAGAAATTACTGTTGTTCTCTTCTACTGCTGCTATTGTTGTCCTTCACCTACTGAAGGTTTCCTACCTCCTCGTCTACGTCCACCTAAAAATGTGGATCCCACGGGGTGAGACAATTATAAATTACCCCAATGAGAGATATAACTCTTCGCCAAAACATTATTATTGCAGTTTAATTGAATAAAACTGTGTATAGGAATTATATATTCAATAGCAGATAGATCAATGTCTAAATAGATTGGAGCATTATTCTTATTTAGAGCATTTCAGCTATAACATGATAAAGCAACATGGTACTTATTCAATGAGGAATTAAATTACATGTATAACATTTATCCTTCTAGGATATGCTAAGCAGAGTAACATCAACCTTCTCGATTAGTATGAGATTATATGGCAGAGACATCATGTGTCAAACTACAATTAGCTTTCTAGGGTATATTGACATATTTGCTATAGAGTTATAACCGTAGCATATACTCTCTTCAGGCTTAGATCACACAGCTAATGCCTGGTATTGTTTTGTGGAGTCATGGCCTGTAGCCATACTCTATTAATAAAGTATTGGGATCTTAATCCCTCATCTCATCAGGTACATTTCCATTTCTTAACAAGTTCATCATCATGATTATAGAATATGGGTATTCAAACCCTCAGTTCATCATAGAATACTTGTTACCACTTATCATGTAACTTAATACCTTCAGATCATCTAACCAAGGTAATCATGATTCTTGCTACACAAGCATTCTACATAGCTCACAAAGCTCATTTCACCCCTTGTTACCTCTTAGTAGGCAACTAGGCATATTATGTCTCATTAAAAACTTTAATAAAATAAACATCATAGCTCATACCTGGCTCTGTTCATCTTCTCAAGATACCTGCATGGTTAGTACCTCATGATAGCAGTTATAATGTTTAAATATCACCACCATGCAACACAAAGTAATACCACTATTCCCTTTTTAGGGTTAGGATTTCTCTTACATATCATCGACCCTCTATTAGGGTTTTCCATAAATAACCATTTAGGTTCTCAAGATCATATTATTAATGATCAAGCCCTATTTCATTGCTTCACACACCTAGGAGCCAACATTGATAACATAAGCATTTAATCATGCTTATTTATTCTCATCACTTATCATTGAATGAATTATCAACACAAGATGTAAGTTCCTCTCTCAACTTTACCAGAATATGATTACATAATACTTTATTGATTTAGATTAACCTTTCCATAAGGCATGTTAGCCTACACTTATCAAAGTGCATTACAACTCAATGTAATAATTGACATGACACACTTCATGTGTTACTTGTCCAAGTATATTGGATTTAAAATACATCAAGGTGTATCAATCTTGAGGTGCTGGATGTGATATCTATCATATCTTGATGTATCACTTCCCTCATCACCTTTATCTTACTTGAGTTCATCAACTTTATTGATTTAGATTAGCCTTTCCATAAGGCATGTTAGCCTACACTTATCAAAGTGCATTACATCTCAATGTAACAATTGACATGACACACTTCATGTGTTACTCATCCAAGTATATTGGATTTAAAATACATCAAGGTGTATAAATCTTGAGGTGCTTGATGTGATATCTATCATATATTGATGTATCACTTCCCTCATCACCTTTATCTTACTTGAGTTCATCAACTTAGCTTGTATTAGGGTATTTCCCATCCTAATACTTTATACACCAGTTCATCACATTTATCATGTAATGTATTGGTCATAAGTCACTTATTTAGAATATGCAACCATTGCTAATGATATGGACTCATCTTTGTGTTAAGGAAATATTGATATAAGGCCATCCATTACCAATCCCTTTAGGTGTTTCACTTATCAATAAATTAGTTACTATTCCATTATTAGGAATAGGGTTTCCCATCTTTATCAACTAGGGTTTACATAACATCACCCTATATTAGGGTTTCACATATTGTCACCCTTCATTAGGATTTCACATAACATTATCCTTATATTAGAGTTTCACATAGCATTACCTGAAATTAGGGTTTCTCAACCCATGGCCCAAAATTGGGGATTATGGTTTATCTTCATATTGTCCAAGATTAGGGTTTCATACACTATAACCCATGATTTGGTCTTCACATACCTTTACTTTGTATCAGGGTTATTATTTCATATCAAGGTGTCACATATCATTACACATCATTAACTTAGGTTAGAGTTTCACATCACATCATTGCATTAGGGTTTCACTTGACATCACCCTCAATTAGGGTCTCACATGTAATCACCCTTGATTAGGGTTTTACATAACATCTCTGTATTAGGGTTTCACTTAATATAACCCTTGATTAAGATTTCTCACATCATCACCCTAGATTAGGGTTACACCAAGCATTGCCCTAAATTAGGGTTGGGATTCATCAACCTTCTCAATTAGGGTTTCATGATCTCTTTATCAAGGATCATACCCCCATTACATACTCTATATATTTTGAATGTGTTGAGGCTGGAGTGCTACATGATTATTATAAATGTATGAATTTCTCTCTCTCATCCTCTCTAGGATGTTAATCACTCAAATCTTGATTGGATTGAATCAACTTAACTTAAATGAAGGGTTGTCATAGTGTATTAAGTCACTTCTTCCATAAGCATCAAGGTTAACACTTCCAAGGGTACCAATTATCTAAGTACATTAAGGATTCAACTATTATACTTATCTTTGATAATCATCATTATCAATCATGGGATCCACTAATATTTCTTCACTTTAAGTCTTTAATCAATTTTGTATATGTTGACCCTCTATTCGGTTTTGACCCTTGAATCTCCAAACGGTTTGAAGTCAATTACCCTCCAAACGGTTTTGAAACTGTTTGGGCATCTGGGGTTAAGACCAATTGCCCTCCAAATGGTTTTGAAACCGTTTGGGCACTCAACATTAGAAACCATTTGAACAATTCATCACCAAGATCGATTGAACAAACCAATAGTTGAAACCGTTTGAAAATTGAAACCACTTGATCATTCAAACGGTTTTGAAATTGTTTGATTCCAAATGGTCTCAAGATCGTTTGGACTCAAACGGTCTCAAGACCGCTTGGTCCAAAACATCTTGAAACCGAATTAATCATAATGGGGTTTTCATTAACCAATCGATTTAGGGTTACAAACAATGAACCATCCATCAATGGGATCTTCAACTAACAACCCTTGGATTTCCATTTATCATCATAGCTCTTGACCAAAAAATGGTCTTGAGACCATTTGTATCCAAACGGTCTTGAGACCGTTTGATCAGCAAACGGTCTTAAGACAGTTTGGGCCAATCAACCCTTAATTTGATTCAATTCAATTAGGGATTCAACACTCAACCTGATTAGGATTTGCAATTGATGGAACATTCACAATGGGAACCATTAAGATCAAATCAATTGTAACCAATGGATCAACCTTCAACTATATCATCACTTGTCCTCCAAACGGTCTTGAGACCGTTTGGTATCAAACGACCTTGAGACTGTTTGGTCTCAAGTCCTTTGAAACCATTTTCTTTAGACACTATTGAGGTGTGTGCTTGGGATGATGTCATCATCATCAAGCTACGTTTCTTCAAAACTTGCTGTGATTTTCGTGGTGATTTCATCAATCAACCAAATAGATTTTTGAGAATAAAGAAAGAATCAACAATTGATAAAGATATGAAATCAATAATAACATTCAAGGGTTCAAGTTATATAACCCGCCTTCAAAGAATGCTTCAAAGCTCCAACTCCACGTCTTTAATGGTGGAAGAAGCTTTCTCAACTATCCCAAGCTCGTACTCAACTCTTTGAGTGAAAAAGATTGGCTTCAGGTTGGAATTCGTTCCCCTACTGCTCCTAAGTTACCTTGTGCTCATCCAAAGCAAGGAAGAAAGAAAATTCGAAAAAGAGTCTTTGGCTGAATGGGAAATGAAGTGTTTATAAAGGAATTTCAAGGAGAGAGAAAGTTGAAAAGCAATATCTTAACCCCCTCCACTCCTTGCATACGAAGACATCCTCCTTTGCCTTTAATTCTTCTCCATTATCCACAATTAAAGGAAAAGCAATTAAGCACCTTAATTCATATAATACTAATATCCCATTTTTAGTGGATATTACTTTTAATTAACTAATGTGAGTGGGCTCTCCACTCACTTCGATATTTTTTGTGGCCTTTGCAAGGCATAAGGACATCCACACTTATCTAATTTCAACCATCTCATTTTTGGTTGAAGGGCACTTCAATTAACATATTTATTTTTGTATTAATTTGAAGTAAAGTTCCATTTATGCTTAAATCTTGATTATTTTAATATCAAGATTCTCTCTATTCTAAAATGATTCAAATGAGGCGCCCCTCTCAATTAGTTTTCTCTACATGATGCCAAGAATCATGAGGGACCCTCTTGAAGTGGTATTTTGCATATTGAACCCTAGGTTTTGGGTAGATTTCATATTACACCAAAACTAGGTTTTAATGTACAAAGATTGCTTAGAAAGCTCTATCTTGGTGCTCAAGCTTGTGGGAGCCATACCACTGCATTATACTCATTACTATGGTGCTTCAGCATATGAGGAACATTTTATCATGTACAATTTGCCAGTTGACCCCTCAACTTGGGTAATTTGCACCTTAGTCCAAAACTATTGTTTCAATCATTATTAAAAAAGGACTAAAATTGAAATATAAGTTCCTCTTGAGACTTAATTACTTTTCAAAAGATAAGAGAAAGCACTCCCACAGTTGATGAGCACCGATTGGCGGGAGTTGCACAACGATTAGAAGGTGAGGGTGTAGGACTTCCTTTAGAAGAGGAACATAACACTTCCATCAGAAGGCAACTATCAACTGACCATTAGATGTTGAACATTGGTGAGAGTTGGGATACCTTCAGTTGATGGGAAACGATAGGCACTCTATGGGCTTCCATCAGTTGAGAACTGACAGAAAGGCAAAGTGAGCCAACTAATGGCAGTGTCGAATGAGCCAATCAATGGTTGGATAGAATGAGCTAATCGATAGTTTTATAAGAACGCAGAAACCCACAGTGGGGGGGGGGTATTGGCGTGTGTCGTGGGGTCTACGCCCATGAGGTAACAATTTATGAAATCAACAAACAATGAAGGGATGGATCAATGAAATAATGGTCCATTTGTTATAAAATTCTTGTGCATGCTAGTTAGTTAGCGATACCACCCTCTCCTACTTTGGTGCATGAGATATGAAGCTCTACCTACCATGAATACTAGGGATTTGGGTCAAGCATTATAAATTGATATGAATTTAACAAAACCTAAATGTTGGCTAATTCTAAACTAAAATGATGAAAATGAATGCAAAAATAAGCTAAAATACAACTAATAACTAGGATGAATATGCATTCATCAAGGTCATACATTAGTCTATGTCACAATGGATGCTTCAACATCAACTTTAATCTCACCATTCAATGGAGGACAAGCATCTCTTAGCCAGGGACACATAGATGGTGCATCAGTAATGATGACGAATCCAAATATTGAAGGAAACCCATCCGTTGGTGGCACATTCTTGGTGGTGTGGCAAAAACAACGGTTCATCCGACCAACAGAGCACACATATCAACTCTCTCTAGCAGAGAGAGTTCTGGCGGCACGCTAGAGTTGTAGTTGGAGGAGCCAACTACAATGCGTACCACAATGGGAAATGATGTAGGTGACCTCATAACAAGCGGAGGCAGCCTCGCTGACATTTGCAACAACAACAAGCAAGGGCATATCCGTGTATCTCATTCCTAGTAGCGACAGTGGTGTCGTGAGGAGAAGAAGTTATGTGTAAGATTTTATGCAAGTTGGATGTGATTGTCTTTTTTCTTATCTTGTTCTCGAATAGGGAAGCTTTTCAAATTTAAGGGTAATTTAATCTAAGTGGCGAGAGTTGTAATTTTAGTTATATAGTACTTGTTGGATGTTATTGTCTCCTGATTTTTGTCACCCGTCTTGGGTAGAATTTTTCAACATTAAATCTTACGTCTTCAGTCTTGCAAATCATCGTCAATATCCCACCATAATTCTTACCACTTCCGTAGTTGTTTTTGTACGATACCATACTTGTTTTTTTATAATAGCGTTTCGTATCTAGGAATGAAGGGTAAGGCGCTGATGTATCTTGAGTTATCAATATACTATCAAACCATATTCAAACAAAAAACTCTCATCAACTCACTTTGAACCATGCATATATCTACATTCATGGATAGAAGCAACGTTACCTCCAATACAAAGTGCACGAATTACAGCTTCTTGTTCGACTCGATCAGCGGTACTGCACGTTCCTCATGTTGCCCACCTCAACAACTTGTCTCACCAGTTAACGACAATGAATGCCTCCCACCGCACTACTTAAGCAAATGGGAGAGACAGTTGGGCCACTAAATTCCAAAACACCCTCTTGATCCCCAGGATTTTCGTCACATCTCTCCTCCTTGTAACACCATAATTGGTGGGGAGAGCTAGTCGTCGTACTTATCCAAATGCTTTAAATAATTTTAGGTGTGCAACAATCATGGAAGAGGGAGGGCCACTCCAGGCTTGCACGTATTCGTACAACTCAGCATCTCAGCGCTCGAGACGAAGCTTCGCCCCTGCTCCCCGAAAGGAGGCAGCTTCGGCTAGCACATGCGCGCCTCGAATCCGCCGGAAGCCGAAACCAGACGGCGAGAACCGGTGTGCATAGTTTCTATATATTTTTTTTAAAGTGGGGAATTCTACTTTTTCTTTAAGGTAGCAGGAGAGAGACAACATCAACCTGCGTTTCACGAACAGGCTTGACCAACTGAGCTAGTTAGCAAGTGCGCATAATTTCTATACTATTTCCTTGATTGACTCTCTTCTTTTCTTTTTTCAAAGAATTTTACTCCTACAAATATTTATTCTCAAATTCTCCTATTAACTTTTATTATTTTTAATTCTGAATTTCTTTCTCCATGCCACAGAAACAGTTCTTTGATTCACTCTTTTCAAACAACAAACACAAATATTTTTTACCTTAAAAATTCTTTCACGGACCAGTCATCTCTCTGTATATTTTCAACAAATTTTATATGTCACGTGTATGTACAAGTGTGCCTTCATATGTAGAAAAATAGGAGATGTTAATATTTCTCTATGGTGCCAAAGATAGCCTTAATGGCCATATGCGCGCTTAAAGGAGATAGGCGTGCTGGCACCCTGGCGCAGGCGTAGTTTATCCTTGGGTGATCGACGGTTTCAATTATTGGATCATGTGGAAGCACATGTGTTAACTTATCACAGCCTGCACTGTGCATGTGCTGATCGTGTTACGAAAAGCTGCAGGCCTTTAAGGCTGTCACCTCTCTGCTCAGCTCCCTATATAATGGCCGTCGCTGCCCTTTGCCATGAGAAACGGCCTGATCTACACCGGATATAGCTCTTTAGAAGATCGCCAGATTGATCACCATCTTCATTAATCATGCCTTCAATAGAACCTCTCTTCCACAGGGACGGTGTCCTGGAAGGTTGCATCGTCTCAGAGCGTCCCAATAACCCGCAGCAAGGCGAGGGGACGGGGAAGTGGAAAGCACGGAAGATGAGGCGGAAGAAGCACAGTGGAGGCGTCCAGAGAAGGGTCCGAATCCTCCAAGAGCTCATCCCGGACGGGGTATGCATGGGGCTAGAGGATCTTGTGGAGGAAACCGCTCGCTACATCACGCACTTGCAGATGCAGGTTCAGGTCATGCAGGTACTGGTCCAGGCATTTGCGAAGGAAGAGGTGGAAGATTCATCGTTCTAAGAGCCTAACAGCGGCTGGGCATGGCGGACAATACATGTTCTCGGCTCATGCTAGTCTTTTTTCTTTCTTGGCTGTAAATAGCCAGACGTTATGATAGTAATTAACAAATGTTGTTGTATATCATGTTATTAGGAGACTGATTTCTATGGTCAATCTGTTAGCAGATGGCTCGGCTTTGTGTTAATATGTTCGTCGTCGTGTGGTATACCGGGTCTGGATTTCACACGATGGTGTAAACAGGGAAGAGCATGGGATAAATAGAGTTAAAACAAGGATAACAGGAATGGACATCGAACTCACTTGCTCGAGTGTCCTAAATTACCGTAATTTGATATTGATCCGGTTAGTGTCATTTACATGGGTGGGCCAGTAATACGCATTTTTATACGAGTTGCATATGGATGAGGTAGACCAGACTCAAAAACTTAATACCAGATTCATTACACAGACACATGTGGGGGTTCAAATCTAATGTTCTAGACTTGTTGTCCTAACATGTTCTTTTTAATCTATGTCGTACTCATTGCTCATTAGTTTCTTTTAAAGGTAAATTTTTAGTTAAATGAATAGCAAAAAATGTTCAAGATACAGCTGGAACAACAAGCATGATACAATAGATTTGTAGACAGTTTAACCACATATATATTTTGTCAAATAAATTCTATTATAAACTTTATAGAATATGTTAAATTTGAAAAATGTTTGGCCAGTCATAAAGATAAGGACAAAAATATAATATATGTTTTGTCAAATAAATTCTATTATAAACTTTATAGGATATGTTAAATTTGAAAAATGTTTGGCCAGTCATAAAGATAAGGACTTGTAAACATCTATATATATATATATATATATATATATATATATATATATATATATATATATATATATATATATATATATATATATATATATATACCCATTCAATATTTAACTTGATTGTTATGATCTACAATGCATCCTCGCAAATTGGATATATGGTGTTCCAAGAGATGTATTTCAAAACGTTTAGCACAATTATTTATTAGCGAACTATTTATTGAAATAAAGTATATATTTCTAAATTAATGTAAGTTACCATTATTCAGAAATGCTTTTATTATATATACGTGATATGACTATGATTCAAAGATATGTCATTTTTCATTCGTAGGTATGGATTTAGTTAGGGAGCTATGAGTGTATCAGATTTACCACTGGCACATATATGTTACATATGTATCCGTTGATGCACAACTCCTAAAAATTCTTATAAAACTGTATTTACATATATTGGTCATTTCTGTATGCTATCTAGACCGTCTCAAACCAGTACCGAATGTCGAATCTATGACACATGCTGGATATAGGCCAAGATTTTTAAATATTATTGATGCATAGACACAGACTCACAACTCATAAATTTGAAAAAGAATAGGTCTAAACCTGACATGACCAGTGGCGGAGCCACATTCAGACAAGGGTAGGCCAGTGCCTTACCTTGAAATTATGCCTTACGTTAACATTGCCCTATTAAGTCAAAAAACCGTTGTGCCCTACCTGATTTTGACTTTGCCCATACATTTCTGCAGCTCCTTAGACGGTGCTCCATACATTTGCTCTGCTACGGGACATGACTCAACCCGATGCTCATTTGTAGATGCTAATAGCTTTCAATGACTTGGAGTACATATAGATAGGAATTCCTCCATTCGAAGAAAAAAAAAGCTCCACTAACAAGGGAGAGTGGAACAATAAAACAAAGAAGAAAAATATAAAAAGTCAAGGGCCCCAGATACAATAAAAATATTACAAAATTATTCCTATAGAAATTCATAGGAATATAAAAAACCCAACCTAGAGCAAACACCTAGAAAGCAAAAACTTCGGGATTTCCTTACCATCCATTCTTGAAAAAACACCATTTAAATTCGTAATTATTGAAACCAAACTATGCATGCTTATTTTAGTTGATTTGTGCATGTAGAGGGTTCAAATTTACTATCCAAGCTTGTTGTTCCAACGTGTCCATGTTAATCTTAGCCTTATGTATACCTCATTAATTTTTTTAAGGGTTAGATTTTAGGTAAATAAATGTCAAGGATTTCTGGGACACAATCGGGACAACAATCCGATTCAGCAGATTTGGAGGCGCATTATAGCAAGGAATAAAGAATCTGCTATCCCAAGCTTGCTGCCCAACATGTCCATGTTAATCTGAACCCTACACACACCTCATTATTTTTTTAGGGGTGGATTTTTGGTAAATGAATGTGAATAATTTTTTGGGACACAACTAGGATAACAAGTCTGATACAATAGATTTAGAGGCGCATGTAAAGAGCAAGGAGTAAAGAATATGTTGTCTGAGCTTGCTCTCCCAACATGTCTGTGTTAATCTCAACCCTACTCGCACCTCATTAATTTTTTTAAAGGTGTGTTTTGGGTAAATGAATATCAAGGATTTTCTAGGACATAATGGAGATAACAAGTCATGTACAATAGATTTGGAGGCAGATGTATAGATAGGGTTGTCAATGGGTAAGGGTAAATCCATTTTCCCTTTACCCATACCCTGTAGGGGAAGGGTAAGGGTAAAGAATTTTCTTACCCTTTACCTGCCTACCTGTTACCCTCTAACCCACTACCTTAGTGGGTAAGGGTAAGGATAAACCATTATCCATACCCTCCAACCTGATACCCGCCAATATTTATATATAATATATTAAATTTATAGTCATTGAGTTGTTGAGTCTATAAAATACTTAATATTATGTGGTAATTATTTTATTCAATACGTGATATTCTTATCTACTTATGTAGCTCACTTGGTTGTATGTGCATCACCATTTTGGAAGTATAAGACACATGTATAAAATAGTCTATGTTCTTTTAAATACTTGTATGTATAAGACAAACATGTATATAATAGAAAGATTTAATCTTTAATGTATCAATTACATATGTGAGGTGTTGTTATCTCCTTTATTTTTTCTTTGATTTTTTGGATGAAACAACAGTTTAGAGGGTATAAGATATGCATGTTTCCAAAAATAACTTCTTGTGACATACAATCAATATCATTTTAATGTAGCAATATTTATCTTTTGGGAACAATTTATTTATTCACATGTCAATGTTAGGGTACTGCCATTTGTATATGCATTTAATACAACACAAACTATTAATCTAATATTGTAGATGATTACTTAGAATCATTTTAAATGTTTAAAATCCATTCTAGAGCATCTTGATATTTCACTCAAATATATTTATATGTATTAACCAAGCCATTGTTGTTAATATTAGCACAAATTTTAAAGAAGACATATAAATTCCCTACTTCACCCTTACCCTCAACGTTTACCTTGTGGGTAAGAGGATAAGGATAAGGGGAGGGTAAAGATATTGGTGGAGTGTGTTGGATCCTAGATGGGTGATTAGATGCTCTAGAGGGGGGTGAATATAGCTGAAAACACTTACACAAAATTCATTAAACCTTCAAAATATATGACAAGATAAGGTTGTTGAATAGGTAATTTGAGTGCAACTAAATCATGCATAGTAAGGATAAGAGAGATTGAACATGCACCAATTAGACAAGCTATTTAGAGTGGTTCCACACTTCAAACTAGAAGTGTGTCAGTCCACTTGCCTAGAGAGGTCAACCTCTAGGACTTCAAACAATTACACTCTTATATTCATTAATAAGACATACAATACATGACCAACAAAGGACTTACCTATCCAATACAAAGAGTCTTCAACCTTACCAAGGACTTACCCACTTTGCAAGAGTCTTCGGCCTTCTCTAAGGACTTACCCACTCTTGCACAAGTCTTCGGCCTTGTAGGAATTACCCACTCTTCTTGGATCTTCCGCCTTTGACTTCACCTTCACTCAGAGAAGCTTCCACCAAGGTCTTACCCACTTGAGCTTGAGTCTTCTGCCTTCTCTAAGGGCTTACCCACTCTAGCTCCAAGTCTTTAGCCTTGATCTTCACCAAGGGACGCCTTCCCTTATTCTTCTTCACCTCTCTTGGACAAGAGAGAGAACTTTCATCTTCATGATTGCAAATGAGAGATGGGGAGGTGATGGAAGTGAGAGCCTCACAAGATATATATATATATATATATATATATATATATATATATATATATATATATAACTAGCTCTCTTACAAATCTCCTACTCACTCTAATGGATGTTGCAAGTGATTAATCTTAGAGAAAGAGGAGGCTGTAGGAAGCACTCAACTATAGAATAGGAACCTCACAAAGAGTTTGCAATGAATGCTCAACCTTGGAATGAAGCCCAAGGGGTCCTATTTATAGCTGGGGATGCCTCTTAGCCTTTGGGAACACTTGTGAATGAAAACTAGCCGTTTTGTGGCTTGCAACGGATCTATTTTCACTTGTTGCAACTCCACAACGGCTAGAAACACTTTTCTGCACTTTTCCGTACAGTGCAATCGGTCGAGTTCTAATGGATGTAACTCGACCGATCAAGTAACAGGCAAACCGATATTCAAAGGATCGGTCGAGTTTGTCCTGAGGAAACTCGACCGACCATTTCAACTGGAAATGGCCTGCTATCCGATCGGTCGAGTTATGTGGGTGCACAACTCGACCGATGCAATCTTCAGAAAATCGACCAAGGTTGATCGGTCAAGTTTCAGGGTGGGAAACTCGACCGAACAAGTGCATGTAATTGATTTTCAAAGTTGCATTAAAAGTGATCTAATATTCGATCTAAGTGTTCCTGATATTTTTCTAAGCTTAATTACAAGTCATACAATCATTACAAGTGATTTACAACATGATTCTAATGGATATACATCATATTACAAAAACGTCCACTTGTATGACTTTGACTTGTCTTTTCTCTAATTTGAGATGCGCAAGTTAGGGCAATTGGAGTGTGTCTACACCTAATCTGAAAACACTCAAGTAGAGGCATTAGACACCAATATGTGGAATGGTTAGTCATCATCAAAACACGGGTGTAGTCAATTTAGACGTGAGTCAACATTGACCTAATTGACCTTGAGTCAACAGAGTGGGGAATTACCCATAGCCCTACCCACCACACTTGGTGGATAAGGGTAAGTGTAAGACCTTATCCTCCCCGTACCCTCCCCGTTGACACCCCTATGTATAGAGGAAGGAGTAAAAATCTACTGTCTGGTCGGGCTTACTGTCCCAATGTGTCCCTATTAATCTCAGCTTTTTGCACACCTTATTATTTTTAGGGGTGGGTTTTAGGGTAAATGATGTCAAGGATTTTCTAGGACACAACCGAGACAACAAGTTCGATACAACAAATTTGGAGGCGCATGTATGGACCAAGGAATAAAGAATCTACTGTCTGAGCTTGATGTCTCAATGTATCCCTATTAAGCTCAGCTCTACACACACCTCATTTTGTTAGGGGCGGTTTTTGATAAATGAATTTCAAAGATTTTTTGGGACACAACTAGGATAACAAGTCATGTACAACAGATTTGGAGGCACATTTATAGAGCAAGGAGTAAAGAATCTGCTTTTCCGAGCTTGTTGTCCCAACGTGTCCCTGTTAATCTCTGCCCTACACACACCTCATTAATTTTTTTAGGAGTGGGTTTTTGGGTAAATAAATGTTAAGCATTTTCTGAGATACAACTTGAACAACAAGTCTGGTACAATAGATTTGGAGGCGCATGTATAAAGCAAGGAGTAAAGAATCTACTATCCCGAGCTTGCTATCCTAACAAGTCCCTCTTAATCTCATCCCTAACACACCTCATTAATTTTTCTAGGGGTGGTTTTTTGGGTAAATGAATGTCAAGGATTTTCTGAGACACAACCGGGACAACAAGTCTGGTACATCAGATTTGGAGGCACATGTATAGAGCAAGGAGTAAATAGTATGTTGTCCCGAGCTAGTTGTCCCAACGTGTCCCTGTTAATCTCAGCCCTACACACATCTCATTATTTTTTTTTGGAGTGACAAATGAATGTCAAAGATTTTCTGGGGTACAACAGAATTGAAGAGAGCAAGGAGTAAAGAATTTGCTGTCCCGAACTTTGTTGTCCCGTTAGTGTCCCTATTATCTCAACCTTACACACACCTCATTAGTGTTTCTTTTGACGTAGATTTTTGGATACATGAATGTCAAAAAATTTCTAAGACCGGAACAACAAATTTGAAGGCGCATCTATAGAATAGGGAGTAAAGAATCATCAAAAATGAAAAGCTTAACACGGTGGATTTTGTGATGCCGAGGAGGAATAAGATGGGTGTCCAAGGAGATGTAATAGTTTAGTTAAGTTATAGTCCAAACCATGCACGATTTGGTACATAACGTTGTAGGCATAATCAAATAATATAATCCGCATATGATATACTGCCAAGGTACAATACTATATCCAAAATAATTAGGACAACGATATGCTTTTTTTATATCACAAATTTTGTATTTATAATATTTACTGAAATTAAATGATCTCCGAGTACACGCATACTCATAATTTGTAAGCAACTGTGTGCGAATATGGGTGTACTCAGGAAGGGACGTAATTGGTACGAGTGTACCCATATTTCACTAACTCGATTCTCCAAACTCATCACACAACACCTTTGCTGATCAGCTGAGGCTCCCTGAAGGGGGTTTCGATGCTTCACCCAGTCAGTTGGCTTAGTGTTACTACGGTCTTCAATCTGTCCCATATCAGTTCTGACGACTGGCTGGCTAGAGGATGTAGTCGACCGGATTAAAAAGTCTGGGCTTGAAGCTCTAGATGTCTTTTGATCTAGCCAACTAGTTAGTTGGATTATGGATAGCCTCCACTTACGCCACGTCTGGTTTAAAGGATTTTGTATAAGATAGGATTGAAGTCCCATGAACATATCCTTTTCTATAATTGGTTTTGCGAATTTGATGTCAGGATTGGAGTACCTAAACTCGCAATTAGCCTGTCCTCCCTGAATATCTGTCCCCCACGATCATGTCTGCAGAATCCGCAGCAAACGCTGTCTGACCACCTGGCAACAACAGTCTCTAGTTTTAGAATCCTCTCCTTCAGGAGATCTATCTAACTTTCACTAGATTTTTATTTTTTCATCTTCATACCTTTGTCTTTTCTTTGTCGTTCTATCTTTCGATTTCTTTTCTCAGTCGTAGTAGGAATGTAGGATGGTGTTTCAGGGATTAATGTAGCCAGCAACAGATAAGTCAACGAGTTGCCCAACTTCAACGGCTTGTTGTACATCTTTTTCCTCACCCTCATCATATTCTTCCTCCACTCAGTGACCTTCCCAATAATTTACTCAAGAAAAGGAGAATTCAAGAGTTCTAAATTAACAGTGAGGCGGCAATTCTTGGCCATCTCCCAATCAACTTGTTTTTATGAGAGACTAATCCGATCAGCTTGCTTTTGTCATTTTGCTAATTTTTCATGGCAAGAAGTCACTCCTTGCTGATTGAATTTTATTTCCATCGCAACTATCAGAGGAATATCGGTCGTATGGTTAAAAAAAAATTGTGTTTTTCAATCAATTATGAATGGGTGCTACCGCCAACCACTCGTGATTCATCGCGATTATGGAATCTCCTTATAAGAAGGATGCAGCCAACGAGCAACACTCCTGTAAGAGCTACCGTAAGGATGTTTCTTGCATTATTCACCCCGTCTTCAGAAGTTCTCAAAAGCTCTTATACAGGTGTCGCATCCAAACACGGGATGGGTAAAATCACATCCTTTAACATAATGTTTGCGATCCTATCCTTCCTGGTTTATGAATCCTTTCTAATTCCTTCCAGCAAACCAACACGGCCTTAAAGAAGTTTATGAATTGGGTAATTGCTCTGATTAAATCCAGCTGACCAACTAGAATTACTAATTGATCGGATAGACTGTCTGCAGAGGCGGAATTCAGCCCCGGCATCCCCCCCCCCCCCCCCAACAATTAAATCCTAATTTTTTATTTACTGTAATATTGGATGTTACTGAAATAAAAGAATTATCAATATATTTATAGATTAGTTGAAGGAAAAAAAATCAAAATGACACAGTTTGATATAAATAATTCCGGGAATAGCACCTCCATTCCCAAAGAAGTCCACTTTTCTGATAAAATGCCATTTGAATTGGCATTTTTCTGAACAAAATTGTGAAAACGCCACTGCATTTGGAACTTTCAATCAAAAATAAAAAATAAAACAAAACAAAAACAAAATAAAAACGCCAAAAAAAGTTGGTGCTTTCAGCCAACACTTTTGGGTGAAACCGCCAACTCTTTTGGCATTTTTGCTTTGCTTTTGTTTTTTTTTTAATTTTTTAATAAAAAGCCCCAATTACAATGGCATTTTCACACCCTCCATAAAAAAAATGCCAATTCATTTGACGTTTTCTCAGAAAAGTTGGCTAATTTGAGATTATTTTCACAGAGATGCTATTCCCAGAATTATTTTTATCAAACCGTGCCATTTTGATTTTATTTTCCTTAATTGAAATTATACCCGTGAGACCGGGACTTTTGGGCAGTTGATGGCCGCGTGAGAATCTGAAACCCAAGACTGCTGAGAATGCCCGACTCTGCGCTTGCGTGATTGCAAGGCGGAAAGAAACAGACGCTGACGCCGACCCAACGCCCACGCTCGACGCCAACCGGTCTGATCTTTAACCCCGACTTCTCCATCAGTGTCAGATCATTGACACACGCGTCATGAAGCTGTAGAGAAAATGACGTCCAACCGTAGTCGTCGAAGTGCAAAATTGGTAGTATAACAGGCCTCCTATACTTATTGTATAGGACAATAAATGAAAACACCAAAAATCCAACCCACAAAAAAACTAATGGGGAGGGAAATTATTTTTTCAGCATTTAAGTGAATTCTTTAATACTATAAAAACTATGATTGGTCTCCTATCATTTTTCTATAGGAGACCTCTTATAGGATAGGCGTCTGTTGAGGTGGGCCTTCGGAGCGCCTTCGGAGTGTGACACCAACAACAATAATGTATCCGGGCACGCCGTCGTCCAGCTGTTAGCAAGAGCTAAGGCCAACAAGTCGACAACAAACATCGTACAGTCTGTGTGGTTGTTTCATGTTGTTGTGTGGTTGCGCCTAACTATTGCAAGAAGTCCAGAATTACCAAAGATTTAGACTGAAGTCAACGAGTAATCGTCTATCTCTTTTGGCTTAAAAGAAGCATTATTAGAAAATTCCATTCACTGACGTCAATTCCAACAAATTACATTATTAGAAGCTCAAGTCCAGACTGATAATAAAGGTATGCAACTTTTTATTTCTAAATTCTAATGCAAATAATATCATTTTTTTATAAATTATAATCTTGTGTGATGAGTATGCTATTGATTCCTATGTGATATTCTTCTATATCATTTTATTAGTATAGTAAAGAAAGTAAAAGTACGATGATGGTTAATCAAATAATAAACTAATTGTCTTGTTTGTAAAAATAAGCATTTGATATGTGACCATATTACATCTTTCTTTGCTTAAGATTTTGTTCACGACCCTTTTTCTTTAGTTAGAAATTGATTTAGGACACGACACGAATGCTAAATTATTTGTGTTAGATGGAAATCTATATGATTTTAGAATTAATATTTAGAATTTGCGTTTACTTATGGTACATAAAAATGAAGAAATTCCTTAAATTGGTCCAAAAGATGACAAACATACAGACTTAACATGTCCTATTAGTAGTAATGCACAAAAGAAAGCTTATATAGATGTTGAGTTCAATCCAAATGAAATTGTTATTGACCCAAGACATAGAAAAAAAATTGAGGACTATAACATAGAAATTCATGACCAAGAGAGGAAAGAGTATTTTTTGCAGGGTCCATATCATCCAGTTGGTCATAATTTTCCTAGCAAACAATATGGAAAACTAAGAAGGAGCTTCCAAGAAGCATGGTTCAAAAAATTTGATTGGTTGGAAATGGAAATGCAATGTGGAAAGAGATGTTGCTTATTGTTTCTATTATCACCTATTTAACCAATCGAGGGATGACAACTTCATGAATGATGCATTCACAAAAGTAGGTTTTACTAATTGGAAGAAAGAACTTGAAGTTTTTAAAAAACATGTGGTTGCAATTAGTAGTGTTCATTGCAATGCATGACTACATTGTGAAGATTACAAAAATCAGAGACAAAGTGTATCACATTTGTTTTCTACACATAATAGAGAGATGGAGATTGTATATATGCTCGTTGACTATGATATTGCATGTAGTTCGTATGACGACCCAACATCAAATCAAGCCATCGCCAGTAATAATTGCAGAACAACCATAAGCAGCAGATTAACAAAATCATTAAAAATTAAAACCATTTTACAAAGAGATCCTCTTCCAGGAAACTCTTAATGAAAGAACCAAAACATTATATACATCAGGGTTCACATTTTACACGCATTGTACCATCTCATCTCGAGGATAACATATAACAGTTGCTTTACTAAAACCTATATATAAGCAACATAAAACCCTCAAGGAAATCGAGCCAAAATATCAAATTTTTCATGAAACCATCACATACTTAATCCAAGGACTTGAGAGTACATAGACGACACATATGACTTCTATCTACAAGATACGACAGACAGTACCCTCAACCTGAGATGTTACTGCTGCCCCTACTGCTATTGTTCTCCCTCTACCATACGGTCTCTATCCCCTCGTGCAAGTCCATCTACAAAAATGTGGATCCCACAGGGTGAGACAATTATCCCAGCGAGAGATATAACTCTCCGCCAACAATATTATTAACACAGGTAAGCGGTATAAAACTGAGCAGAGGTTCTTTTATATTAACACACAAGATTAATAATTGTTATAAGAAGAACAGAGTAATCACTTTTCTTAAAGTAATGCAGCTATCTATGATAAAGCAATAAATCATCTATTCACTTACAAGGAATATAAAGAAACATGTATAACATCTATCCAATTAGGATGTATAAAAGAAGTGTAGATCAACAATTGTTTCCCGTATTCGATCCATAAGAAAATAAGCTACACGACTGATTACATATTTACAATCACACTTATGCCCTGAGGAGATGAGGTATACCGCTCATACTCCAACTGACCACGGCTACGTAAAGCATCAGTACCATAAAAGGTCAATGGAAGAGCCGGCTACCATGACCTCACCCATCTCGGTCAGTGTGAGACTATTGGCAGGACATCTCGTGTCAACTACAATTAGCTTACCAGGGTATACTGGTATCTTCGTTATAGAACTACAGCCACAACATGCACTCTCTTCAGGGAGATTTCAGTTATCCATCCCTGACATTCATCTCCATCAGGAGATTATACATCCATCCTGGATTATAATGAAGGAGATCTCACATCAATCCCTCATTAGGACGTAAGGGTATTTACGCCCATCGCCCCCACATATTCAAAAATATACCCTTTGAGTTAAACTCATTTCACCAATTAGAAAATCCTGACGCTGAATGGATCTATGGCCAGGGCAGTACATTATAAGATTCCACTTGTTTAATTAGGTGTGTTACAATATCTTTTAGCATCAACCAAGTTACAAGCAAGAATTATAACAGATGCTATAAAGAAAGGTGTAATACATTTATCAAGTACTTTTATAATCTTTGGAACACTTTGATTGCATAATACTCAAGATCTCAATCCCTTATCACATTACTGGGAATTCTCTTCCCTTAACATTATCATCATCATGATTACTAAATCTGGGTATTCAAACCATTAGTTCATCACTGAACACTGTTACCACTTATGAGGTAACCATTACCTCTAGGTCTGCAGACCCAGATATACATGATACTTGGTGTACAAGCATCTCACATGGTTCACAAGGCCCATTTAAACATCTTGTCACCTCTCACTAGTCAACAACTATTCACATGGCTCACAAGGCCCATTAAACATCTTGTCACCTCTCACTAGGCAACAATTATCTTTTAGGTCATCATACCACATAAACATTATACTTGTTATACAAGTATTTAACATGTTTCACAAGGCTTATGCAATAAGAGAAATACAACCTTCCCATTATTAGGGTTAGGGTTTCCCTTTATAGCCGAATAGGGTTTCAAGTTCATATTATCAATCTAAACCCTAATTCATTGCTCCACACATCTAGGATCATACCTTGATATCATAAGTATTCAATCATACTCATTTATTCTCATCATTTATCATTAAATGATTTTCCACACAAAGTATGAGTTTCTCTCTCATCCTCACTAGGATATTGATTACATCATACTTTATTAACTCATCTTAACCCTTTCTCAAGGTATCTTAGCCTACACTTATCAGAGTGCATTAAAATCATTACATCTTAATGTAATAATTGACATGACACACTTCATGTGTTACTCATCCAAGTATATTGGATTTAAGGTGCATCAAGGTGTATCAACCTTGAGGTGTTGGATGTGATATTTATCATGCATTGGTGTATCACTTCCCTCATCACTTTTAACTTACTTAAGTTCATCAACTTATCTTGTGTTAGGGTATTTTCCATCCTTATACTTTATGCACTAACTCATCACATATATCTTATAGTGTATTGGACATAAGTCACACACTTTGAATTACCCAACTATCATCAAGTGATATGGACTCATCTCGGGTTAAGGCATTGTTGATATAGGGTTGACCATTATAAACCACTTTAGGTGTTTCACCTATTGAGGTATTAGTCACAACATTACTTGGTTTTACAATCATCACTCCTAAGAGTGTTTTGCCGTCACCTTTACAAGGTGTATCAGATTAAATCATGTATGTCAAGTTGAGCACATGTATTGGGTTAGGTGTATATCGAGATAGGCATCATCATATCACTCATACCCTTACCCATCAATGTATCAACCTTATCAATCATATGGTGTATCACCTTCACCCTACAAGGGTGTAACATCCTCACCTCACTTGAAGATAATGGCCACACCATACATTAGTGTATTGGCCATCACATGTTCTAGGGTATGAACCACCTTACAACTTTTTTCATCTAGTGTATTGGGTTACCTACCATATCATTTTAGATATGTGTTCTCAACACCATATCTTCCAAGAGGTGTATGCTTAACCCAATATTGGTTTAGAGGTGTATGCTTTCTACCCATATCACCTTAGAGGTGTATGTGTGCCTACCATATTGGGCAAGAGGTGTGTGTGTGATTCACACCATATCGGGCAAAGAGGTGTGTGTGCTTCACACCATATCGGGCAAAAAGTTGTATGTATGCTTCACACCATATCAGGCAAAGAGGTGTGTGTGCTTCACACCATATCGGGCAAAGAGGTGTGTGTGTGTGCTTCACACCATATCAGGCAAAGAGGTGTGTGTATGCATCACACCATATCGGGAAAAGAGGTGTATGCTTGACCTCATATCGTGCAAGGGGTGTATACCACATCACCATATCATGCTTGAAGTGAATATTCATCACCATATCATTCATGAGGTTTGTGTATGTGTCACCCATATTGGGTTGCTAAAAATTAGGGTTTAGCATATCAATTAGAGGTGTGTACTTGACACTATCGTGCATGGGGTCTTTGCTTGACCTCATATCATGCAAAAGGTATATGGTTGACACTATATCATGTTCACGATGTGAAATTCATTACCATATTGTGCAAAGAGGTATAAGATCATAAGCATATCGTGCTAGTGATGTATGTACATGACCATATCGGGTTAGAGGTGCTTGCTTGCTTGTGTGCTTGAACCCGATATCACTTTGTATCATAATACCATCATCTTAAAGCTCTAGACCTTCATTCTAACTATTATAGTACATGAATAACAGATCTAGTAAACTATTAGAACTCATAGATTAATCAAGTATTCAAGAAAAACTCGGAATTGAAAGTAAACCATCTAGTATAGCAAGATAGGTGGTGAAAAAAATAACATGATTGGGTTCAAGTTATATAACCCACCTCAAGGACAAATTCAAAGCTCTAAGCTCCAAATATCCAAGTTCCCAAGGTAGAATATGAAATATAATAGGTTAAAGACTCATTCACAACTCCTCTATAAGCATAGAATTACCATAGATAAGAACTTAGTGAAGAAGAAAAGAAAGGAAAGAATCACAACCGAGATCCATGCTTGAACCAAGATTGAAGATGACCATGGCCTCACATAAGCTTAATGGCTCGAGATCCTCCTTGATCCTTGATTCTTAGAACGATATCAAAGAGTAAGAGAGTGATAGGGGTTGAAAAGATTCACTAGTAGGTGAAAGGAGGGGTATATATCCTTGAGGTTCATGGGAGAGTGTAAGAGGTGTCATATTCTTACTACTACTAGGTGCCACATGACCATGCATGCATTGATACATGTAGTTGCATGCATTCCATCTTTATCTTGCCATGAAAAACAAAAACTTGAGGATAATGCAAAGGATAAGGGTCGGCCCCTTTGGTTATCTGCTAGGGCAAGCCACTTCCACTCACATTATTATTATATTCACAATTCAATACAACCTTTCCAAAGGAAAGTTGCAAGCCGATATCTATTGCTTTATTGAGGTGATTAGCTCGTCATGGTATTTTCCAAGAGTCCACAAACCAATATGGGATCCCATCTATGGCTCCTTGGCCGATAGTCACTCCCATATCAAATCTACAGCTCGATACAACTCAAGTTAGGGTTTCACATTCAACCCCTTTCTTGGTCTTTTCATTACCAAGAATACTACCATGCATAAATGATTCAAACATGGTGTATAATTCATTATCTATCCTCTAAATGATACATACAGGAAGTAGGAACACTCTATAGGTGGTAATTTGCATATCAACCTAACATTTTGGGTAATTTACATTTTGTACCAAAATTGGTGCACAAGGTACTAGCTTTATTCAAACAAGTTCAAACTTAGCATTTAGGCTTTCCAAAGGCCACCACTTAGAATAATTCTCTCTATTACGATGATAAAACACTTAAGGCACATTAGACATGTGACATTTTGCAATATAACCCCTCATCTTGGGTAAATTGCACTTTGGTCCAAAACAAAGGAACATTGTTCAAACAACACTCACTCAGGACTAAACTTGAAACATAAGTGTGTCACATGATAACAAAACACCTTAGAGGATTATATTGAAGTTCTAAGCAACTTACTTAGCCAAAACAAACAAGGTTAACTCATAACCCGGGTCAGGGTCATTACAAGTTATAAACCCCTAACAAGGATTTCGTCCCCGCAATCCCAGGTAAAGGGAGACATATATTATTCATTTATTACATCTTCAAGCCTTCATATGTCTCCTTGATGTCATGATGACACTATATAACTTTGACCAACATAAAGTTCTTTCATTAAAGATCATCATAAGATCTGTCACACATGACACATACTCAACTGTCCTTTCCATTTCTGACTATAGAGTCAACTCTGTGTCAGGTAATACTTTTCTTAGTCAGAGAAGCATTATACATACCTTATTTAACTCAGGTATTAAACCTTACTGATTTGTCACCTTCTCAACTTACAACTTATGTGATAAGATCCTTGACCTTCGGAGTCTTCCATACTCCTCACTTAGTTTAGCATTTCACCTCCAAGGAAAGACAAGAGTTACGTTCTGTCACCCACTTGGAACTACAAGTCTTATCATACATCTGTTGTGCCACTCTAATCTGCTGACACAACACTAAACTTTCTTATGAATTATACCAACTATCCCGTTAGCTGTTTATTTTCTTGTCATAAGGAGAGGTTACTTGTCAAAGAAGAAATTATCTCAGAGGTATCTTGTAACGACCCCGCCTCCTAGTAACCCCCAATTAAGGGAGACCAAGAGGTCAGAGCCATTATCCCAATTAATATGATCAACGGTTTGACAAATAATCAATAACAATTATCAAATTCTACCAACTAAACTGAAGGGCTGTAATAAAATAAAGGTTTTCATACCTTTTTTAAAAACTTGGATATCTACTTCTATCCACATCTGGAATCTATTCTAACTAATCCTCCTTGTACTTGAATTCTTATTTAATTCCACATATGTCACTTCACTATTTGTCCTTTTCAATCTTATACCTTAAACACTGACAAACAAAATGTCGTTCAGCATATCGAAATATGCCGGTATGTGGGGACAACCAAAATTTTGCAAATATGGATAAAAATATATTATCACAATCAAGTTAATTAATAAGACAATTTATGCTTTCAATGTGACATTCTCCCTTGCTTTTTCCCTAACCCTGGAATACCCCCTTTAGGGTTTGATGTAAGGCCACCTTCTCAATCCCGAGCTTGGTGCCTGGGGTCACCTCTCATGGTACCCATTAGTCATGCAACATAGACCACCTTCTCATTCCCGAGCTTGGTGTCTGGGGTCACCTCTCATGGTGCCCATTGGTCTTCCCTCCTGGGCTTGACCTTTTTGCTTCATCCATCAGGGTGGCATGTAGGTGCGAGAATACACAATTATATTACAATTTTGATAATCATAGTGACTTTATAATTTGTAGGTATGAACATCCAAACCGATAGGTTGCATTCAATGCAATTAATCATTCGGAAAACCTTCAGAAAACTAATGTGATTAATCATAATTAACTACATACCTGTCAAGCTGACTTGATTGTAGAAATAATTCAACCAATTAAGAAACCAAGCAAGCACACACCAAGTTGATCCTGAAATATGCATCCAATTTTCCTACCATTGATCATGCCATCAAGATCTATTAAACCTAGCTTGCTTCCTAGGGTTTCTAGTCCACTTTTAGGGTTTCTATTGCTATTAGGGTTCCTTTTCATTATACTATTTTAAACCCTAATGATCTCATCAACTCTTCACAAAAGATATTAAGGTTATCTTTTAACAACACATAACCCTAATTTTAGATTAAAGGCACAATCAGCCATCAATTAAGTCCATTATGCTCTTTATACTAAAACTTACCAAAATTATCCTATTTATTCATGACAGGATCAATATGCTCATTTATCATCACTTTATAGTTCATTATAGTCTAATTCACATATGAACTCTATTTGTCATTAATTCTACATTTATCCATTAGAAAATCCTAATTCCTACATTATGAGTATTTATTCACAATTAGGAACTTTTATACTTGAAATAGCTTAGATTTATCATATCTCAACTTTAACCATGAAATTGAACAATTAAAGCCATGATGTCACATTTACTAATATTAGGGTTTCAAGGCCCATTAAAGCATATTTATGAACATGGAATCCCTAAATTAAACCAACTATGCATAAAGATCATCCTTTTTGATATAATTGTCCTTTTTATTAACAACATGTTAATGTTAACTTTAAACATTCACATAGCCCTTCCCAAATCCTTAATCATCAAAGATTAGTGTTTTTCATTTAATTAAACCATTAAAGATAGCATCTTTACATACTTTTTGAATTTCAAGCAAAATTTGGCTTCCATTACATTTTTATTGATTCCTTGAGTTCTCCTGATAAATTTTCATGTATTACTTGCTATCATCGGAGTTGCAGATAATTAATTTGGAAAATGTGAAGAAAATACCTTTTAAGCCAATCACTGGCCGCCACGTCAGCCAATCGGCCCCTTTTTGTTGGCAACTTCAGCCAGGCCATGAAAAGACCTCTGTGTCCCTATGATAGAGTAGTAGTCAGTCCACACATTTGGGGGTATTTTGGTAAATTCGTTGTGTATCATCTTCAAGCTCGCGATCCTCCCTTGTTCGGAATCCAGGTCCCTGGCTCAGTCAATTGGATGGTTGACCTCGAGATCCAAACTCTCTCGGTACTCGAAAAGACCACCACGACCTCCGTCATGCTCCTGCAAATTCAATGGCAGTCTTAGCTTCGCCTAAGTTGGCCGGAGTCACCGGGACGGCTAGGAGGCTTCTCGGCCAGGTAGACATAGGTCGAAGAGGTCTCGCGGGGACGATGCCAAGAAATTGGCCAATTCGCAGTGCTTCGCCTTCAACAAGGCAGCTATAGACCCCCTTTATATAGACCCCGAGTGCAAGGTACTATTGGATTGGTCTCTGTTTGTGAACATGCTTCTACAGTTTTGGGAAAAGTCCCAATCCAACACGGAACCAAGGCAAAATAGGGATCTTCCAATCCGATTTTTTCCCCAAATTCAATGGGAAAGTGTTCACTGGTTCATATGGGCTGTGGTGAGAGCAACATGCAACTAGAAAGGAGCTAACTATACCCAAGTTGCCTTTCTCGACTCTGGGTAGGTGATGATGGCTTCACCATTGGATATTAGATCGATGGTCCACGTTTCACGTGCCAAAAAGGCTGTTAAAAAGCAATTCCAATTTTAATGGTATTCCTCTCACTTTAGGAATACTCATAAAAATTATATCTCCCAAACCATAGGTCCAAATAATCCCAAATTTTGAGGGAATCATAATAATGACTTAACCTATCATCATACCAAATTTTGGTTCATTATTCAAAGAAATCGTGCCCCTTTCTTTAGGTGCAATTTATTACTCAATTATGTATATTTCTCACATATTTTCTCTTTCCTTTGCCACCATATTATTTTCTTGGATTTCCTTGGACCCCAAGATACTCCAATATTTCGAAATTCCTTTTTAAGGATACTTATTATCCTTCTAGATGCATTTATATTCATTATTTCTCATTATCTTGTTAATTTCTTATTAAAATATCTCTTTTTGAGGATTTCTCTTTATCTTTCCTTTTATTTTCCTCATTGGCATTCCATTTAACATTAGGAATCCTTTGGATACGAAAATCCACTATGGATAACTCAATTATACCTCTTTCCTCTTATTTTCCACATTTTATCATTGTTTTCACTTTCTTTCTTCATAAAGAAATATTTAATTGTTCTTTTCTTTTCTTATTGCTTTCTCTTTGCAACTTTAGACTCCTTGGAACCCAAGGAACCCAAGAGGCACACAATCCAATTTTGGATTATATTCTTTTGCCTTCTAGAGGTTTCTACCTCTTTCTTTTCTTCATTTTCTTATTTACTCAAATAATGGAGTTTCTTTTGTCTTTTCCTTGTTATTGGGTCCAATAGCCAATAAAGCCTACAAAACAATCATCAAGGCTATTTTAAATGAAACTCAGTATTCAAAACAAATTATATCATTATTTGTCCCAATATTTTTAATATGAGAAATTACATTTTTCACCAAATGAACCCAAAAGTTGGGGTTGTAACATCCTTCCCTCGTATAGGAATTTTGCCCTCAAAATTCCACCAGGCACACAAACAAATAGGATAAGCCTTTCTTATGTCCATCAGGGCTCCCATGTGGCTTCACCCTTTTGATGGTGCTTCCCAAGAACCTTCATCATCTCATATTCTTCCATCTGAGTTCTTTCTTACCTTGGCATATCGTACCCTCATAGGTGACTCAGGACATTTCAACTTCTCAAAAGTTGAATAGGTTCAGGGCTCAGCACATAGCTTGGGTACCTCACATAGTGCTCTAGATCGGACTCATGGAACACATTATACATCATGTTATCCTGAGGGGTAAGGCTAAACACAACCATCTCCACCAACCCATCTCAAATGGACCCACATATTAGGGACTCAGCTTTCACAGTCGTAGCTTAGAAGGGTCAGATTTTCACATCACATACTCTCCCACACTGAACCGCATGTCATTTTTGCTTTGCATCAGTTCACGACTCCTGTCACCCCTGGGCTCTCTTTCAGCCATTGCACGATCAAAGTGACTTCATCTGCACACACTGTGGTTCTTTTCTGACCTTCACAAGGCCCCTTCACCAACATCATCTCAATGAAGTGGTGACTGACACAACCTCCCTTACAGAGCTTCTTTACATCTCGATACTGGCTATGGTGGTTATCATCACATCTTATAGAAGATAAGAACTGTATTCATGTATCACCTTGAATGAGCACGCATGCTCTCATCAGACCCTCTAGTCTGGATCATACTAACTATTAGTTAGGGGTGATAAATTGTACTAACATCGAGTTCTTCATGTACCTACTTCCACCGCATGGAAGTGAATCTTTAGATTAAACTCAAGAACTCGCATCATGGTGTAGTTGAACCATCTCTCTCTCATATGTAGTTCAAACGAATCTATCCCTTGACGATATTCTTTCTTTCTCATGTCATCTAGGTAAGGCGATCTACTATAACCCATATTGCACCTTGACCTTCCTTGGTCTAGGGGAGACTTACCACAACATCCTTAGTGATGAACTCCCATCCCCTCTCAGGGACTCTTTTATCCTCTATATCAATGCACTGGGTTACTGGTGTTCGTCCTTCACCTCCTGGCTTGCATGGCAACATACCCCATGCAACATCATCTTAGGCATCCAAAGTACTATTGTCACTTATTATCTTGGTAGTACCACGGTATATGGTGATTTTAATTCATGATCTCCTATATGTCATGATTCCTCAAGATTAATTCCTTAGAAACCCTAAACCACTCTAGTCGGGGTTTCATCACCTTCTTTTCCAAAGAAGTGCATCTGAGGTTCTACAACCATCCTTTTATTGCATCAAGGTCTAGACTAGCTAACCAAACAACTACTAACTTGTTTAAATAGATCTCGTTACATCTGGGTGTTAGCCAAACTTATATCTTTTCAAACTTACGGTAAGCCTAACAACCTCTTCTAGCCTCTGGCTAAACTAGGCAGCTGCATCTCATCTAGAGCATCCATTACCACTTCACATCCTTAGGTGTTAGGTAATGTTGAAAACATACACCTCCATGTATTCCACTCATTATCTCATCTCAGCTCTAAGTCTATCTTCATCAAGAAACTCTGACCTCATTATCTTGGTTTTCGAACTCAACCTTGTATAACTCATAGCTCATGATTAAAACATCCTTATTAGATGACTACCTTATTTCCCTTGGTGTTTGTAAACCATCCATGTATCATTCACTCCACCAGGGTATGTTATCATCTCTGTCCTCATACCTCATGGCAACGTTCCACTTCACATCACCTCTTATCCTTGGTGTATGTCATGCGTATTGTCCTATCTCTCACTCCCATAACAAGAGGAAATAAGCATTTGGATGCAGTCCAAATATGGAGTTCTTCATGTTCCAAGAGTAGATATGGTACATCCCACCTTTCCAGTACACATTTAAATCTTAGTTGAAACGTGCTACATATGTCTCTACATCACAATCATTTCTATATCAAAGTTACTTCCATGGAAAATTGATCTCGAACCTACTTCGGTCACCACACAATCCTTGGTCATATCCTCTAGGTCTATAGGGTGCTGACACTTTTGGGGTCATCCCTCTTCCCTTATGCATCCAGAGAGTGCCCTACTCATCCGCCCCTTGGGTCCCATGAGTTCATGAAGGTGATCAATCTCCTAACCCATGGCCCTCAGACAATGATAGTTGTTACCTCCCAACCCTATGGTCATGTGCAACTAGGGAATTAGGAAACTCCTATTTCCATTGGTCTTATCCCTACCTGACCCTAGGATATACTTATGATTCTATTATAGTACATGTCCAGCTTAGAACCTTACCCAAGCCTTCATCATCTCTCTCTCTCTGCATTCATGGGCTGACTTTCATCCTTTCATAGAGGTCATGGCAACCTGCCTACCTTGGTCAGGCCTCATACCAGTTACCTCCATGGTAACACATCCACATGCACTTAAGATGGTTATCTATGGGTCTTCAGGTTCATTCTCATACCATGTACTTTTCACTTAGCTTCTCCATATCCTATGAGACCTCCTTAGGTTTCCTCAAAACCCACAAAACTGGTATACACTCTACCAATGGGTCCCTCTCCCAGGATGGGAGGAAAATACAACTCTTGACAACACGGTCACAAATGTCCTTAGGGTTGACATCCATATGAGCATGCTTAACCCTAGCAAGCTACTAAGACACAAGCAGACCACCTACTAAACCATGCTAGGTCATACTTGTTCTCTTTCCTCAACATTGGATCAAGATCATACCTTCCCATGCCACCAACTTAGCTGGGAGGGGTTCATCAAACATACCTTTGACTTCATGGGTTTCCCATTCCTATAAACATGAGGAGTGCCATGCTCTAAACTATAGCAACTCAAATCTCGTCATGTGAATTAGGTACACCACTTCCCCTCTTATACCTAGGAAACCCAAGTTCAACTTTGGGTGCTAAAGTCCATGCTCAACCTCTTAACCATGAATCAAGCATGTATAAGGCATGACATGCACTTCCTGTCATCCTTCTACTTGAGCAACACTTTAGAGTTGAGTCCTCCTCAAGAACAATCAACAAGGTATAAGGCCTCACAACTTGTTACTAAACCTCTCCAGATCTAAATAACTCTTCTTCTCATCTGTACCATAGGTAAAAAGACTCATCCTCTCTCTAGGGTTTGGTTCCTCTCATGGCAACCAAGATGTCCCCAGCCTCCAGGGATCATGCATGTGGCAATCACAACCATCCACTTAGGTCGCATTATCCTCAACTCCCTACCATTCCTCATATCTCGGAGTCTAAGTGTCCAACCTTCTTGCCTGGGTCCTACTCTCTTTCTCTCTAGAGCTACTCCACAACCAGCCTTATTACTAAAGGTCCTCTCTCCATGAAGGTGGATCAAGCTCACAAGCATACCCCTAAATGGTGAAGCCTATGTTCAAACTTATGTTTTCTCAAGGTTATCCCTAGCCCTTTATGCTCATTTCATTAGCTATCCAACATACTCCATTGGCCAAGGTTTCAACCTATTGCTCACACTACTAATGTATTCTGGGTGCCTACTATGCCATGCTCATATAAGCTCATGGGGTTTCCATAGGTTCTTCTCTAACCTCATCAATGAAGGAGCTATCCTTCACTCTAACATGAACGACCCTTCCCAGGGTTGGGTCACCAAAGGTACTCAGTCATCCAACCTCTCATGGCTCATATGGCATCCAAGGCATGTCCATCCAAACACCTGGTCTACTATGAAATCTAACTCATCATGCCATCTCTCTCTCTAACATTCACTTAGGGTTAGGGTTAACATCATCCTCAGAGGATGTGCCAGGTCTCTACTTTTAATGGAGATCTCTACCTCCAAGACTAACTCTCTTTACTTATCCTCATGATAAGAAGGTCTAGCCTCAGGTCTCTCCTGGGGCATGACAACTTATGTCATACGACCTAAGCATGTATCTATTCTTTAGTTTATGCTTAACCTATTATGCTTATGTCCATGACATCTTATTTACATGCTTTTCATTAATTTGGTGGAGGATTCCTTAATCCTTTTCAACCTTACCCATCCCTTAGATAGGTGAGGAAAAGAGAGAAAACCCTAATCCTTAAGGTCCTTAACAACATTTGAGATGAGAAGGGATGAACAAGATGAGCGAGTCCTAAATGTATCTTATTTCGAGTCAGATCCTAATACATTGGCCAGGCAGTCACACAAATCCGGAAGTCCTCGTATTCTGACTAGCAGTGCAGAGGAAAATCTTGCCAGCCCCCGGATGTGATCCTTTTCTAGACACCTCTGTCTTTCAGAAAATCCTCTAATAACTCCCTAGATTCTATGGAATTTGTAAAATTTAATAATTATTAAGGATTAAATGAGGAACCTATGCTCTGATACAAAATGTAACGACCCCGCCTCCCAGTAACCCCCAATTAAGGGAGACCAAGAGGTCAGAGCCATTATCCCAATTAAAAGGATCAAAGGTTTGACAAATAATAAATAACAATTATCAAATTCTACCAACTAAACTGAAGGGTTGTAATAAAATAAAAGTTTGCATAACCTTTTTCAAAAACTTGGGTATCTACTTCTATCCACATCTAGAGTCTATTCTAACTAATCCTCCTTGTACTTTAATTCTTATTTAATTCCACATATGTCGCTTTACTGTTTGTCCTTTTCAATCTTGTACCTAAAACACCGACAAACAAAACGTCATTTAGCATATCGAAATATGCCGGTATGTGGGGACAACCAAAAGTTTGCAAATATGGCTAACAATCTAATTATCACAATCAAGTTAATTAATGAGCCAATTTATGCTTTCAATGTGACATTCTCCACCGCTTTTGCCCTAACCCTGGAATACCCCCTTTAGGGTTTGACTTAAGGCCACCTTCTCAATCCCGAGCTTGGTGCCTGGGGTCACCTCTCATGGTGCCCATTAGTCATGCAACATAGACTGCCTTCTCATTCCCGAGCTTGGTGTCTGGGGTCACCTCTCATGGTGCCCATTAGTCTTCCCTCCCGGGCTTGACCTTTTTGCTTCATCCATCAGGGTGGCATGTAGGTGCAAGAATGCACATTTATATTACAATTGTGATAATCATAGTGACTTTATAATTTGTAGATATGAACATCCAAACTGATAGGCTGCATTCAATGTGATTAATCATTCAGAAAACCTTCAGAAAACTAATGCGATTAATCATAATTAACCACATACCTGTCAAGCTGACTTGATTGCAGAAATAATTCAACCAATTAAGAAACCGAGCAAGCACACACCAAGTTGATCCTGAAATATGCATCCAATTTTCCTATCATTAATCATGCCATCAAGATCTATTAAACCTAGCTTGCTTCCTAGGGTTTCTAGTCCACTTTTAGGGTTTCTATTGCAATTAGGGTTCCTTTTCATTATACTATTTTAAACCCTAATTATATCATCAACTCTTCACAAAAGATATTAAGGTTATCTTTTAACAACACATAACCCTAATTTCATATTAAAGGCACAATCAACCATCAATTAAGTCCACTATGCTCTTTATACTAAAACTTACCAAAATTATCCTTTTTATTCATGACAGGATCAATATGCTCATTTATCATCAATTCATAGTTCATTATAGTCTAATTCACATATGAACTCTATTTGTCATTAATTCTACCTTTATCCATTAGAAAACCCTAATTCCTACATTAAGGGTATTTATCCACAATTAGGAACTTTTATACTCAAAATAGCTTAGATTTATCATATCTCAACTTTAACCATGAAATTAAACAATTAAAGCCATTAAGAGTCACATTTACTAATATTAGGGTTTCAAGGCCCATTAAAGCATATTTATGAACATGGAATCCCTAAATTAAACCAACTATACATAAATATCATCCTTTTTGATCTAATTGTCCTTTTTATTAACAACATGTTAATGTTAACTTTAAACATTCACATAGCCCTTCCCAAATCCTTAATCATCAAAGATTAGGGCTTTTCATTAATTAAACCATTAAAGATAACATCTTTACATACATTTTGAATTTCAAGAAAAATTAGGCTTCCATTACATTTTTATTGGATTCCTTGAGTTCTCCTGATAAATTTTCATGTATTACTTGCTATCATCGGAGTTATAGATAATTAATTAGGAAAACGTGAAGAAAATACGTTTTAAGCCAAACACTGGCCGCCACGTCAGCCAATCAGCCCCTTTTTGTTGGCAACTTCAGCCAGGGCAGGAAAAGACCTCTGTGTCCTTGTGATAGAGCAGTAGCCGGTCCACATGCTTGGGGGTATTTTGGTAAATTTGTTGTGTATCATCTTCAAGCTCGCAATCCTCCCTTGTTCGGAATGCAGGTCCCTGGCTCGGTCAACTGGATGGTTGACCTTGAGATCCAAACTCTCTCGGTACTCAAAAAGACCACCACAACCTCCATCGTGCTCCTACAAATTCAATGGCGGTCTTAGCTCTGCTTGAGTTGGCTGGAGTCATCGGGATGACTAGGAGGCTTCTCGGTCAGGTAGACATAGGTCGGAGAGGTCTCGCGGGGATGATGCCAAGAAATTGGCCAAACCGCAGTGCTTCGACTTCGACAAGGGGGCTATAGACCCCCTTTATATAGACCCGGAGTGTAGGGTACAACCGGATTGGTCTCTGTTTGCGAATATGCTTCTACGGTTTTGGGTAAAGTCCCAATCCAACACGGAACCAAGGCAAAATAGGGATCTTCCAATCCGAATTTTCTTCCCGAATTCAATGGGAAAGTGTTCACTGGTTCATATGGGTTGTGCTGAGAGCAACATGCAACCAGAAAGGAGGTAACTGTACCCAAGTTGCCTTTCTTGTCTCTGGGTAGGTGATGATGGAGTCACCGTTGGATATCAGATCGATGGTCCACGTTTCACGCGCCAAAAAGACTGTTAAAAAAGCAATTCCAATTTTAATGGTATTCCTCTCACTTTAGGAATACTCATAAAAATTATATCTCCCAAACCATACGTCCAAATAATCCTAAATTTTGAGGGAATCATAATAGTGACTTAATATATCATCATGCCAAATTTTGGTTAATTATTCAAAGAAATCGTTCTCCTTTCTTTAGGTGCAATTTATTACTCAATTATGGATATTTCTCATATATTTTCTCTTTCCTTTGCCACCATATTGTTTTCTTGGATTTCCTTGGACCCCAAGATACTCCAAGATTTCGAAATTCCTTTTTAAGGATACTTATTATCCTTCTAGATGCATTTATATTCATTATTTCTCATTATCTTGTTTATTTCTTATTAAAATATCTCTTTTTGAGGATTTCTCTTTATCTTTCTTTTTATTTTCCTCACTGACATTCCATTTAACATTAGGAATCCTTTGGATGCGAAAAAACGCTAAGGATAACTCAATTATACCTCTTTCCTCTTATTTTCCACATTTTATCATTGTCTTCAATTTCTTTCTTAATAAAGAAATATTTAATTGTTCTTTTCTTTTCTTATTGCTTTCTCTTTGCAACTTTAGACTCCTTGGAACCCAAGGAACCCAAGAGGCATGAAAGGCAATTTTGAATTATATTCTTTTTCCTTCTAGAGGTTTCTACCTCTTTCTTTTCTTCATTTTCTTATTTACTCAAATAATGGAGTTTCTTTTGTCTTTTCCTTGTTATTGGGCCCAATAGCCAATAAAGCCCATAAAACAATCATCAAGGCTATTGTAAATGAAACTCAGTATTCAAAACAAATTATATCATTATTTGTCCCAATATATTTAATATGAGAAATTACATTTCTCACCAAATGAACCCAAAAGTTGGGGTTGTAACATATCTCTACATGTTATGTTTATGCAGAGCATAAACCCCTAACATATGATATCCATACTATAGTTATCTCAAAGTTAGCCCTTCTAGGTAACCAAACATTATTCATCTTATCAGGAGTCATGTTCTTATTTTCTCATACCATTAAAAGTTCTTGGATACTAGGATTCTTTACCTTGGAATCCATTATATGTGCCAAAAACACATCACATACTCATCATTTCCATCTCTCTGTTGTTATTACCAAAGCCAAACATATAAAAGGATCTTTCTTTCATCTAGAGACGTTACTTATCACACATATCTTTATCTTGGAAACAAAGTCCAAGATGAATTGATACTTTTCCATGTATCCTTCAAAAGAACACTTATAACTCATGCACATCAAGTGTCATAAGACTCACTTGATTTCCATGTCCCTGAAAGGAAAGAACACAAAGACATATATTCTTCTTATCACCCCATCATAACCCAGGGTTGTTTATCAAAGAGAATAAATTATCATCTCCTCTAACTATTACATGAACTTTCAACTATTCATGAGTCATTTACTCTTGTTTTATCCTAGGTTCCTTGCCATCATCATAGGAATTATAAGGATGACTACATGTCATCACTCCTTTGTTTGTTATTGTCTAGTATGTTCATGAACATTTTTTGACTTTATTTATTTTCAAATCATTGAAAAGATCCTTATTCATCACACATTCTTTATCAAATATGGATCATTTCCCTTGTTCCCTTTCACTTATCGTGAGGTTGTACTTTTTACTTCCTCAATACACACAGACTGGTTTGAGATAAACTCAGTTTCTATTTCATTATAGTTAGGATGGGATAGAAATATCCATGTCATATTTTCAGTTTCATTATGCTCTTTAGATTGTCTCAATATGACTACTTGATCAGAGTAATCAGAAAGACAACAATCTAAGAGTCTCATACCTAACTTGCCTTCAATAGATGAATACCTGGCCAGGGTATACAAGTACTGAGATTAGGTAGTATGCACCTTGTTTTACATTATATACTTTACTTTTCATATCATCCAAGTCACACGATGTAATATCCTTGGTTTCTCTAGGAATCTCATTTACATCTTTGTCTCTTTTATATGGACAAAAGCTATTATAAAGCATTCAAAAGAATATTGGAAAGAATATAAATTCTAGTCCTCATCATTTCTTCCCCCTATTCCCATAGGACAAACAAAGGGAAGTCAACAACAATAATCCTTCTTATGATTATCAGATAAAATCAAGAGAAGACATATTAGAATGAAAAAGCTCTATCTGACCGTCACCCCTCACGATCATCTACCACTTCAGGTTGACTCAAAACATATAGTCTAGCTATTTCATGTTGTTGCTTTTGCCTTTTTACACTATTGGGTTGTAACTTTCTTATGCCCTGTCGAGTCTGCTTTGGTTGTTGGGTCATTTCCTCCTTTCTTTTTGAACAAAAGGGGTAGTATACTCAACATGTCTATATTTATAACATGTCTTGTCCTCGTACCATGGTCTGATCGGTATCATTACCGATGTAGAAGCTAAGTCAGGAGTTCTTACAGGTGGAAAGTTAGGAATTTTACCTTTACTTAGTGACTACTGCCCTGGTGCATTAGGCATTTATTGAACTGGTGGCACCAAAAACTTTGGCTTCTTAGAACAACTAAGCAAATGTCTCTACAATTATAGAGACCTTTCCTTAATTCTCACCTTATTGCCCTTCCTTGGGCATTGTCATCACAGATGTACTATCCTTCTATACTTATAGCAGAGTCTATTTTCTTGCCATATGTTAATCCTTCCCACATTTTCCACTGTTCCAACATGACTATGTCATTCAGGATCCCTTTCAGAACCCAAAGTTTCTGCATTGAGGATTGGTAACCTAGGTTGTATTGCTAGTATCTAGTCCACTATATGAATCATTATTGTCCTAACCTGCCCAAAAAGAGCATAAAAAGTAGGTTTCTCTATCTTGATTGGATCAAGATGGGAATTCTCAAGAACTCATTCTTCTCTTGCCTGACCCCTTGCACCCTCTCCTGGTGCAACAACATTGCTCTTAGAAACATGTTCCTCGTATAATCCAGTGATTTTTAAACTTCACCCTTTCGTCTGCATAAGCATAAGTCACTATAGGGTATACTGGAGGACACTAGAATAGACTAGCTCAACACCTTAGTCCTATGTCTCTGTAGACTCAGCGAACCTTAAGCTCTGATACCAAAACTTTGTGATGACCTGACATCAAATCAAGACATCACCAGTAATAATTGTGGAATAACCATAAGCAACAGATTAACAAAATCACTAAAAAATAAAACCATTTTGCAAAGAGATCCTCTTCCAGGAAACTCTTAATGAAAGAACCAAAACTTTATATACATCAGGGTTCACATTGTACATACATTGTACCATCTCATCTCAAGGATAACATATAACAGTTGATTTACCAAAACGTATATATAAGCAACATAAAACCCTCGAGGCAATCAAGCCAAAATCTCATATTGTTCATGAAACCATCACGTACTAAATCCAAGGACCTGAGAGTATAGAGACGACATATAGGACTTCTATCTACAAGACATGATAGATAGTACACTCAACTTGAACTGTTACTGCTTCCCCTACTACTGTTGTTCTCCCTCTGCAGTACGGTCTCTACCCCGTCGTGTACGTCCACCTAAAAAATGTGGATCCCACGGGGTGAGACAATTATCCGAACGAGAGATATAGCTCTCCGCCAACAATATTATTATCACAGGTAAGCGGTATAAAACTGAGCAGAGGTTCTTTATATTAAAAGGCAAGATTAATCACTGTTATAAGCAGAACATAGTAATCTCTTCTCTTAAAGTAATGCAGCTATCTATGATAAAGTAATAAACCATGTATTCACTTACAAGGAATATAAAGAAACATGTATAACATCTATGCAATTAAGATGTATAAAAGAAGTGTATGCTTAAGAAAATATGCTACATGACTGATTACATATTTACAATCACACTTATGTCCTGAGTAGATGAGGTATACCACTCAAACTCCAACCGACCACGAATACGTAAAGCATCAGTACCATACAAGGTCAATGGAAGAGCCGACTGCCATGACCTCACCCATCTCGGTCAATACGAGATTACTAGAAGGACATCTCGTGTCAACTGCAACTAGCTTAACAGGGTATACTGGTATCTTCGCTATAGAGCTACAGCCGTAGCATGCACTCTCTTCAGGGAGATTTTAGTTATACATCCCCGACATTCATCTTCATCGGGAAATTATACATCCATCGCAGATTATAATGAAGGAGATCTCACATCAATCCCTCATTAGGACATACGGATATTTGCGCCCATCGCCCCCACATATTCAAAAATATGCCCTCCGAGTTAAACTCATTTCACTAGTCAGCAAATCCTGACGTTGAATGGATCTATGGTCAGGGCACTACATTATAAGATTCCACTTGTTTAATTAGGTGTATTAAAGTATCTTTTAGCATCAACCAAGTTACAAGCAAGAATTATAACAGATGCTACAAAGAAAGGTGTAATACATTTATCAAGTACTTAACCTTTAGAACACTTTGAATGCATAATACTAGGGATCTTAGTCCCTTATCATGTTACTAGGAATTCTCATCCCTTAACATTATCATCATCATGATTACTAGATATGGGTATTCAAACCATTAGTTCATCACTAAACGTTGTTACCACTTATCAAGTAACCATTATCTCTAAGTCCTCAGACCCAGGTATACATGATACTTGTTGCATAAGCATCTCACATGGTTCACAATGCCCATTTAAACATCTTGTCACCTCTCACTAGGCAACAACTATTTACATGGCTCACAAGGCCCATTAAACATCTTGTCACTTCTCACTAGGAAACAATTATCTTTTAGGTCATCAGACCACATAAACATTATACTTGTTATACAAGTATTTAACATGTTTCACAAGGCTTATGCAATAAGAGAAATACAACCTTTCCATTATTAGGGTTAGGGTTTCCCTTTATAGACGAATAGGGTTTCAAGTTCATATTATCAATCTAAACCCTAATTCATTTCTCCACACATGTAGGAGCATACATCGATATCATAAGTATTCAATCATACTTATTTATTCTCATCATTTATCATTAAATGATTTTCAACACAAAGTGTGAGTTTCTCTCTAATCCTCACTAAGATATTGATTACATCATACTTTATTAACTTAGCTTAACCCTTTCTCAAGGTATGTTAGCATACACTTATCAAAGTGCATTAAACTCATTACATCTTAATGTAACAATTGACATGACACACTTCATGTGTTACTCATCCAAGTATATTGGATTTTAGGTGCATCAAGGTGTATCAACCTTGAGGTGTTGGATGTGATATTTATCATGCCTTGGTGTATCACTTCCCTCATCACTTTTAACTTACTTAAGTTCATCAAATTATCTTGTATTAGGGTATTTCCCATCATAATACTTTATGCACTAACTCATCACTTTTATCCTTTAGTGTATTGGCCATAAGTCACACACTTTGAATTACCCAACTAACATCAAGTGATATGGACTCATCTCGGGTTAAGGCATTGTTGATATAGGGTTGACCATTATTGTAACATCCCTGACCTTGGTTATGCTTTAACCCTAGGTGTTTTTATTAATAAAGTTGATTAGATGCTTGCTCTTATCTTTTGAAAATTAATTAAGGCTCAAGAGGAACTCACATTTCAATTTTAGTCCTTTTTGAATAATGTTGAAATAATATTTTACTTGTTTTGGACTAAAGTGCAAATTACCCAAGTTGAGGGGTTAAATTGCAAATTGTGCATGATAATATGTTCCTCATGTGTTGAAGCATCATGATAATGAATATGATGTAGATGTATGGCTTGTGGTAGCCTGAGTACCAAGAAAGAACTGATAAAGCAATCTTTGTGCATTAAAACCTAGTTTTGGTGTAAAGTGCAATTTACCCAAAACCCATGGTATAATATGCAAATTATCACTTCAATAAGGCCCCTAATATTTCTTGGCATCATTTACCACAAAGAAAATGACAGGGTCGTCTCATTTGTATTATTTTGGAGGAGAGAGAATCTTGATATTAAAATAATCAAGATTGAAGCATAATTGGAACTTTGATTCAATTTATTGTAAAAATAAATAAAATAATTGAAGGGCCTTCAACCAAAAACGAGATGGTTGAATTTTCTCAAGTGTGAACACCCTTGTTCCTTTGATAGGCTACGAAATATCTCAAAGCAAGTGGATAACTCACTTACATTAAGATAAGAAAAAGAAAAATCCACTAACTTTAGGATATTAACATTATAAGGGTTAAGGTGCTTAATTTGATTTTCTTTAAATCATGGATAATTGAAGGTAATAAGAGGCAAATAGGATAGCATCGTCCCTAAGGAAGATAAAGCGGAAAGTGGCAAGAAAAAGGAAGAGATAATTCCTACTTTCTCTCTCTTAAATGAATTTTCAATAAAATTCACATATATGCTCCTTTATCCATAGAATGAAAGGGTAATTTCAAATCCACTTCTTCTCTTTGCTTGAAAATTGACCTTGGGATCTTTGAAGGACCAGGGAGACAACCCCCAACCTATTGGTAAGCTTCTTGACTTCCTTTCACCTTGAATTCATGGTGGAAATTACAAAACAATGCACGATTTCTTCTTATCTCGATACCATCTTCAATTCTAACCATTCCTTTTCACTCAAAGATTGAGGACGAGCCTTGGAATAGTGAAAGGAGTTGCATCCACCATTGTTGACGTGAGCTTGGAGATTTGAAGCTCAATTGAAGGAGGGTTATATAACTTGAATCCCTCTACATTGTTATTCAACTATCAATCTTGCAATTTCGTTGATTCCTTCATCTTCTTGATTAATTGTTGGTTGAAATTGGTAATTCCATGAAATAAGAAGTACTAAGTTCTACAGGGACGAAGGTAGATGATGATTACATCATATTGGACACATTTCCCAAAGAAATTGTGCATCATTCAGTTTCAACAAGTTGCTCATTCGGTTTCAACAAAACCGTTTGAAAGCAAACGGTTTCATCAAACCGTTTGAAGCTAAACGGTTTCAAACCGTTTGGGAGAGTTGACCAGGGTTGACTGTTTGCAAATATTGATGGTTGAGGACCCATAAAATTTTATTTATTAATTCCTAAGGGTTCATCAATTGAAGGTTAATCAATTAGCAAACCCTAATCGGGTTAAGTGCTGAAATGCAATTTGGTTAACTTAGATTTTTGGGTGATTGAGCCCAAACGGTCTCAAGACCATTTGGAGGTCACCCAAACGGTCTCAAGACCGTTTGGGGGTCACCCAAGACCGTTTGGAGGTCTAGGGTTAAGTATGTATGAGTAATTGAAGGTCCAAAGATACCAAATTAAAATGCAATTAAGTGCTGATTTGATGATCAATCTAACAATCTAAACCCTAATGAAATTTCACAAAATACAAGGATAGGATGAGGCAAACGGTATCAAGACCGTTTTGAGGTCATCCAAATGACCTCAAGACCGTTTGGGGTCTGGTCATATCAAAAATTTGATGATGATTCATTAGTTGCAATGGAATCAATTCCACAATGTTGATCATTGATGGCTATTCAATTCAAAGCCCTAATTGAAGGTTCCTTGAGTTGAAATCCTAGATCAATTGGGTTCAAAACCCTAATTGATGGTCTAATTGAAGGTTTATTCAATAGTTCAAGTGATAAATAAATCAAGTACTCAATTGATAATCGGTTCATCCATTGAAATCATGAATCGTGTGAGTGTTGAAAGGACTTTTTGGTCCATTTGGTTTTGAGATGGTTTGGACCACACGATCTTAATACCGTTTGAGACCAAATGGTCTCAAGACCGTTTGGGTCCAAACGGTCTCAAACTGTTTGGGTCCAAATGGTCTCAAATCGTTTGGAGACCAAAAGTTCAATCGGTTTCAACACCTTTCTTATCCAATCAGTTTCAAGGGCAATTTGCTTAAATGGTTTTTAATCAAATGATTTATGAGAACTAAGACCATTTAGGGTATAAGTAATCAAATCTTTTTGAGGTTCAACATGGTTAATTCATTTGGATACCTCATGTAATTTAAGGTTCAATATGCTCAATCCAATTGGATACTTAATGCAATTGAAGATTCAATCGGTTAATCTAATTGATCACCTAATGTAATTGACGGATCAATTGATCAATTCATTTGGATTCCTCATGTAATTAAAGGTTCAATTTATTAAACCATTTGGAGACCTAATGTACTTAGATGATTAATATCCTAAGTGGGATTAATCATTGATGCATAATGATACAATAATTCAATATATCATGCAAACCCTAAATGCATGTATTTGAATAAAGAGTAGGCTCAATCTATTCAAGAATTGAGTAGTGGACATCCTGAATAGGATGAGAGAGAGATCCATACATGAATGATATTCATGTAACAATCAAGCTTAACACATACAAATAAATGTGATGTACAATTCGGGTATGATTCTTGATAAAGAGATCATAAAACCCTAATTGAGTTGATTAATGAACTCAAATCCTAATTTAGGGCAAGTTTGAGTGAAACCCTAAACTAGGAGGATGATGTGTTTTGAATTTAGGGTAATGACATGATTAACCCTAATTCAAGGTATCCTGATGATAAACCCTAAATAGGATGAATAGTAAACCCTAATTGTGGGTAATGGAATATAAAACCCTAATTGGGAGAAATAGTGAAACCTAACCCTAAATTGGGTATTAGTGTATGATAAACCTTGATGTGATGTTAATGGTAAGCCCTAATTCTAAAATAGGGTGAAGGTATGTGAAACCCTAATTCTGGGTTATATTATATAGCATGAAACTCTAACCTTGGACAATGAAATGATAAATCATTGGTCTTAATTGTGCAAAGGGAATGAGTAACCCTGATTAACATGAAATGGGAAACCCTAACCCTGGAAAGGGAATAGTGGTGTTACCCTTTAATAGTTTGAAACTGAAATATGATTGATATATCTATTATCATGTGTGCTAACCATGCAGGTATCTTGAGAACATAGCCAGGTATGAGCTATGATACATTATTCATTAAAATTAATTATTGGGCTTTGTGTGCCATAATATTCCTTGTTGCTTAGTAAATGGTAACAAGTGAGTTAATGAGCCTCAAGTTCCATAAGAGATGTTTGTGTAGAAAGTGTCATGTTTACCTTGGTCAAATGACTTAAAGGTGATAATTACCTGAAAAAGTGGTAACAGTGCTTAGTGATGAGCTAAGGGTTTGAATACCCAAAACCATACGATTATGGTATTGAGATTGTTAAGGGATGATAATTCCCAGTATTGAAATAAGGGACTGAGATCCCAATGTCTTATAAAGACTGAGAAGTAACTGATGAAAATAGTACATGTTTCTTTGTAGCACTTATTCTAATAAGTTGTGTTTGAAAACTTGGTTGATGCTAAAAGAATATGATAATGTACTTAATTAATTAAGTGATACCATAGAATGTAGTTGCCCTGACCACATATCCATCAACGTCAGTATTAGATGGATGGTGAAACGAGTCTTACTCGGAACACATATTTTTGAATATGTGGGGGTAATTGGGCAAATATATCCTTATGTCCCATAGGAATGGCTACAGGCTATGTCCTATGTACGAGATTGGTTTCATACCATACCCCAATATGAGTATGGCTACGGGCCATGACGTCTCATTATAAAACCAGGCATTGGCTACGGGCCATAACCCTGAAGAGAGTATATGATACAGGCTATAACTCTACAGCAAAGATGCCAATATACCCTACCAAGCTAATTGCAGTTTGACGCATGATGTCTCTACTAAAGTAGTCTCGTACTGACTGAAACAGATGAGGTCATGGAATCTGGCTCTCCCATTGACCTTGTGTGATATCGATGCTTTACGTAATCATGGTCGGTTGGAGTATGAGCGGTATATCTCATCTCCTCAGGGCATAATCTTAAGAATGTTTGTAAAATATAATCAGTCATGTAGCGTATTGCATAAGATTGAAATACGAGAAACACTGATTGATGTTATTATGTTTAGCATGTTCTAGATACATAAATGTTATATATTCTCTCCAAGTCCTTATTAAATAAGAGACATGCTGCTTTATCAAGTTATAGCTTAAATGCTTGAATCAAAATGTTGCTTTAATCTGCATAGATATTGATTTATCTGCTGTTAAATATATGATTCCACTGTTCAGTTTATTTCTATTAAACTACAATAATAATGTTTCCGGAGGAGAGTTATATCTCTCGCTGAGGTAATTTTATAATTGTCTCACCTCCGTGGAATTCAACATTTTTAGGTGGACGTAGATGAGGTAGAGATAGAAACCCCATAAAAAGGGAACAACAGCAGCAGTAACAACAAGGACAACAGTGAATCCTCAGGTGGAGACACTGACTGTCATGTCCTGTATATAGAGAGTCCTATGTATCGTCTATGTATTCTCAGGTCCTAGGAGTTAGTGATAGTGTTTTTATAATTGATCTGAGATTTTGGCATGATGCCTCGAGGATCCTTCTACTTGAGCTTTTAATTAAGCAAGTGATGTATATATATATCCTCAAGAAGAAATGGTACAAAGAAAGTACTATGTGAACCAGGATGTAAATGTAATATTATGGTTCTTGTTTTAAAAGTTTTCCTGAGAATGGATCTCTTGGTAAATGGTTTTAATTTTTAGTGATTTTCAATCATTCCGATGTTAATAATATGCTTCCACATTAGTTAATCTTGTTTTTGTGAATCGTTCATCACAATTTAGTGGTATCAGAGCTCTAGGTTCACTGAGTCTATAGAGACATAGGATTAAGGTTGTTGAGTCTGTTCTAGTTTCTTCCAGTTATCTGATAGTGTCTTCTGCTCATATAGGAGGAGAAGAAGAACTAAAGATGTCTGGATCACACGATGAACATGTTGCTGAGAGCACCGTTGCTTCACCAGGAGGAGGTGGAAGAGATCAAGATAGGTAAGATCTTGTACCTGAACAACCCTAGTTCAATCAAGCTGATATGGGGAACCCAACCTTCCAAGCTATGTTTGGGCAGTTTATGGTAGCCATGACTCATATGACAGATAGGATGCCATTACCTGCACCTAGGGAACCTACCCACCATGAAGGATAGGGAGCTCACAAGACATTTGAATGACTTCAGCGGGTTGGGGCCATAGATTATGTTGGCACATCTGATCCAGCTGATGCAGACTTATGGCTGACTGAGCTAGAGAAAGCCTTTAGGATCCTTAATATCCCTGATGATGAGAAGGTGAGATATGATGTATACTTGTTGAAAGGTAGTGCTGGTCATTGGTGGACCATTAAGGAGGGCAAGAGGCCAGGTGCTGAGATTGGATGGGAAGAGTTCCGATGAGAATTCGTCAGTAGATACTTTCCCAAGACTTTTTTGGATGAGAAAATTACTCAGTTTGAGCGGATTAGGCAGGCAAAAATGAACATTAGCGAGTATGAGGTTAAGTTCATGGAACTTTTATGGTTTTGTCTACATATGGCATCTACTGATGAGGAGAGGATACAATGTTTTGAGAAGGGGTTGAACGCTAAATTAACCACTCCGGTGTCTGCTTTAGAGAACCAAGAGAGGTTTGCCACATTCATAGAGTCTGTAAGAAGGATAGAAAGGTATGTGATCGAGAAGTGATAGACCAGTAATAAGTAAGTGTATCCTCAGTTTCATGGACAAAGGTTCGAGGGTTTCGAGAAACTAAGGTTTTCTACACTGGCAGCACCACAGAGGTTCAATACCCAGACGCTGTGGATGTCAAGTAGGGGTAGAGGGCGTAGTTTTCCTCCGAGTAGAGCCCCTAGCATAGCATCAAAATCAATAACTGGACCCTCTAGACCACATCAACAGAGTAGAACTTGTCATCGATGTGGACTAGTAGGACATCTGGCAAGGGATTTCCCAAAATGGAATGTAGTAGTGAATCAACCCCCAAGACAGAGTCAGCAAGGTTCTCAGAGAAAGCCGTTTTCTAGTGGTACGTGAGGATGTGGACAAGCATCCCAGGCAGGATCTTCTGCATCCAATAATAGAGAACAGGGCCAACAGTAGGCAATGAAGAGATTCTATCCAATGAATCAGCCTGAGGCAGTAGTTAATCCACGAGTTGTGACATGTCAGGTGGAACTATTTTATTCTAATATGTCTTCATCCTGTTTTATATCTGTGTTAATTGATCCGGGTGCTACACATTCCTTTATCACTCGAGAAGTGATATATGACAGCAACATGATTGTCAGACATAGAATGGATAGTTTGTTGCTAGAAACCCCTTTGTTGGGATCTGTAGTGCTACGGGAGGTGTGTTCTCCCTGCACTCTTATCTTTTCTGAACATCGAATTCAAGTGGATCTTATACCACTTGAGATGCACAGATTTGATATAATTCTTGGAATGGACACCCTAGAAAAGTACAAGGTTGTCTTGGATTGTGATTCCAAGTAGGCTGTGTTTACAGATGACAGTGACACATGGATCTTTCAAGGAGATAGAAAGATTCTTCCAACCTATTTAGTGTCAGCTATGGTAGTTGAGAAGTTGATGAGACAGAGATGTTGTGCATTCTTGGCTCATGTGGTAGATACCATAATGGAGAGCTCTCATCCTTCTAAAGTTCCGGTAGTCAGGGAATTTGAGGATGTGTTTCCTGAGAAACTTCCAGGTGTTTCACCGCCCCGAGAGATTGATTTTTAGATTAATCTGATTCCGGGCACGCAACCTATAGCACAAACACCGTATAGGATGGCACCTGCTGAGATGGTAGAGCTCAAGAAACAACTACAAGAGTTGATTGAGAAAGGATTTATCCGACCAAGTACTTCACCATGGGGTGCTCCGGTCCTCTTTATTAAGAAGAAGGATGGATTGATGCGGTTATGCATTTATTATAGATAGTTAAATAAAGTAGCTATAAAGAATAAGTATCCTTTTCCAAGGATAGATGACTTGTTTGATTAGTTTCATGATGCAACTGTCTTTTCTTAGATAGATCTGAGTTTGGGATACCATCAGTTGTGTATTAAGGAGGGTGACATACCTAAGTCTGCCTTTAGGACAAGGTATGGTCACTATGAGTTCATAGTTATGTCATTTGGACTAACTAATGCACCAGCTGCATTCATGGAACTCATGAATAGAATCTTTTGACCTTTTCTTGATTAGTGTGTTGTCGTATTTATAGATGACATCTTGATCTACAGTAGAGATGCTCAACAGCATGAGCAGCACCTCCGTCAGGGCTTTAACTTTGCTAAGAGAGCATAAGTTATATGCTAAGTTTAGCAAATGTGAGTTCTGGTTACCAGAAGTTTCTTTTCTAGGACACACAATATCTGTCTCAGGTATTTGTGTTGATCCTAAGAAGGTAGAACGTGTCCTGCAATGGGAACAACCGAGGACACCGATGGAGATTCGTAGTTTTCTTGGACTAGCAGGTTATTACAGGAGGTTCATTAAGAACTTTAGTTCTATAGCTTTACCCCTAACCAAGTTGACCAGGAAGGAAGTTCCTTTTGTCTGGAATGACAAGTGTTAACAATCTTTCCAGTTGTTGAAGGAAAGATTAATAAGTGCACCTGTGTTGGTGTTACCTGAGCAGGGAAAGGGGTATGTAGTTTTCTGTGATGCATCTAAGAACGGTCTAGGATGTGTGTTGATGCAGGATAAACAAGTGATTTCTTTTGTTTCTTGATAGCTTAAGAAACACGAGGAGAATTATCCGACACACGATCTAGAGCTAGCTGTTGTGGTCCATGCCTTGAAAATCTGGAGACATTATCTCTATGGAGAAACATTCCAGATTTTCACAGACCATAAGAACCTAAAGTATATCTTCTCACAATATGAGTTGAACATGAGGCAACGCCACTGGATGGAGTTAATCAAGGACTACGATTGTATAATTGATTATCATCCAGGGAAAGCCAATGTGGTTGCTGATGCTTTAAGCAGAAAATCAACAACACCAGCCTTAGATAAAGCATAGTTAAACTCCTTAGTGTGCTCTAAGAGAGATATGTTTATCTCCTTAAGGCAAGATAATGTACAACTTAAGGTATCATTGTTATCTGGGTTGTTAACTAAGATGCAAGTGAAACCTACTCTGAGACAGCAGATTAAAGAAGCACAACAGGCTGATGTTGTGATTCAACAGATCAGGTCAGAGTATGGTAGCGAGAAACAAGATGGTTTCCATGATTCAGATGATCAGGTAGCCTGTTACCAAGATTGGATGATAGTACCTGATGTCGATAGCTTAAGAAAGTTAGTCCTGGAAGAAGCTCATTCTTCGATGTATGTTATGCATCCAGGAAGCACCAAGATGTATCATAACTTAAAAGATATGTATTGGTGGCCTGGATTGAAGAAAGATGTTGCTGAGTTTGTTATGCAGTGTTCGGTGTGTCAGTAGGTTAAAGTTGAACATCAGAAGCCCACAGGAACAATGCAACCTCTACCTATACTGCAGTGGAAATGGGATCATGTAACCATGGAGTTTGTGATTGGTTTGCCAAGAACAACCAAAAGTCATGATTCCATTTGGGTGATAGTTGATAGGTTGACTAAGACAACACATTTCATTCCTGTTAAAACAACCTACACTGTTGAGAAGCTTGCACATATATATATAGATGAGATAGTGTGTTTGCATGGGATTACAGCTACTATCATTTATGATAGAAGCCCCCAGTTCACAAGTCATTTTTGGGAGTGGCTCCATAAAGCTTTAGGTATGCAGTTAAGGTTTAGTACAACCTTTCACCCATAAATGGATGGACAATCAGAAAGGATCATACAAACTTTGGAGGACTTACTTATAGCATGTGTCCTTCAATTTGTAGGAAGTTGGGATCTACACCTGAGCTTTATAGAATTTTCTTATAATAATAGTTATCGGCATAGTATTGACATGGCACCGTATGAAGCTTTATATGGTAAATGTTGTAGATCTCCTTTATGTTGGTATGAAATAGGGGAGTATCAACTTTTGGGTCCTGAGCTTGTGTAGCAAACAACTGAGAAGATTAAAGTAATACAACAACAGTCAAAGACTGCATAGGATAGACAGAAATCATATGCTGATAAGCATCGTAGACCTTTAGAATTCCAAGTTGGAGACATAGTATACCTCAAGGTCTCACCTTGGAAAGGTATCCTTAGATTTGGAAAGAAGGGGAAGTTAGCTCCTAGATTTATGGGGCCTTATCCAATCATTGAAAGGATGGGAAAGGTAGCCTATAAGCTGGAGTTACCACCTGATCTGCATAGATTGCACCCAGTGTTCCATATCTCCATGTTGAAAAAGTGTCATCCTGACACAGAGTTAGTTCTGCAACCTATGGAGGTAGAACTAAATGATGATATATCATATGTTGAAGGACCTGTGTTGATTCTTGATAGAAGAATCAAGAAACTAAAAAAGAAAGACATTTGTCTTGTAAAAGTCCTCTAGAACCACCGTGGCATTGAATAAGCTACATGGGAACTAGAGGAAGAGATGAGGAGGAAATACCCTACTCTTTTCTCTTAATGTTTTTGTTGATGATTTCGGGGACGAAATCCTTGTAAGGGGTGGATAACTTGTAACATCCCTTACCTGGGTTATGCTTTAACCCTAGGTGTTTTGCTTAATAAAGTTGATTAGATGCTTGCTCTTATCTTTTGAAAATTAATTAAGGCTCAAGAGGAACTCACATTTCAATTTTAGTCCTTTTTGAATAATGTTGAAATGATATTTTACTTGTTTTGGACTAAAGTGCAAATTACCCAAGTTGAGGGGTTAAATTGCAAATTGTGCATGATAATATGTTCCTCATGTGTTAAAGCATCATGAGAATGAAGATGATGCAGAGGTATGGCTTGTGGCAGCCTGAGTACCAAGAAAGAACTGATAAAGCAATCTTTGTGCATTAAAACCTAGTTTTGGTGTCAAGTGCAATTTACCCAAAACCCAGGGTTCAATATGCAAATTATCACTTCAATAAGGTCCCTAATATTTCTTGGAATCATGTAGAGAAAATAAAATGAGAGGGGCGTCTCATTTGTATTATTTTGGAGGAAAAAGTCTTGATATTAAAATAATCAAGATTTAAGCATAATTGGAACTTTATTTCAATTTAATGTAAAAATAAATAAAATAATTGAAGAGCCTTCAACCAAAAATGAGATGGCTGAATTTTCTCAAGTGTGAAAACCCTTTTGCCTTTTCTAGCCTGCGAAATATCTCAAAGCAAGTGGATAACTCACTCACATTAAGATAAGAAAAACAAAAATCCACTAACTTTAGGATATTAATATTATAAGGGTTAAGGTGCTTAATTTGCTTTTCTTTAAATCATGGATAATTGAAGGGAATAAGAGGCAAATAAGATATCCTCGTCCCTAAGGAAGATAAAGGGGCAAGTGGCAAGAAAAAGGAAGAGATAATTCCTACTTTCTCTCTCTTAAATGAATTTTTAATAAAATTCACATATATGTTCCTTTATCCATAGAATGAAAGGGTAATTTCGAATCCACTTCTTCTCTTTGCTTGAAAAAATACATTGGGAGCTTTTAAGGACCAGGGAGACGACCCCCAACCTGTTGGTAAGCTTCTTGACTTCCTTTCACCTTGAATTCATGGTGGAAATTACAAACAATGCATGATTTCTTCTTATCTCGATCCCATCTTCAATTCTAACCATTCCTTTTCACTCAAAGCTTGAGGATGAGCCTTGGAATAGTGAAAGGAGTTGCATCCACCATTGTTGACGTGAGCTTGGAGTTTTGAAGCTCAATTGAAGGTGGGTTATATAACTTGAATCCCTCTACATTGTTATTCAACTATCAATCTTGCAATTTCGTTGATTCCTTCATATTCTTGATTAATTGTTGGTTGAAATTGGTAATTCCATGAAATCAGAAGTACTAAGATCTACTGGGATGAAGGTGGATGATTATGACATCATCTTGGACACATTTCCTAAAGAATTGTACTTCATTCGGTTTCAACAAGTTGCACATTCGGTTTCAACAAAACTGTTTGAAAGCAAACGGTTTCATCAAATTGTTTGAAGCTAAATGGTTTCAAACCGTTTGGGAGAGTTGAACAGGGTTTACCGTTTGGAAAAATTGATGCTAATATTGATGGTTGATGACCCATAAAATTTTATTGATTAATTCCAAAGGGTTCATTAGTTTAAGGTTGATCAATTAGCAAACCCTAATCGGGTTAAGTGCTGAAATTCAATTTGGTTAACTTAGATTTTTGGGTGATTGAGCCCAAACAGTCTCAAGACCATTTGGGTGCCGCCCAAGACCATTTGGAGGTTTAGGGTTAAGTATGGATGAGTAATTGAAGGTCCAAAGATACCAAATTGAAATGCAATTAAGTGTTGATTTGATGATCAATCTAATGATCTAAACCCTAATGAAATTTCACAAAATCCAAGGATAGGATGAGGCAAACGGTCTCAAGACTGTTTCGAGGTCATCCAAATGACCTCAAGACCGTTTGGGGTCTAGTCATATCAAAATTTTCATGATGATTCATTAGTTGCAATGGAATCAATTCCACAATGTTGATCATTGATGGCTATTCGATTCAAAGCCATAATTGAAGGTTCCTTGAGTTGAAATCCTAGATCAATTGGGTTCAAAACCCTCATTGATGGTCTAATTGAAGGTTGATTCAATAGTTCAAGTGATAAATAAATCAAGGACTCAATTGATAATCGGTTCATCCATTGAAATCATGAATCATGTGAGTGTTGAAAGGACTTTTTGGTCCATTCGGTTTTGAGATGGTTTGGACCAAACAGTCTTAAGACCGTTTGAGCCCAAACATTCTCAAGACCGTTTGGGTCCAAACGGTTTCAATACCGCCAAAGTTCAATCGGTTCGAACACCTTTCTTGTCCAATTGGTTTCAAGGGTAATTTGCTTAAATGGTTTTTAGTCAGTTGATTTATGAGAACTAAAATCGTTTAGGGTCTAAGTAATAAAATATTTTTGAGGTTTAACATGGTTAATTCATTTGGATACCTCATGTAATTGAAGGTCCAATATGCTCAATCCAATTGGATACTTAATGCAATTGAAGATTCAATCGGTTAATCCAATTGATCACCTAATGTAATTGCAGGTTCAATTGATCAATTCATTTGGATTCCTCATGTAATTAAAGGTTCAATTGATTAAACCATTTGGAGACCTGATGTACTTAGATGATTAATATCCTTAGTGGGATTAATCATTGATGCATAATGATACAATAATTCAATATATCATGCTAACGCTAAATGTATGTATTTGAATAAAGAGTAGGCTCAATCTAATCAAGAATTGAGTAGTGGGCATCCTAAATAGGATGAGAGAGAGATTCATACATGAATGATATTCATGTAACAATCAAGATTAACACATAAAAATAAATGTGATATACAATTAAGGTATGATTCTTGACAAAGAGATCATAAAACCCTAATTGAGTTGATTAATGAACTCAAATCCTAATTTAGGACAAGTTTGAGTGAAACCCTAAACTAGGAGGATGATGTGTTTTGAATTTAGGGTAATGACATGAGTAACCCTAATTCAAGGTATCTTGATGATAAACCCTAATTAGGATGAATAGTAAACCCTAATTGTGGGTAATGGAATATAAAACCCTAATTGGGAGGAATAGTGAAACCTAACCCTAAATTGGGTATTAGTGTATGATAAACCTTGATGTGATGTGAATGGTAAGCCCTAATTCTAAAATAGGGTGAAGGTATGTGAAACCCTAATTCTGGGTTATATTATATAGCATGAAACTCTAACCTTGGACAATGAAATGATAAATCATTGGTCTTAATTGTGCAAAGGGAATGAGTAACCCTGATTAACATGAAATGGGAAACCCTAACCCTGGTAAGGGAATAGTGGTGTTACCCTTGAATAGTTTGAAACTGAAATATGATTGATATATCCATTATCATGTGTGCTAACCATGCAAGTATCTTGAGATGATGAAGATAGCCAGGTATGAGCTATGATGCTTGACCGGCCTAAATCGCGCGTCCTAAATTTGGAGGCAGATTTGAGGTAGTCGAGCTTTTACATTTATAAACCCGAATCCTTCTAGGCCCCCGCAACTTTGTTTACGGGGTCGAAGTAGATATACGGGGTCGAACACAGGGACAAGGGGGGTAGTGTTGAGAACCCAGAATCGACACGCTACACTCCGGCAGGTAAAAAGAGATTATAAATTCCCCAGAAGGGAAGCGTAAAGATGTCACAAACAAAATAAGAAAACTATCTCCAAGTGGAGTTACTAGAAAGATTTAAGGTTTTAAGAATTTAGCAGTTTTTTAGGGGTTTTCATGCAATAGAAACCGAAAGATAACACTAGAGCTAGAGTAAGGTACGAAGGATAAAACTACTACAAAACAAGCGGCACCAGTAACACCCTACACCCCTCCTCTCAGAGCGGGCACCTCTAACCAAGCCTCGGCACCCCTCTCGAGGTTGCTGGGCTCAAAGTTAGAATGGAATGTTACTGAAACAACTCTGTTCCAGGCACTCTCGTACTCCAGAATCGGACCAAACACTAGAGCCACAACACAACTCTCGAAGTTGTTGCGACGGGAAAACACGATTCGGTAGCTATGCGAAACGTGATCCAAAACATGCAAGCTAGAGTTCGGACATCAAACATAGAAGTCATCCAACATATTGCACCAAGCATAGAGCAAAAAGTAATTAAGCATTTCCATTTCTATAAACACTAAAGGTCTTAATTAGAATTAAATGACAGAATTAAAGGTATGTGTCGCCTTCTTGATGTAGAAGGACGACAGGCTACAGTAACCATCCCGCCTGATATCAGACAGGGGGCCTAGCCCGATACAGCCGTGTCGGACGGCACGCTCTCTCAAACGGCACACCGCGACGGGCAACTGCATCGCTCAAGGACCTGGCCGATATGCTCAAGTCGGGCGGTACACCCTCTCGGGCGACACGCCTGATGGGCGGAGCGTATCGGGTTCGTTATCGTGTCGGGCATGGAGCTGCGTATCCTATTGCCGGGCACTGGTGTCGGGCACTCGTGTCGCGTATCTACATTGGCCGATATCGGCTCCCAGTGTCACGCGGTGCAGTCCTAGGTGAACCAGTCCCCTCCCTCTCGGGATGAGGAAGAGCTCACCTAGTGTCGCCCGGTACGAACACTGGAGCACGATACGCCTGCTCTCGCAGTCTCCTCCGAAGATCACTCGACTATCCGAAACCTGAAGTGACCAAGCTTGTCCGAACTTTCTAAGCTCTCTTTTCGGCTCCCTGTAGCTGCTACTTATAGGCAGCTGGTCATGAGAAGATATGGTGCTCGAAACGCCACGTGTCCTACTTTCTGCCGTTCAGTTGGTGGTCGGCAGACGCGGGTATCGCCCGGTATCGCTCGACACAAGGAGGTCAGCTGTCGGGCGTCGAGGCGAGAGGCGCCTGCCGGTGGGTGGCTGATATCGCGTGGCACATAGAGTAGTTGCGGCGTGCTCGGCTCCCTATCGGGTAAAGAGCTCTGTCATCCATCGGTACCCTATCGCGCGGCATTCTTGCGTCGCACGTCGTCGTATCGTGCAGCCCCGCCGGTCAGCGTGTGTATCGGGCGTCAGGGGGGGTGAGATAGTCTTGGACTTATTTGCGGGCCGGAACGGCCTTATTGGTGCTAAATGGGCCAAAATAGGAGGAAACTCTGCAAAAGATGGAAATATTGGACTGAGAGCATTGCTTGGCTAATTATTGCGAAATTGCATATAAAATAGAGGAAAATGGCAAAAAGGGCAGTTTTGATAACAGAATAAAGGCCAAAAACGTCACGAAAATTGGTGTTATCAACTCCCCCAAACTTAGCTTTTTGATTGTCCTCAATCATTATTTAAACTTTATTTGGCGATGCTTCTTCTTGCGTAGTATGCTTCCCAGGCTAAGATGTAAAACAAGTATCATAATTCCTTTAGAGATAATGCTACCTCATTACGAATAAAAGACTTCATCTTTCTTGCCTTATTGTTTAAGTGAGATTATTCTCTACAACTTCGGCGAGACGTTGTTGTATGATTCCGAAGTTAGCTTCCACACCAAACAGCTTTATTTTCAGGGTAGAAAGTTGTGTATAGGGTAGGCTAAGGCTTTTTGGGTTTTCTTCTTGTTTCCCATCGGTCCATCCAGGTAAGGGTCCGTTAAAAGGCAAGTGGTCCCTGCAGTCCAAGCCAGTTGGCTTTAGAGCAGTGATTTCACATCCTACGTACCACAGCCCCGAATCTACCATGCCTAAAGATGGGTACTTTTGGGAAACAAGTGTGTGTATATTTTTTTTCTTTTATTGGGCACAACTCTCATGCTTTTATTCATGCTCATAAGGCTTCTCTCTCTTTTTAGGATTTTTTTCTGGTAAGGGGAAACAAAGAGATTCTTGCTGTTTGGGCAGCTTTTTCCTTCTCCATACTCGTCTCTTAGCTGTTTGCGAGATTATTATATTTTTCAAAATTTTTGACATGGCAAAACATATTCTTTTGTTCATTTGAAGCAACACTATCAAAAAGATATAACAGGACTTGCATCATATTTAGCATAAAGAAAATAAACTTGGCAAACAGTTGCATCAGGGTTTTTACTAATATAGCGACTTTGTACATATGCATGGGAACAAAATAAGCAAAATTTTCATAAATTTCAAAATTTTATATGAACATGTATATGTATCAAGATGAACAAAAGAATCAAAAGATTAAGTTAGAAAATTTGACAGAATTTTGTACCTCCCTCACTGGTACCATGGTACCCCCCCAAGCTTACTCCACACTCTGTCCCAGAGTTGTGAAGTAGATTAGGCAAGGTAATGTTAATCCAGTGAGGGTTAGCCGACGAGCGCGCCTTCGTCAGATAGAAGCTCCCACACATATTCTCCTCTTTTGCTGTGGTAATCGATGAGATGGAGCTGGTCAGTCGTCTCTTTATTCGCTATCCATTCCTGGACGTGGATGCCGCAGTCATTGGATAATGGGATCTATTGTGGGATGCGGTGGCAGAACTGAAGTTTGTGCCATTTGTTTGCTTCTGTGTCCAGGAATGGTTGTATCATCTTTGTCACCCCATCATAGTATTTCCGAGTTAATCGTTCGACGAATGACATCAGTTCTGATGTACACAGCACTAGATGGTTCTTGTTACCGTCCGAGCTGTTGTAAAAGATTCATGCTTGTTGTTAGGTGTACACCGTTAGGAGCGTCCAGTGGTTATAATGAAGAATTGGCAGGAAGATTTGGCTAGGGACTCCGCTTTCCAACTCTTCCAGGAAAAGCTTCTATGCTCCTGATTCGTCGGCTAGGCAAACGTCGTTAAACAGCATAGGATGGGCTATATATGCGTGATCGAATTTTGGTTGTAAAATTTGGACGCAAGCGGTTAATACCGATACCGACAAACATCCTCCTCTTTAACCACGTCCCTTAGCTCATCAATTGGGACTACGACATTGCTCGCCTTGTAAATGACATCCCTCGGGGTAGCATCTGCTAACTTCAGAAGGATTACATCTACCTGATCCTGCGTGAGCGTAGCACACGAGAAACGGTCGAAGTTTTTTATCATCCCTTCTGTGGCTTTAGGCGAAGCAGTTTCTTCCATCCCGTGCACTTTCTTAAGGACCATCAGCTCCTTGCCTGCCCCATGTTTGACGGTCACCACTTTTCTTCTTTTTCTGAGGGGCTGCTGGACTGAGAAGAGTCTTCATCTAGGTCACTGTCCATCAGCTGCTCCGGTACCACAACGTCCCAGAAATAGCGCTTGTCCTTGATCAGCAACATGGCGTAGGTGCCCCTGCATTGATAGAAACAATGGCCCCTAAGGGCCCTCAAGTTGCCAAATGTACTGAGCACCTCAATGGCACTTAAGACGACTAAGGCGCTGTTTCTGCTTCCCTCTTCAGCCTGAATGGGGAAGTTGCGAATAGAGAAGAAGTTCCAAATGTTGCCATGGCGTTTGGCTCCTCGCTTGATAACTCTTTGAAGACGCACCGGTAGAAGCCTCATGTTTTTGTCTTCAGGGCGGCTGAAGGCGACCCCGGAGTGCGGCACCTCGTTGTGGTTGCAGTTCAGGAGCCGGACTTCATGGTTCCTTAGGTCTGCTACGCAGAGGAACCATATGTTGCGGTGCTTGTACGGTGCCAACACGAGGTTAGGGTTGTGCTCGTCAATGTGTTGTAGCATGTTTGACACCGCAGAGGAGTCTAGTTCTCTGCACATCAACCTTCTCACCAAGGTCGGGGTGGCACAGTATATTTTCTTCCGACCTGTCCTACTATCGATATTTTCTATTATAGCATTCTCGAGGACCCTGAATAGCCTTTTTCTGACGACGGCCGTCGATCGGAACATGTTGCGGAGTGTTCCCCATTGTACGGAGAAGTAGCTGTCGCTCCAGACGATGTCTTCTTCATCTGCCTGCGATCTTAGGACCCTGTCTAGCAGTTTCTAGTCTCTGATCGACAGGTAGCCGATGGCCCTTCTGTCGAAGTCGGCCATTTCGAAGGACGGTATCTCTGATGGCTCACGGAACCTGTCTGCCATCGAGCGTCTACCTCAGGGGAAGTGTCTTTCATTGGCTGCGTACACGTCCCCCTTTTCTCCCTCCGACTCATCTGAAGAGTCTGTCCCGATGCTGACATCTCCGTTATCATCTTCAATATCATCCAGGGGAATTGCAGGATTTTCTTCCTCGGGACCTACGGAGCTCGCCTGTCCTGCTGGAGCTCCGTCGGTGGACTTCGGTTGCGTCCCCTCCTCGGGCATTGAGGATCGCCCGCTGGAGGAGGAGGGTGATGCTGATGTCGAGGGAGACGCTGATGAAGATGATGGAGATCCACGGCTCGGAGGTGACGGCGACCGTCTCGGCTGCCTTTGACGCGGATGGTCATCCCCTCTATCCAACCTCTCCTCGATTTTGTCGAGGCATTGGAGAACTTGATGCATTATTGAATTTACGGCCTCTAGTCCGCTCAGCAGCTCTCGCTCTTGGTTGCTCAGCCTGTCTTGAACAGACGCATATTTGCGGGTTAGGGAAATACAAATTTTAGAGTTGGTATCTGTTACCTCCCGCAACCTGTCGAGCTCGTGCCCGAGCGTCATTCCAAGCGATGGGGAAGCTCCGGTAGATCTTCCTCCCATCCTCACGACCTCTTTCTCATGTGATGGCTTACCAGGCGTGGTAGACTTTACGTAAACAGTTTGCTTCGCCGATGCCACCAGGCGGGGCGATGGCGCTACTTCAGTAGCTATCGCCTTGCCTTTTCGTCGGCGAGGGGACGACTGTGGTGCAGGCGAACTTCGGTTCACCTCTGCACTGTCGACGACCTCCTCTCCTACTATAAAAGGCGACACAGGTTGCGGCGTAGGTGTCATCTGAGCTCCCTCGAGCTCCATCCTCAGGGTCTCGGCGAACACCGCATTGCTAGTGCTCGGCTCAGGTTCTTCTTCTGCCTCTACAGGCATTTCAAGGATCACAGGGGCTGCGGCCGTCTCTTCTGCGGCAGCTCCCGAAGTTTCTGTCTCGGTGACCCCAACGATCACCGGTTCTTTGTCAGCTACCACCCTTCTTGTTGAGGCGGCAGCTGATATAGCTGGAGCGACTACAACCCTATTGGCAGTTGTAGCCGGTAGCTCTGGAACTACCCCTTCTCGGGCTTTGGTGGCTGTGGTGGGGGCTGCGCCTTTTGCTACAGCTTCAATCTCGAATGTAGTGAACACCAACTTGTCTACGTCGTAGTTGGTGCAGCGAGGGAGCGGGAGGAGTGTATTTGTCCTTGCGAACTTATAGAAATAGTCCCCCCCTCCTAATGATGCTGGTCCTCATCAGGTACTTGGTGTCAAACACCTCATCGCCTTGCATCCTTGAAAGGCTGCGCAGCTCTTTTGGGTACCCAAGTCCTACTGTGATTAGGTTGACGATGCCACCCATGCAGTATTCCTTCGTAGCTTCCTTCATCGGATGTAGTCTGTTCAGTAGAAATCGTCCGAGGTTGATCACTCGTCCCTCCATTATGTGCCACATGACCTGGAGCTCTTCCGTGTATATGTTGTTGGATTCGTACTTGTTGAACAGGAGGCATGCCACCAGTTTGTGTACTATCCTCCAGAAGCATGAGTGTATAGCAGCTACCTTCTTTCCCGGCTTGAACGAAGATTCGCCGGTTAACGTGTTCCAGAGCTTCACGGGATCGAACCCGTCTCCTTCGGTGACTCTCTCACCGTTGTCCATCAGGTTCCTCTCCTCCTCACTTGAAGAGAAGATCTGGTTCAGAAACGTTTTGGAGATTGTGCACTCCGAGTTGTAGAGTCGGGCTTGGAGTCTGTCTGGCCCTCCGAATTCTTTTCTCTCCGCCGGTGAATTTCTCACCCGGTGGAGGGAAGACATGAACTCCATTGTCAGCCTAGTGTATGAGGAAGACCTGCTGAAGCAGATTTTCTTCAGACCCGCCACGACGAGGACGGCTTTCAGCCTCTTCTTGATTCCCAGATCAGCAAATGAGGCTTCATGGCAGAACCTACTGGGGTGGTAGATTTTGGGCACCAGCTCAGCGTATCGGTGAGTATGCTCTTCGTTCCTTGGCTCGAAACTCACCGCCAAGGCTTCCAGGATTGTTGCTGCTACTGGGGGCGTTGGAGTTAAAATTGGAGTTGGAGTTGCCGCTTCTCCAACCCTGGCCCTCTTTTCTGTTGTAGAGGTCTCGGTTGGTCTTGGGTTCGGACGCTTCCGCCCGGCGTTGGAGGGTTCAGCCGCAGTCTCAGGGTAGATCCTCCTACCCTGAGAGTCAACGGGGACAACAGTCATCTTGGTGCAGGCCATCTCTGTAGGACAATAAAAGAAATACTTTGATTAAATATGTTGGCCTTCAAAAGAAGTATATAATAAAGAATAAATATGTGGCCCGGGGTTTTTTTATATATACAAAGATTGCCTGGCCCCCGCCCCCCTCAGTATCGGGCGACACACACGGTCCTGAGGTGAAGTCATGTGGCCGATACTAGGGACGGGTATCGCCCGATACGACAAGGTGATAGGGTGACAAACGTGCGGCCGTGTCGGGCGATAAAAGATGCCAGATACGGCTCGTATATAAAAGGGAAAAAGCATGTCGCCCGGCACAAAACCTTTAGATCGATACAAAAATGGACGACACGACTATCGTCTGACATGGCATATCGGGCAATAGTTACTAAAAGATACGTTGCGCGATATGCATGTCGGGCGATACGAAACTGCTCAGCTAACAAGGCCGATAATCTATACATGTTAACAGAGAACGCGTCGGGCAGCATAGACTGCCGCGTGATAGATCTACCAGGCTATATCTACCGGGCGATAGGTCTGTCGGGTTGTACCTCACAGAGTTCGGGACTTCTGCACGTTACGAAGGCAAGGGGGTGTCGCGCGACACGGGAGCAAAAAGCACAAAGTCCTTTACACGATACGGGAGTACGAACACAGTAATACAGGTAGCCCGACACGGTAAAACTTGTTCTCATATATATAGCAAACTCAAACTCGGCGGTGAAAACACGGCAAGCAATCCCGGGCATGCATCGGCCGATAGGGCAATTCATTCCCGAGACGGACAGTCCATCCGTCGGCCTAAGGGTGATCAGTCCTTTGGCACGATCATCACGGGCTCATGCCGTCTAGGAGCGTCTTTTGTCATGGCTTTAGCGATGCCCGAAAACACTATTTGCATGATGTTGTGCATCCTACTGGAAGAGTTGCTTTCCGTTACGACCAACTTGAAAGCGAAAAGGGGTAACAAAAGCGGTTGAGGAGTAAAACATCACTGGCCCGAAACTAAGGTCCCGGCCTCAGCTAGAATTACCCATCCCGTCCTATAGAATACTTCGGTGACCCACAAAACAGAGTCAGCGCATGTGGCGCTTGAACTGACTCGGGCCTTATTACATCCCAAAATGTTTGTAATGTTTTTCTTACAGGAAAGTAAAAACGTCCTATTCTAGGAATCAAAAAGACAACTTGGGTTGCCTCCCGAGAAGCGCTGCGTTTCACGTCTTTAGCTGGACGCTCAAAGTTTCTTCTTCCTGCATCTTCATCCTTGCTTCTGCGGTCATTGCCTTGTTCTTTTCGCCGGTTCGGTATTGGACGGAATCCTTCCCGATGGGTTCTTCACAATTTCAGCCAATTGAGCTAGTTGCTGGTCGATCTGGCGTTGGTGCGTCTACATGTCTGCCAGTTGTACCTGCAACGAGTTCAAGACACCGGAATTTGATAACGCACTCTGTGCCAGTTGATTGTTGATCATATCTTGCTTCTTAACAAAATCAAATAACTGGCCAATCACGTCTGTCTGGCCCGTGCCCTTGCTTTGTTAGGCCCTTGATACTTCCCCTGTGCTTGGAAGTTCCCTCTGTTTGATGGGAAATGAGTGTTTTTGGGGTATTGGCTTGGTCCTCCCCTTTGCTCAAAAGCCTGAGGTTGCTTGGAGGTGCTTTGCAACTGATGCCAATTTTCAGCTGCATCCTTGTTGCCATAGTTGAAACCAGGATGGTTTGGCCTTTTGAAATTCATAAAAGCCACCTTCTCGGTTTCCTCGTCATCAGATTTGGTATCACTTGATGTGTCTGGTTGGGTGTAGATGCAATTGTCTACCCCGTGTCTGCCTTCTCCACATGTTACACATTTCATTACCTTTTCGACCTGTTTCTTACCCTTTCCGCTAGATTCCTTCAGTTGCTTTACATTCGTAGCTATCCTTTGGATCTGAGAAGTGATTGTCTCCAGCGCCTTGGATTCAAAAGAAGGTCTCACACTAACCTTCTTAGCTTGGCCCCGGTCAGATCTGTCATAGTCAGTGCCGGCTTGCAGCTCGGCCATGTTCTTGATGATCTTCTCAGACCTGCTCGGCTTCTTCCCCAGGAAGTCACTTCCGGCTGCTGCGTTCAATGAAACCCTTTCTTCGGGAGTTAAGTCGTTATAGAAGGTAGTGATCAAGAACCCTTTCTTGTAGTTGTGGTGAGGGAAGCCCCTCTGATATTCTTGATACCGCTCCCAGGCTTCATGGAGATTCTCATTAGGCTTTTCCATGAATGAAGTTATCCATTGTCTGTTTCTCACTGTCTTCTCAGTCGGGTAGAACTTATTTACGAATGCATCCGCCAATGCCCCCCATCCATTCAAAGACTGGTGGGGTAACCCAAGATACCAGGATAGGGCCTTATCTTCTAAGGAGAAGATGAAGCCTTTGCAATAGATCACCTCCTGGGGAAACCCCCCGCATCTTGATAGTATCACAGATGTTCTTAAAAGCATCCAAGTGGTGATAGGGATTGTCATTTTTAGAACTCCCTCTAAAACTTTTGTTATGAATCATAGAGATAACAGACGGCTTGAGTTCGAAGTTTGCGGCGTTGAATCGCAGAACGACGACAGGGCATCTGGAATTGTTTGCCTTAGTGGAGGCTAGCTCCCTTAAAGTCTTTTCTTCTTCGCCTGAATCGTCGTTGTTGCTGCCTCCCTGTTGTTCTTGGTTTTGGTGTCCCCTGTGTCGATGACGGTGACGACGCCTGACATGGGGGTCGCCTTCCTCGGAGTGCTCCGATTCCTGATCTTCCTACTGATCATTTCCATCGTAGCGATCGTTGCCACTCGGCGGAGGTGATTCATCACTAGGCCTTCCCTACTGTTGACCTTCAACTTGTTGCGGGTTGACACGGGGTGGCATGATGTCGATGACTGTGCTCGGTCGATCGGTTGAATGGTGTCGGATCTCGGTGGTACAGGGATCTTTCTTTCAGGGTTCCTGAGAGAAAGACACGAAAAATCAAGTCAGAAAATTGAATTATTTAGCTTAGGCTAAGAATAATAGTAAGGAGAAAGAATAAAGAAAAAGGGTGTTGTCAAGCTCATTTCCAAGCTTGAGGCACAGGAGTGTAGTTAGTGGATTCGGATTCGTCTACAGTACCGTTTTTCCTTGTCCCCGGCAACGGCGCCAAAAAGTTGACCGGCCTAAATCGCGCGTCCTAAATTGGAGGCGGATTTGAGGTAGTCGAGCTTTTACATTTATAAACCCGAATCCTTCTAGGCCCCCGCAACTTTGTTTACGGGGTCGAAGTAGATATACGGGGTCGAACACAGGGATAAGGGGGGTAGTGTTGAGAACCCAGAATCGACACGCTACACTCCGCCAGGTAAAAAGAGATTTTAAATTCCCCAGAAGGGAAGCGTAAAGATGTCACAAACAAAACAAGAAAACTATCTCCAAGTGGAGTTACTAGAAAGATTTAAGGTTTTAAGCATTTAGTAGTTTTTTAGGGGTTTTCATGCAATAGAAACCGAAAGATAACACTAGAGCTAGAGCAAGGTACGAAGGATAAAACTATTGCAAAACAAGTGGCACCAGTAACACCCTGCACCCCTCCTCTCAGAGCGGGCACCTCTAACCAAGCCTCGGCACCCCTCTCGAGGTTGCTGGGCTCAAAGTTAGAATGGAATGTTACTGAAACAACTCTGTTCCAGGCACTCTCGTACTCTAGAATTGGACCAAACACTAGAGCCACAACACAACTCTCGAAGTTGTTGCGACGGGAAAACACGATTCGGTAGCTAAGCGAAACGCGATCCAAAACATGCAAGCTAGAGTTCGGATATCAAACATAGCAGTCATCCAACATATTGCACCAAGCATAGAGCAGCAAGTAATTAAGCATTTCCATTTCTATAAACACTAAAGGTCTTAATTACAATTAAATGACAGAATTAAAGGTATGTGTCGTCTTCTTGATGTAGAAGGACGACAGGCTATAGTAACCATCCTGCCCGATATCGGACAGGGGGCCTAGCCCGGTACATCCGTGTCGGGCGGCACACTATCTCAAACGGCACACCGCGACGGGCGACTGCATCACTCAAGGACCTGTCCGATACGCTCAAGTTGGGCGGTACACCCTCTCGGGCGACATGCCTGACAGGCAGAGTGTATCGAGTTCGTTATCATGTCGGGCATGGAGCTGCGTATCCTATTATCGGGCACTGGTGTCGGGCACTCGTGTTGCGTATCTACATCGGCCGATATCGGCTCCCAGTGTCGCCTGGTGCAGTCCTAGGTGAACCAGTCCCCTCCCTCTCGGGATGAGGAAGAGCTCACCTAGTGTCGCCCGGTACGAACACTGGAGCATGATACGCCTGCTCTCGCAGTCTCCTCCGAAGATCACTCGACTATCCGAAACCTGAAGTGACCAAGCTTGTCCGAACTGTCTAAGTTGTCTTTTCGGCTCCCTGTAGCTGCTATTTATATGCAGCTGGTCGTGAGAAGATATGGTGCTCGAAACGCCACGTGTCCTGCTTTCCGCCATTCAGTTGGTGGTCGGCTGACGCGGGTATCGCTCGGCACAAGGAGGTCGGCTATCGAGCGTCGAGGCGAGAGGCGCCTGCCGGTGGGTGGCTGATATCACGCGGCACATAGAGTAGTTGCGGCGTGCTCGGCTCCCTTTTGGGTAAAGAGGTGTTTCGTCCATCGGTACCCTATCGTGCGGCATTCTTGCGTCGCGCGTCGTCATATCGCGCAGCCCCGCCGGTCAGCGTGTGTATCGGGCGTCGGGGGGGGGGGGACAGTCTTGGACTTATTTGTGGGCCGGAATGGCCTTATTGGTGCTAAATGGGCCAAAATAGGAGGAAACTCTGCAAAAGATGGAAATATTGGACTGAGAGCATTGCTTGGCTAATTATTGCGAAATTGCATATAAAATAGAGGAAAATGGCAAAAAAGGGCAGTTTTTATAACAGAATAAAGGCCAAAAACATCACGAAAATTGGTGTTATCAATGCTTTATTCATTAAAATTATTTATTGGGTGTGCCATAATATTCCTTGTTGCTTAGTAAATGGTAACAAGAGAGTTAATGAGCCTCAAGTGCCATAAGAGATGTTTGTGTAGAAAGTGTCATGTTTACCTTGGTCAAATGACTTGAAGGTGATAATTACCTGAAAAAGTGGTAACAGTGCTCAGTGATGAGCTAGGGGTTTGAATACCCAGAACCATATGATTATGGTATTGAGATTGTTAAGGGATGATAATTCCCAGTATTGAAATAAGGGACTGAGATCCCAATGTCTTATAAAGACTGAGAAGTAACTGATGAAAATAGTACATGTTTATTTGTAGCACTTATTCTAATAAGTTATGTTTGAAAACTTGGCTGATGCTAAAATAATATGATAATGTACTTAATTAATCAAGTGATACCATAGAATGTAGTTTCCTTGACCACAGATCCATCAGTGTCAGTATTAACTGGATGGTGAAACAAGTCTTACTCAGAACGCATATTTTTTAATATGTGGGGGTAATTGGGCAAATATATCCGTATGTCCCATAGGAATGGCTACGGGCTATGTCCTATGTATAGGATTGGTTTCGGACCATACCCCAATATGAGTATGGATATGGGCCATAACTCCTCATTATAAAACCAGGCATTGGCTACGAGCCATAACCCTGAAGAGAGTATATGCTACGGGCTATAACTCTATAGCGAAGATGCCAATATACCCTGGAAAGCTAATTGCAGTTTGACGCATGATGTCTCTGCTAAAGTAGTCTCGTACTGACCAAGATAGATGAGGTCATGGAATCCAGCTCTTCCATTGACTTTGTGTGGTATCGATGCTTTACGTAATTGTGGTCGGTTGGATTATGAGCGGTATATCTCATCTCCTCAGGTAATAATCTTAAGAATGTTTGTAAAATGTAATCAGTCGTGTAGCATATTTGCATAAGATTGAAATACAAAAAACACTGATTGATGTTATTCTGTTTAGCATGTTCTAGATACATAAATGTTATATATTCTCTCCAAGTCCTTATTAAATAAGAGACATGCTGCTTTATCAAGTTATAGCTTAAATGTTTGAATCAAAATGTTGCTTTAATCTGCATAGATATTGATTTATATGCTATTGAATATATGATTCCACTGTTCAGTTTATTTCTATTAAACTGCAATAATAATGTTTTCGGCGGAGAGTTATATCTCCCACTGAGGCAATTTTATAATTGTCTCACCTCTGTGGAATTCAACATTTTTAGGTGGATGCAGACGAGGTAGAGACAGAAACCCCATAAAAAGAGAACAACAATAGTAGCAACAAGGACAACAATGAATCCTCAGATGGAGACACTAACTGTCATGTCCTGTATATAGAGAGTCCTATGTATCATCTCTGTACTCTCAGGTCCTAGGAGTTAGTGATAGTGTTTTTATAATTGATATGAGATTTTGGCATGATGCCTCGAGGATCCTGCTATTGGAGCTTTTGATTAAGCAAGTGATGTATATATATATATATCCTCAAGACGAAATGGTACCGAGAATGTACTATGTGAAATAGGATGTAAATGTAAAATTATGGTTCTTGTTTTAAAAGTTTTCCTGAGAATGGATCTCTTGGTAAATGGTTTTAATTTTTAGTGATTTTTAGTATTTTCTCTGTTAATAATATGCTTTCTCACTAGTTAATCTTGTTTTTGTGAATCGTTCGTCACAATTTAGTGGTATCAGAGCTCTAGGTTCGCTGAGTTTATAGAGATATAGGATTAAGGTTTTTGAGTCTGTTCTAGTATCTTCCAGTCATCTGATAGAGTTTTCTGCTCATATAGGAGGAGAAGAAGAGCTAAAGATGTCTTGATCACACGATGAACATGTTGTTGAGAGCAGCATTGCTGCACCAGGAAGAGGTGCAAGAGATCAAGATAGGGAAGAGCATGTACCTGAACAACCCCAGTTCAATCAAGCGGATATGGGGAACCCATCCTTCCAAGCTATGTTTGGGTAGTTCATGGCAGCCATGACTCATATGACAGATAGGATACCATTACCTCCACCTAGGGCACCTACCCACCATGAAGGACAGGGAGCCGGCAAGACATTTGAACGACTTCACCGGGTTGGGGCCATAGATTATGTTGGCACAGCTGATCCATCCGATGCAGACTTATGGCTGACTGAGCTGGAGAAAGCCTTTAGGATCCTTAATATCCCTGATGATGAGAAGGTGAGACATGTTGTATACCTGTTGAAAGGTAGTGCTGGTCATTGGTGGACCATTGAGGAGGGCAAGAGGCCAGATGTTGAGATTGAATGGGAAGAGTTCTGAAGAGAATTCGTCAGTAGATACTTTCCCAAGACTTTTCTGGACTAGAAAATTACTCACTTTGAGCGGATTCGGCAGGGACAAATGAACATTAGCAAGTATGAGGCTAAGTTCATGGAACTTTTGTAGTTTTGTCTGCATATGGCATCTACTGATGAGGAGAGGATACGACATTTCGAGAAGGGGTTGAACGCTGAATTAACCACTCCGGTGTCTGCTTTAGAGAACCAGGAGAGGTTTGCCACCTTCGTGGAGTTCGTTAGACGGATAGAAAGGTATGTGATCGAGAAGCGACAGACCAGTAATAAGAAAGTGTATCCTCAGTTTCATGGTCAAAGGTCTGAGGGTTTCAAGAAACCAAGGTTTTCCGCACCGGCAGCACCACAGAGGTTCAATACCCAGATGTTGTGGACGTCAAGTAGGGGTAGAGGGTGTAGTTTTCCTCCGAGTAGAGCCCCTAGCATAGCATCAACATCAGTAACTGGACCCTCTAGACCACATCAAGAGAGTAGAACTTGTCATCGATGTGGACTAGTAGGACATCTGGCAAGGGATTGCCCAACGGGGAATGTAGTAGTGAGTCAACCCCCGAGATAGAGTCAGCAAGGTTCTCAGAGAAAGCCATTTTCTAGTGGTACCCGAGGACGTGGACAAGCATCCCAGGTAGGATCTTCTGCATCCAATAATAGAGCACAGGGCCAACAGCAGGCAACAGCGAGATTCTATGTAATGAATCACAGCCCGAGACAGTGGTTAATCCATGAGTTGTGACAGTCAGATGGAACTATTTTATTCTGATATGTCTTCATCCTATTTTATATCTATGTTAATTGATTCGGGTTCTACACATTCCTTTATCACTTGAGAAGTGATATATGACTACAACATGATTATCAGTCATAGAATGGATAGTTTGTTGCTAGAAACCTCTTTGTTGGGATCTGCAGTGCTGCAGGACGTGTGTTCTCCCTACACTCTTATCTTTTCTGAACATCGCATTCAAGTGGATCTTATACCACTTGAGATGCTCATATTTGATATAATTCTTGGAATGGACACCATAGAAAAGTACAAGGTTGTCTTGGATTGTGATTCCAAGCAGGCTATGTTTACAGATGATGGTGACACATGGATCTTTCAGGGAGATAGAAAGATTCTTCCAACCTATTTAGTGTCAGCTATGGTAGCTGAGAAGTTGATGAGATAGAGATGATGTGCATTCTTGGCTCATGTGGTAGATACCACAATGGAGAGCTCTCATCCTTCTGAAGTTTCGGTAGTCAGGGAATTTGAGGATGTGTTTCCTACAGAGTCAACTCTGTGTCATGTAACACTTTTTTTAGTCAGAGAAGCATTATACATACCTTATTTAACTCAGGTGTTAAGCCTTATTGATTTGTCACCTTCTGAACTTACAACTTATGTGATAACATCCTTGACCTTGGGAGTCTTCCATACTCCTCACTTAGTTTAGCATTTCACCTCCAAGGAAATACCAGAGTTACGTTCTGTCACCCAATTGGAACTACAAGTCTTATCATACATCTGTTGTGCCACTCTAATCTGCTGACACAACACTAAACTTTCTTATGACTTATACCAACTATCCCGTTAGCTGTTTATTTTCTTGTCATAAGGAGAGGTTACTTGTCAAAGAAGAAATTATCTTAGAGGTATCTCTACATGTTATGTTTATGCAGAGCATAAACCCCTAACATATGATATCCATACTATAGTTATCTCAAAGGTAGCCCTTCTAGGTAACCAAACACTAATCATCTTATTAGGAGTCATGCTCTTATTTTCTCATACCATTAAAAGTTCTTGGATACTAGGATTATTTACCTTGGTATCCATTATATGTGCCAAAAACACATCACATACTCATCATTTCCATCTCTCTATTGTTATTACCTAAGACAAATATATAAAAAGATCTTTCTTTCATCTTGGGACATTACATATTACACATATTTATCTTGGAACCAAAGTCCAAGACAAACTGATACTTTTCCAAGTATCCATCAAAAGAACACTTATAACTCATGCACATCAAGTGTCATAAGACTCACTTGATTCCCATACCCCTGAAAGGAAAGAACACAAAGAAACATATTATTCTTATCACCCCATCATCACCCAGGGTTGTTTATCAAAGAGAAGAGATTATCATATCCTCTGATTATTACATGAACTTTCAACTATTCATGAGTCATTTACTCTTATTTGATCCTAGGTTCCTTTCCATCATCATAGGAATTATAAGGATGATTACATGTCATCACACCTTTCTTTGTTATTGTCTAGTATGTTCATGAACATTTTCTGACTTTATTTATTTTCACATCTTAGAAATGATCCTTATTCTTCACACATTCTTTATTGAATATGAATCATTTCCCTTGTTCCCTTTCACTTATCGTGAGGTTGTACTTTTTACTTCCTCAATACACATAGAGTGGTTTGAGATAAACTCAGTTTCTATTTCATTGCAGTTAGGATGGGATAGAAATATCCATGTCATATTTTCAGTTTCATTATGCTCTTTAGATTGTCTCAAAATGACTACTTGATCAAAGTAATGAGAAAGATAACAATCTAAGAGTCTCATACTTACCTTGCCTTCAATATATGAATACCTGGCTAGGGTATACAAGTACTGAGATTAGGTAGTATGCACCTTGTTTTACATTATATACTTTACTTTTCATATCATCCAAGTCATACGACTTAATATCCCCAGATTTCTCCAGGCATCTCATTTCAATCTCTACCACTTTTATATGGACAAAAGTAATTATAAAGCATTTAAAAGAATGATGGATAGAATATAAATTCTAGTCCTCATCATTTCTTCCTCCTATTCCCATAGGACAACCAAAGGGAAGTCAACAACAACAATCCTTCTTATGATTATTAGATAAAATCAAGAGAAGACATATCAGAATGAAAAAGCTCTATCTGACCGTCACCCCTCTTGGTCATCTACCACTTTAGGATGACTCAAAACATAGAGTCTAGCTATTTCATGTTGTTGCTTTTGCCTCTTTACACTATTGGGTTGTAACTTTCTTATGCCCTGCCGAGTCTGCCTTGGTTTTTGGGTCATTTCCTCCTTTCTTTTTGAACAAAATGGGAAGTATGCTCAACATGTCTATATCTATAACATGTCTTGTCCTTGTATCATGGTCTTATCAGTATCATTATCGATGTAGAAGCTAAGTCAGGAGTTCTTACAGGTGGAAAGTTAGGACTTTTACCTTTACTTAGTGACTACAGCCCTGGTGCATTAGGCATTTATTGCACTGGTGGCCCCAAAAACTTTAGCTTCTTATAACAACTAAGTAAATGTCTCTAGAATTGTAGAGACCTTTCCTTAATTCTCACCTTATTGCCCTTCCTTGGGAATTTTCACAGATGTACTATCTATCTATACTTATGGCAAAGTCTATTTTCTTGCCATATGCTAATCCTTCCCACATTTTCCACTATTCCAACATGACTATGTCATTCAGGATCCCTTTCAAAACCCAAAGTTTCTGCATTGAGGACTGGTAACCTAGGTTGTATTGCTAGTATCCAGTCCACTATATGCATCACTGTTGTCCTAACCTGCCCAATATGAGCATAAAAATTAGGATTCTCTATCTTGATTGGGTCAAGATGGGAATTCTCAGGCACTCATTCTTCTCTTGCCTGATCCCTTGCACCCTCTCCTGGTGCAACAACATTGATCTTAGCAATGTGTTCCTTGTATTCTCCAGTCATTTTTAAACTTCACCCTTTCGTCTGCATAGGTAGAAGTCACTATAGGGTATACTGGAGGACACTAGACTAGCTCAACACCTTAGTCCTATGTCTCTGTAGACTCAGCGAACCTTAAGTTCTGATACCAAAACTCTGTGATGACCCGACATCAAATCAAGCCATCATCAGTAATAATTGCGGAATAACCATAAGTAGCGGATTAAAAAAATCACTAAAAAATAAAATTGTTTTGCCAATAGATCCTCTTCCAGGAAACTCTTAATGAAAGAACCAAAACTTTATATACATCAGGGTTCACATTGTACATACATTGTACTATCTCATCTCGAGGATAACATATAACAGTTGCTTTACCAAAACCTATATGTAAGCAACATAAAACCCTCAAGGCAATCAAGCCAAAATCTCATATTGTTCATGAAACCATCACATACTAAATCCAAGGACCTAGGAGTACAAAGACGACACATAGGACTTCTATCTACAAGGCATGACAGACAGTACACTCAACCTGAGCTGTTACTATTGCCCCTGTTGTTGTTGTTCTCCCTCTGCATTACGACCTCTACCCCTTCGTGTACGTACGCCTAAAAAAATGTGGATTCCACAGGGTCAGACAATTGTCCCAACGAGAGATATAACTCTCCACCAATAATATTATTATCATAGGTAAGCGGTATAAAACTTAGCAGAGGTTTTTGTATATTAAAAGGAAAGGTTATTGATTGTTATAAGCAATACAGAGTAATATCTTCTCTTAAAGTAATGCAACTATCTATGATAAAGCAATAAATCATCTATTCACTTACAAGGAATATAAAGAAACATGTATAACGTCTATCCAATTAAGATGTATAAAAGAAGTGTACATCAACCAATGTTTTCCGTATTCGATCCTTAATCAAATACGCTACACGGCTGATTACATATTTACAATCACAATTATGCCCTGAGGAGATGAGGTATACCACTCATACTCCTACCAACCATGGCTACGTAAAGCATCAGTACCATACAAGGTTAATGGAAGAGTCGTCTGCCATGACCTCACCCGTCTTGGTTAGTATGAGACTACTGGTAGGACATCTTGTGTCAACTGCAATTAGCTTACCAGGGAATACTGTATTTTTTCTATAGAGCTACAACTGCAACATACACTCTCTTTAGGGAGATTTCAGTTATCCATCCCCGACATTCATCTTCATCAAGAGATTATACATCCATCCCAGATTATAATGAAGGAGATCTCACATCAATCCCTCATTAGGACGTAAGGATATTTGTGCCCAACGCCTCCACATATTCAAAAATATGCCCTCTGAGTTAAACTCATTTCACCAGTCAGCAAATCCTAATGATGAATGGATCTATGGTCAGGGCACTACATTATAAGATTCCACTTGTTTAATTAGGTGTGTTACAATATCTTTTAGCATCAACCAAGTTACAAGAAAGAATTATAATAGATGCTACAAAGAAATGTATAATACATTTATCAAGTACTTTTATAACCTTTGGAACACTTTGAATGCAAAATAATTGGGATCCCAATCCCTTATCACGTTACTGGGAATTCTCATCCCTTAACATTATCATCATCATGATTACTAGTTCTGGGTATTCAAACTTTTAGTTCATCACTAAACAGTGTTACCACTTATCAGGTAACCATTACCTCTAGGTCCTCAGACCTAGGTATACATGATACTTGTTACACAAGCATATCACATGGTTCACAAGGCCCATTTATACATCTTGTCACCTCTCACTAGGCAACAACTATTCACATGTCTCACAAGGCCCATTAAACATCTTGTCACCTCTCACTAGGCAACAATTTTCTTTTAGGTCATCGGAGCACATAAACATTATACTTGTTATATAAGTATTTAACATGTTTCACAAGGCTTATGCAATAAGAGAAATACAACCTTCCCATTACTAGGGTTAGGGTTTCCCTTTATAGTCGAATAAGGTTTCAAGTTCATATTATCAATCCAAATCCTAATTCATTGCACCACACATCTAGGAGGATACATCGATATCATAAGTAAAATCATACTTATTTATTCTCATCATTTATCATTAAATGATTTTCAACACAAAGTATGAGTTTCTCTCTCATCCTCACTAGGATATTGATTACATAATACTTTATTGACTTGGATTAACCCTTTCTCAAGGTATGTTAGCCTGCACTTATCAAAGTGCAGTAAACTCATTACATCTTAATGTAACAATTGACATGACACACTTCATGTGTTACTCATCCAAGTATATTGGATTTAAGGTGTATCAACCTTGAGGTGCTGGATGTGATATTTATCATGCCTTGGTGTATCACTTCCCTCATCACTTTTAACTTACTTAAGCTCATCAACTTATCTTTTATTAGGGTATTTCCCACCCTAATACTTTATGCACTAACTCATCACATTTATCCTGTAGTGTATTGGCCATAAGTCACACAGTTTGAATTACCCAACTATCATCAAGTGATATGGACTCATCTCAGGTTAAGGTATTGTTGATATAGGGTTTACCATTATCAACCACTTTATATGTTACACCTATCAAGGTATTAGCCACACCATTACTTGGTGTTACACTCATCACTTAAGAGTGTTTTACCCTCACCCTTACAAGGTGTATTGGGTTGAATCATGTATGTCAAGTTGAACACATGTATTGGGCTAGGTGTATATCAAGATAGGTATCACCATATCCCTCATACCCTTACCCATCAAGGTATCAACCTTACCAATCATATGGTTGATAACACCAAATTTTGTGATGTTTATGGCCCATATTTCGTTGTCAAATCTGCCATTTTAAACTGTTTTCCTCTCCTTTTTGTCATGTTTTTTAATAAACAGGCCACGCTACGCTCTTATCCCATTGTTATCATGTTTTGCAGGGTTTTCCTCATTTTTCCACTCTTTTATCAGCAAAAAGCCCGTCCCGGACCATGAACGTGTTTTACCTACGTCAGCCTTCCTACCAGTCGGCTGATACACTCACACCTTGCCACAACAGCCCAATACGAATGCTGCATGACACGGGTGTGCCGCACAAGAAGGCTCTGATGAGCGACACACCACTTACCCGACAGGGAGCTGTATTCGCCACGACTACTGAAGCGTGTTGCGTGATACAAGCCACCTACCGACAGGCGCCCGCCCGTCACGATACCCGATATGCTTGCTGAACAACACCCGTTGTGCCGGGAGACACACACATTGAGCATCCCTGGAGCTGCGCTGATAGGGCCAATAGAGGACATGTGGCACCCAGAGTACCGCAACCTCTTCCAACCGCTGCCTATAAATAGCAGCTACATGACCTTGATGGGACGGGTGGGAATCTCACGAAAGCTAACTTTGGAAAGCACCTGGAGCTAGTGTGTCGCGTCCCAGAGGTGTACCGGGCGATACTAGGTGAGCACTTCCCCGACCTGAGAGGGCGGGAATGGTTCACTTAGAATCTGTCCCGGTCACCGCAGCAGCCCGATATCGACCAGAATGGCCACCCGATACGGGGAACTCGATACTCTAAGTGGTCTCTAGCCTGACCCGATACCGAACCCAATACAAATCAACTGTTATGGTGTGTCGCCCAAGAGGGTGGCATCCCGACACAGACATATCGGGCATGAGCGCCTTGAATGATACGTCAACCCATCATGGCGTGTCGCCTGACAGGGGACGCCGCCCGACACAGGCATATCGGGCAACGCTCCCATCCGGTATTAGGCTAGAGGGACCTTAGGGATCTGTTGCTGCTTGTCGATCTCCTAAATCAAGGAGGCGATACATATCTTTCCCTTTTCAGTCATTTACTTTCTTTACTTACGCAATGTAACCAAACCCCTTTATATAATGGTTATGCTAATGGAATTAGAGAAGTTTTAAACATCTGTTGCTTTATGTTTGGTTCCTTTTTGTTGGATGATTGCTTTGTTTAGCATCTGAACTCTAGCTTGTATGCTTGGATCATGTTTTAACTAGCTATCGAATCGTGTTTCTTGTTGCAACTCCCTCGAGAGAGGTGTTGTGGCTCTAGTGTTTGGTCTGATCAAGGAGTACGAGAGTACCCGAGATCGGAGTCGCTTTAGTGATCTTTCCACTCTAACCCAAGTCCAAGAACCTTGAGAGAGGTGTTGGTGCTTAGTTAGAGGTACCCTCTTTGAGAGAAGGGGTACTGGATGTTCCTGCTGCCGCTTGTTTTACCGAAGTTTTCCTCCTTCGTTCCTTACTAAAGCAATAGTGTTATCTCCTCTGGTTCTGTTGCGCTAAAACCCTAAAAACTGATAAATGCCAAAAACCTTAATTTTCCTTGTAACTCCAATTGGAGATAGTTTTCCTTTATTTTATCGATCTTCGCCTGTTATTCCCTTTGGGAACTTTATCCTCACCTTATCCTTACCGGAGTATAATGTGTCAATTTTGAGTTCTTAACACTACCACCCTTGTCCCTGTGGTTCGACCCCGATCGCTACTTCGGACCCCGTCATCGTTGCGGGGGCCTAAGAGTCGGGTAATTTAAAAGTCTGACTACTTCAAATCCGCTCCTTATGGACGCACGATTTAGGCCGGTCAACTTTTGGCACCGTTGCCAAGGACAAAGGCAAAACGGTACTGTTAAAGAACCGAATCCACTAACTACACTCCCGTGCCTCAAGCTTAGTAATGAGCTTGACAACACATTTTTCTTTTTTATCTTCTAACCTGAAATGAGTATAGAGTAGTTTGTTTTATTGATACAAGTTTTCTAACTTGATTATACGGTCTATTCAGGTATTCAGGAAGGAAGCATTCTACTCATTTGAGCACCGACACGCTAGTCATGCCACCTCGCATCGAACCACCTCTTTCGGAGGGTGAGCAACACGTGAGAGTTAGACCTCACTCACCTCCGCATGGGGACAATGACCGTTATGACGACGATCATCAACATGAAGAACCTGAAACAGAACAATTCAAGGATGACCATCGCAATGAGAGACGTCGTCATCACCGAAGACGTAGAAGGAATCAACATAATCAGGAGCAGAACCAGGGGATAGTGACAGTGAAGACTCTAACGAAGAAGAAAAGACCCTCAAGGAGTTGGCTGCCACAAAGCCCAATAATTCAAGATGTCCTGTTGTCATCCCAAGGTTCAATGCAACGAACTTTGAGCTAAAACCATCTGTTATATCTATGATCCAAAACAAGATCTTCAGAGGGAATTCTAAGAACGATAATCCTTACCATCATCTAGATGCTTTTAAGAATATCTGTGATACCATTAAAATGTTGGGAGTTCCACAAGAAGTCATATTTTGCAAGGGCTTCATCTTTTCTTTAGAGGACAAGGCTCTATCCTGGTACTCGGGCTACCACATCAAGATCTGAACAGATGGAGTGCGCTGGAAGACGCTTTTGTGAACAAGTTTTACCGTACGGAGAAAATTGTCAGGAATAGACAAACGATCACGTCGTTCATGCAAAAGCCGAATGAGAATATTCACGAATCCTGGGAAAGGTATCAAGAATATCAGAGGGACTGTCCCCATCACAACTACAAGAAGGGTTTTCTGATAACTACCTTGTACAATGGTCTGACCCCTGAAGAAAGGGTATCGCTGAATGCAGCTGTAGGAAGTGACTTTCTAGGGAAGAAGCCTAGTAGATCCAAAAAGATCATCGAAAACATGGCCGAGTTGCAGGCCGGCACCGACTACGACAGATATGATAGAGGACATGCTAAGAAGGTCACTAGCGAAGGGCCCTCTGTCGAATCCAAAGCTCTGGAAGCTCAAATTCATAAGATAGCCACTGATGTCAGACAGTTGAAAGAATCAGGTGGAAAAGGGAAGCAACAAGTTGAGAAAGTCATGAAATGTGTCACCTGCGGAGAAGGTGGACACGAGGTTGATAACTACGTTTACACCCATCCTGACGAGTCAACTGAAAGTGAATCTGAAGCAGAGGAAGATGAGAACATCTCTTTTGTCAACATGAAGAGACCGAATCACCCTGGTTTTAACTATGGCAACAAGGATGCGGCCGAAAACTCGCATCAGCTGAATAACCCCACCAAGAAACCCCAAGGTTTTGAGAAAAGAGGGGGACAAGGTCAGTTCACCAGAACTACCACTTTCCAATCGAACAAGGCAAACTTCCAAGGGCAAGGAAAGTACCAAAGTCGCCAAGCAGCTAACCCTAGTCAAAGCCAGGGTCAAGCTAAGGAGCAAAGTCAGGACAAGAACTCGAACCAACCAGATTTGGTGGGTCAATTGTTCAATTTTATCAAAAAATAGGATACTATCAACAACCAGCTGGGGCAAAGCGCGCTGTCAAATTCAGGAGTTTTGAACACGATGCATGTTCAGATGGCGGACATGCAGACTCACCAACGCCAAATCGATCAGCAGTTGGCCCAGATGGCCAAGTTAATAAAGAATCCCTCAAGTAAGATACCCTCCAACACTGAATCTACTAAAATGGTAGTGCTGAGATCAAGAAAGACATTAGAACGACCTGAAGACGCCAGACCTGAGGAACCTAAATCAAGGACTATGACAGAAAATCCCGCAGAGGAAGACAACCAACAAGCTCATGTCAGGGAGCCAAAACTAAGATCTATGGAGGAACTGTTTGGTAGAAGAAATCCTTACTCTCCTAAGTTGTCTTTCCCTTACAAACTGATAAAGGCACATCTTAAAAAGCATTACAAGAGGTTTATGGAGTCAGTAAAGAAGCTTCACCTTGAAGTACATTTTCTAGATGCATTAGAGGAAATTCCGACCTACACAAAGTTTTTCTAGGATCTGATCACCAAGAAGAAAAGAGGCAGAAGGATTGAGACCGTGCATCTAGCCAGTATGTCTTCTGCTTTTGTCAAAGCGGATTTACCCAACAAGAAGAAGGATCCAGGGGCTTTCACCATTCCTTTTGTCGTTGGAGATAACATCGAGTGGAAAGGTCTTGCTGATTTAGGGGATAGCATCAACCTTATGCCCCTAAGTCTGGCGTAAGGTTTGGGTTTGACGGATATGGTCAAGACCAACATGAGGATTGAATTGGCGGACCATTCTTTCAAAAGACCCGTTGGAGTTGTTGAGGATGTACCGATCCGTGTGGGAAGTTTCTTCATTCCTTGCGATGTTGTGATCATCGACACTGTGGAGGACCCTACCTGTCCTATCATCTTTGGACGCCCCTTCTTGGATATAGGAAGAGCGTTGATTGATGTTGTCGAAGGAATAATCACTCTAAGGGTTGGAAATTATCACTGGGATTTCAAAGTAAAGGATGCTATGAAGGGACCATACCTACTAGAATCTGCTTACTTTGTAGAAAGCTACAACCAGTTTTGTGAAGAGATGGAGGAAGATATTGTAATGGTAGATCTGCTCGTGAGAGCGTTAAGCAATCAAGATTCTGATGCTGAAAATTCTAAAGATCTAGAAGTTGTCGAGTTTCTCAACTATCTAAATCAGTTTGATGATGATCTAAGCGACAAGGAAGAGGTAATAGAAACAATTAAGTTTGCTTCTCTAGAGGAGGCACCAGAAGAAAAGGCACCCAAGGCTAAACCCGAGATGAAGCAACTGCCTGAAGGTTTGAGGTACGAATTTCTAGATCAAGAAGAGAGAAATCCTATCATCGTTAATGCCTATCTTATGAAGGATCGATTGGAAAACCTTCTCGAGGAGTTGAGACTCCACAGGCACGCTATAGGATAGTCGATAGAGGATATCAAAGGCCTTATCCCTACGCTTTGTATGCATCACATTAATTTGGAAGAATCTGCTAAACCTCTAGCTCAACCCCAGAGGAAATTGAACCAGATGCTAAAAGAAGTTGTTAAGAAAGAAGTAATCAAACTGAGGGATGCATGGATCATTTACCCAATCAGTGACAGTAACTGGGTGAGTCTGATCGATGTGGTACCGAAGAAAGGAGGTATACCAGTAGTAAAAGGAGATAAAGGCGATGAAGTGGCAGTTTGAACCGTCACTGGATGGAGGATGTGTATTGACTACCAAATACTGAACCAAGCCATGAAAAAAAGATCATTATCCGCTTCCTTTCATTGATCAAGTTCTGGTAAGATTGGCACATCATGACTATTTCTGCTTTTTGGACAGTTTTTCTAGGTTTGATCAAGTCCCCATCTTACCAAATGACCAGGAGAAAACTACTCTTACCTATCTCTATGGGACCTACGCCTTCCGAAGAATGCCTTTCGGCCTGTGCAATGCTCCCGCAACGTTTCAGCGTTGCATGATATCGATGTTTTCAGATTTTCTGGAAGACAACGTAGAAGTTTTCATGGATGACTTTTCTGTCTATGGGAAGGACTTTGATGCCTGCCTAAAAAACCTGTCTCTAGTCTTGCAGCGTTGCGAAGAAAAGAGTTTAGTCCTGAACTGGGAGAAGTGCCATTTTATGGTACGAGAAGGGATTGTGCTAGGGCATAAAGTCTCGAGGTGTGGCATCGAGGTAGACATTAGCAAGGTTGAAGCTATATCTAAACTTCCTCCACCAAAGTTTGTAACGGGAGTGAGGAGTTTTCTCGGGAACGCCGGATATTACCAAAGATTCATAAAAGACTTCTCCAAGATCTCGAAACCATTGTCAAACCTTCTGGTAAAGGATGTTGAGTTCGATTTCTCTAACGATTTTCTATATGCTTTTCAGGAATTAAAGGATGCTCTTATCTCACCACCTATCCTTCAAGCTCCAGATTGGGAGCTACGTTTCGAACTTATGTGCGACGTCAGTGACTTCGCTGTAGGAGCAGTCTTGGGATAGAAAAGGGACAAAAGGCACCACGTCATTTGCTACGCCAGTCGCACTCTGGATGTGGTTTAGGTAAATTATACGACTAGAGAGAAGGAGATGCTCATGATAGTTTTTTCTTTCGACAAGTTCAGATCTTATCTTATCGGTACAAAGGTAAAGGTCTACACAGACCATGGGGCAATAAGATATCTTATGCAGAAAAAGGATACCAAGCCCAGGCTGTTAAGGTTGGCTTTGTTACTCCAGGAGTTTGACCACGAGATCATTGATAAGAAGGGTGTGGAAAATGTGGTCGCCGACCACCTATCAAGGATCATAGTGGAAGGGCAGAAGTATCCACCTATTAACGACAACTATGTTGACGAAGCCTTGCTGATGGTTGAAACCAAAGATGAGAATTTGCCTTGGTTTGCAGATATTTGTAATTATCTTGCCTGCGGGGAGTTACCTCCTGATATAACTTACAATCAAAAGAAGAAGCTCTTTTCGGATGTAAAGAACTACTACTGGGATGACCCTCTCCTCTTTAGGAGATGCGTAGATAACCTATACAGAAGGTGTATCCCTGAAGAAGAAGTTCCAAACATCCTGAAAGAATGTCATGCCTCTCCATATGGAGGAGACCTGGCGAGCGAAATAACCACCGCCAAGGTACCGCAATCGGGTTTTTACTAGCCCTCTTTGTTTAAGGATACTGCAAATTATATAAAAGTTTGTAAAGAATGCCAATTGACATGAAACATTGGAAGAAGAAATGAGATGCCTATGGCCAATTGGGTCGTAGTCGAGATCTTTGATGTATGGGGAATTGACTACATCGGTCCATTTCCCCCATCAAAAGAATATCAATACATCTTAGTCATGGTAGATTATGTGTCTAAATGGGTGGAAGTTGTTGCCACCCAGACTTGCGACTCCAAATCAGTGATCAAGTTTTTTGAGAAAACTATCTTCCCTCGCTTCGGAGTACCTCGTACTGTGATAAGCGATGGTGGGTCGCATTTCGGGAAAAATAGTTTGAAGCACTCCTAGGGAAGTATGGGGTAAAACACAAGGTTTCTACGCCCTACCACCCATAAACTTATGGGCAGGTGGAGGTTTCAAATAGACAGATTAAGCAGATTTTAGAGAAGACTGTCAGCCGCACAAAGAAAGATTGGTCAACGAAGCTCGATGACACCCTTTGGGCCTACAGAACTGCATATAAATCACCCATTGGAACTACCCCTTACAAATTGATTTGTGGGAAATCTTGTCATCTACCCTTAGAGATTGAACACAAGGCTCTTTGGGCGATTAAGTTCCTGAATATGGATCTGGAAAAGGCAGGGGAGAAAAGATATCTACAGTTACAAGAACTCGAAGAATTGAGAATGCATGCCTACGAGAATGCGATGATCTATAAGTAGAGGACCAAGGTGTGGCATGATGCCCACCTGAGGAAGAAGGATGTGAGTGAAGATGACAAACTTTTATTATTTAAATCTTCCATTCGTCTTTTTCGAGGTAAGCTGCAAACAAGGTGGTCTGGACCCTTCACCATGGCAAAGATATATCCATCAGGAATGATGGAGTTGTATGATAAAGAAGATCCATTTAAAGTTTTTCCAGTGAACGGGCATAGAGTAAAAAGGCTCTATGAAGACGAAGTGTTCCTGAGAAGGACAGAGATACGTTTGCAGGATGTGGAAGTAGCTGAAGGCGCAAAGTGAAGGATCTGAAACTGTCGAGCTAACAACGCTAACTACAGCGCTCCTCGGGAGGCAGCCCGAGTTTTTACTTTTCCTAGAATAGGACGTTATTTCCTTTCCTGCAAGAAAAACATTATGAACATTATGATTGTAATAAGGCCCGAGTCAGCGCATGTGTCACGTGCTTTGACTCTTCTATTTTATGGGCCATCGCTCGGTTTTATGAGCATTGATGAGTAATGCTATCTGAGGCCGAGAACTTCACCTTAGGCCAATGATGTTTTACCCATCAATTGCTTTTTCCTTCGCTTTATTTTTAGTTTTTCATCAAATATCTGGTTCTGAAGCCTTGTATCAGGCAAAGATACCTTGCTCTCCACCCGGTATTGGGCAAAGGAACCCGAGCACATCACAGAACATGACCCTATCGGGTGACGTTGTGTCGGGCATCACACCTCAACAATAGGCCATGTCGGGCGATACGCCAAGCAGCGATCAGCCATGTCGGGCGGCATGAGTAATGACCCTTGTTTTGACGGATGGGACTGATTTTACTGTGCCCGTCTCGGGAATGATTTGTCTCCTCAGCTGACACGTGCCCCTGTTTTACTCATTTTACCCCTGACTTGGATTGCTATATATGGTAGCTGAGGTTAAACTGTGTCAGGAAACGACATTTACTCCTCACTTACTCCTGTATCGTGCAATAATTTCTCTTTTCGCTCTAGTATCGGCCACCTAGATTCCGCTCCCGTGTCGCGAAAGCTATCTTCAGATTACAAAGGTATAACCCGACATTCGTATCGTTTGGCTTGCCCGACACGACCCTCATGTCACACATTTTCATATCATACTCACGAACTTAGTTGGTTTCGTAGTATCGCCCGACACACACTTGTTTTGGCAGAGTTACCTTTTGAGTGTGTCGCATGACACATCTGTAACGCATGCTTGCCTGATACCTTATATCAGGCAATGCCCGTGTTGCCCAGCCATGTATCGCTTCTCTTGTTTCTGTTATCGGGCGACACATTTTCTGTCGGAACGACCATATCGGGCACTTCGCATCGCGTGGCTGTGTCGCCCGACGCACTTTGAACTTGAAGTGTATCGGGCAATGGCTATGTCATTCAGATTTTTCCCGTGTCACCCAGTCTTGTATCGCCAAGAGTGTTCCTTCCAATGGGAGACACCCTTCTTAAGGACAATCATATCAGGCATGAACCTATAGCGATTTTGAACCGAACTTCGTATCGCCCGACACAGGCATATCGGGAAAGCCTAATATCGCTCAGTTTTGAAGTCCGATACGGTGGTGTTGGGTAGCTTTTGTATCAGGCTGAACTTTTCTTATCATGCAATCAGTTTTCTTTTAGACACTGATATCAACTTTAAGTTTTTACCTACCTAATATCGGGTAAGGTGGAACATTTAAATGCTTAATAAACTTGTCTTATGATAACAGAAATGGCCCGTACCAAGAAAACCATCGTTCAAGTTGACGAACACAGTTGAAGGATCGACACCGAGGCCACAGCAGGAGCTACGACAGTCGGGCAGAAATGCCCAAACCCTGAGACAGTTGGGCCATCCACGACTAAAAAGACACCAAGGATGGATGAAGTAACGGCTCCAACAACAGCTTCAACCGCCGCGGTAGAACCTCTGGATCACACACCAGGTAGGTTCGTGCCCATAGATAATGAGCATGGGCGTCGATACTCAGAACTGGCAACAAAAATCTACAGGCCGAGCATATTCTGCCACCAGTCGTCCTTCCTTCAACTAGGTAATTTCGACAGGCTTGAAAATGTCCTAGCTATAGCAGGGCTGAGGAAGATCTGCTTCAGCCACTCCGCCTCCTACACTGAACTCACCAAGGAGTTCATGTCGTCTCTCCTCCAGGTGCAGAATAAACCCAAGGAAATTGAAGAATATGGCAGAGCAGACAGACTGCAGGGTCGGCTATACAATGCCGAGCACGCCATCTCTGAGAAGCTGCTCAACGAGATCTTCTCTTCCAGCGAGGAAGAGAAGGAACGACTAAACAACGATGCTAGGATCTCCGAAGGAGACAGGTTCAATCCCGTGGAGCTCTAGAGAAAGCTAACCGACGAGTCATCATTCAAGCCGAGAAGCAAGGTGGCGGTGGTGCACTCCTGCTTCTGAAGAATAGTACACAAGTTCGTGGTGTGCCTGCTCTTCAGCAAGAACGAATCGAGCAACGTCTACACTGAAGAACTCCATCTCATGTGGCACATGATGGAGGGAAGGGTGATAAACTTAGGGCACTTCTTGTTGAATAGGCTACACCCCATAAAGGATGCCACCAAGGATTACTGCATGGGTGCCATCATCAATCTGATTGCGGTCAGGCTGGGGTACCCAAGGGAAGCGTGCAGTCTTTCGAGGACAAGGGGTGATGAGAAGATCGACCTCAAGTTCCTCATGAGGGCCAACATCATCAAGAAGGAGGGGTGAAACTACTTTTACAAATTCACAAGAACAAACACCCTCCTTCCGCTTCCTAGCTGTGCCAACTACAACGCAGAGAAGCTGGTCTTCACCAGTGCAGAGATTGAAGCGGTGGCAGTCGAAGCTACTTACGCTGCCACCACCGATATATAAGAGAGGGCGGCTGCAAGAGGAGAACCAATTCCTCTTGACACTCGGCAGGACAAATCTTCCACAACTCCTGCCGAGCCGCCCACTGCTCCAGAGCCACCGGCGACAACAATTAATAGAGCTGTCATCGCTCCTACAATACCAGCCACAACCACGACAACATTTGCCATTGCTGAAGAAGTACCGACGATCGTGGAGGTCGCCGAGACAACCGAGGCTGAGACAACCACACTAGCCCCGACGGAAGCTGCCACGGAAGAGACAGCCCCAGCTCCAGAGTATTTTGTGGTGCCCTTAGTGGCAGAAGAAGACGCACAGTCGGGCGCTAGTAATGGGGCATTCGCCGAGATCCTCGAGATGGAGCTCAGAGCTGCACACCCTACGCCGACACCACCACCGGTGTCTCCTGTGGTAGCTGCAGAGGAGGTCTCCGACAACACATAGGTGGAGCAACATCCACCCTCACTGCATCCCTCTCCACCACCACAAGCAGGCGAGGCAGCGACAGCCGCACAAATGCTGACGCCTCGCCCCAAAGCATCTACCTCGCGAACAGTGTAGATCGACACTACCCTGAGTGAGGCGGCACACTCGTCAGGTAGATATTCACGTGGGAGGAGTGTCGCGAGGACGATAGGGAGATCTGCATGAGCCCCTCTGTCGCTCAGACAGATGCTAGGGAAATAACTCGATAACTTGCGGGAGGTAACAGAAAGCCATTCTGCTACTTTTTGTTTGCTTACCCGCAAGTTTTCCTTTTTCCAGTAGAGTTTGAATAGCTAGGAGTGGCAACTACTGACTCTAGTTGGTCTTCTCGGCCAACTAGAGGTACTCAATGCCACACTACAGCAGGCCCTCCAGCGCCTTGACGTGATTGAGGAGAGGTTGAACAGGGGGGACGACCATCCGCGCCCAAGGCAGCCGAGAAGGTCTCTGTCACCCCCAGGCTCAGGCTCTGCACCCTCCTCATCCGCACCTTCAACTTCTGGTGTGTCGTCTTCTTCAAGCGGGCCTTCTACAATGACCAATGAAGAGACGACACACAGGTCTTCCGACGGGTCTCCAGCAGGACAGGAGAGATCCCAAGGCGTAGATGACTTTGCTCGCTCCGCCTCCCTAGATGAATCCGAAGATAATGATGAATCAGTCAACATCATGGAGGATTCTTCTGATGAATCAGAGGGAGATGGGGGGACATTGAAGCCGCCAACCAAAGACACCCCCCAGAGGAAAAAGCTCGATGACAGATGAATTCTCTGTGCCGTCAAAGATACATTCTTTTGAGATGGAGGACTTCGACAGAAGGAAATCGGATACCTGACGATCAGGGACCATAAGCTGCTGAATAAGGTCCTGAGGTCGTAGGCTGATGAGGAGGAAGAAATCTGAAGCGAAGGCTACTTTTCAGTACAACGGGGAACACTCAAGCTTATTCCTCTCCCCAGCCGTTGTCGGGAAAAAGTTGTTCAGGGTCCTGGAGGGTGCAATCATCGAAAACATCAGCACCAGGACAGGTCGGTAGATGATATACAACGCCACCTTGACCTTGGTGAGAAGATTGATGATGGGAGTGTCAGACTCCATCACGGTGGCCAACATGCTACGACATATTGAAGAACACAACACGAACCTCGTGTTGGCCCCATACAAGCACCACAACAACTGGTTCCTATGCGTGGTAGACCTCCAGAACCATGATGTCCAGCTGTTCAGCTGTTGCAACGAGGAGGTGCCACACTCAAGACTTATCTTCAGTCGCCCAGAAGATAAACATCTCAGGCTTCTACCAATCCGTCTTCTCCGAGCTATCAAGCAAGGAGTCCAACGTCAGAGTGGCATTTGGAACTTCTTCTCTATCAAAGACTTCCCCGTCCAAGCAGAATCAGGAAGTGGGAATAGCACACTTGTCGTCTTACGCGCCATGGAGCTGCTCAACATATTTGGAAATATAAGGAACCTACATGGCCAAGATTTCTTTCAACTCAGGAGCATCTAATCTCTACTGCTGATCAAAGACAAGCGCTACTTTCAAGACGCAGGGGTACCGGACAAGCTGCTGGATAGCGACAATGCAGATGAATCACCACAACCCAGTAGCACACCAGAAGTAGAATCTGAGACAGAAGCAAATGCCAACGGGGCGGGCAAGCGGTTAGAAATCCTGCGAGAAGTATGCATAATGGAAGACCCCACTTCGCCCAACACTTTAGAAGAATCAATCAACAACTTTGATTGTTTCTCGTGCTCTACATTCACACAAGAACATGTCAATGAAGTTCTTTTGAAGTTAGCCGACTCTACCCCCATAGACGTCATCTATGAGGCAGGCAGTGTCATAGTCCCAGTCGACGATTTGAGGGACATGGTAAAAGAAGGAGGATGTCTGGAGATATCAGTGGCGGCCGCCTACATCCAGACAATTCAGAAGAAGTTTGAACATGCATACATAGCCCATCCAATGTTGTTCAACGACATTCGCCTTGCCGATGAATCAGGAGAGAAGCAATCCTTTCTGGCAGAGTTGTAGTGCAGTGTTCCGCGCACCATCTTCCTTCCCATCCTACACTACAACCACTGGACGCTCCTGACGATGTACACTCGACAACGAGCATGAATCTTCTACAACAGCTCAGACAACAACAAAGACCATCTGGTATAGTGTACATCAACAACGTTGACATCACTCAAGCGCTTAGTACGAAAATACTATGAGGAAGTGGCGGCACTGATACAACCATTCCTGGAGACAGCAGCTAGCAAATGACATGAGCTTCAAATCTACCACTGCAGTCCACAACAAATTCCTTTATCCAACGATCGTGGCATCTTCATGCTGGAATGGATATCAAATAAAGAGATGCCTGACCAGCTCCACCACATCGACTACCACAACAAATGCGGAGAATATGTGTGGGAACTTCTATCTGGAAAAGGCGCACTCACCAGCTAACCCTCACTGGGTAAACATTACCCTACCTGATCTACTTCACAACTCTGGGATAGAGTGTGGAGTAAGTTTGGGGGGGATTCTATGTACCAGTGAGGGAGGTACTAAAAGTCTTTCGAACTTCACCCTTTTGTTCTTTTTGTTCTTTTTGTATAACATGTGTACATATATATATACATGCCTCATACAAATTTTTTTGCTCATTTTGTCACTATACATGTGTAGAAAGACACTTTATAGTAAAAATATGATATGACTTCTTGCCAGTTTGTTTTCTCTGTGTCCAAAGAGATGTAGGTTTTGTTATATCTTTTCGAAAATGCAGCCTCAAACAACAAAAGACTGTGACTTTCCACGCCAAAACATTTCGAAAAATAATCTCAAGACAGCTAAGAGATGAGTATGTAGAAGGAAAAAGCTGCCCAAACAGCAAAAATTGCTCTTGTCTTCCCTTACCCAACAAAATCCCAAAAAGAGAGAATAGCCTTATGAGAGTGAATAAAAGCATGAGAGTTGTGCCAAATATATATATATATATACACTTGTTTTCTAAAAGTACCCATTTTTAGGCATAGTAGATCCGGGGCAATGGTATGTAGGATGTGAAATCACTGCTCTAAAGCCAACTGGCTTGGACTATAGGGACCACTCGCCCACTAATGGACCCGTACCTGGATGGACTGATGGGAAATAAGAAAAACCCAAAAAGCCTTAAGCCTACCCAAACACACAACTTTCTGTTCCCAAAAGCTGTTTGGTGTGAAAGCTAACTTCGAAATCAAGCACCCAAGTCTCGCCGAAGCTGTGGAGAAGAATTTTGCTTAAATAAGGTAGGAAAAATAAAGTATGTTGTTCATGGTCGAGCAATATTCTCTTTAAAGACATCTCAATACTCACTTAACCCTTTTTCTGAAAACTATACCGGTTAAGAAGAAGCATCACGAACAAAGTTTTAAAAATTGATTGAGGACAATCAAAATGCTAAGTTTGGGGGAGGTGATAACACCAAATTTTGTGATGTTTATGGCCCATATTTCGTTGTCAAATCTGCCCTTTTAAACTGTTTTCCTCTCCTTTTGGTCATGTTTTTGAATAAACAGGCTACGCTACGCTCTTATCCAATTTTTATCATCTTTTGCAGGGTTTTCCTCATTTTTCCACTCATTTCTTAGCAAAAATCCCGTCCCAGTCCATGAAAGCGTTTTACATGCGTCGACCTTCCTACCAGTCGGATGATACACTCACACCTCGCCACAACAGCCCGATACGGATGCTGCACGACATGGGTGTGCCACGCAAGAAGGCTCTGACGAGCGACATGCCACTTACCCGACAGCGAGCTGTACTCACCACGACTACTGAAGTGTGTTGCGCGATACAAGCCACCCACCGGCAGGCACCCTCCCGTCATGATACCCGATATGCTTGCTGAACGACACCCATTGTGCCGGGCGACACGCACGTCGAGCGTCCCTGGAGCTGTGCTGATAGGGCCAATAGAGGACATGTGGCACCCGGACGACCGCAACCTCTTCCAACCGCTGCCTATAAATAGAAGCTACAGGACCTCGATGGGACGGGTGGGAATCTCACGAAAGCTAACTTTGGAAAGCACCTGGAGCTAGCGTGTCACGTCCCAGAGGTGTACCGAGCGATACTAGTTGAGCACGTCCCCGACCTGAGAGGGCGGGAATGGTTCACTTAGAATCCATCTCGGTCACTGCAACAACCCGATATCGACCAGAACGGCCACCCGATACGACAAACCCGATACTCTAAGTGGTCTCTAGCCCGACACGATACCGAACCCGATACGAATCAACCATTACGGTGTGTCGCCCGAGAGGGTGGCTGATAACACCAATTTTTGTGATGTTTTTGCCCTTTATTCTGTTATCAAAACTGCCCTTTTTTCTATTTCCCTCTCTTTTATAAGTACTTTTGCAATAATTGGCCAAGCAACACTCTTAATCCAATATTTCCATCTTTTGCAGAGTTTTTCCTCATCTTGGTACGATAAGGCCGTCCCGGCCCACAAATAAGTCCAAGTCTGCATTGGCCTTCCTGACTCCCGATATGACCTCTGCCCGACAGGGTGGAGCGACACAACGACGCACGACAAGGGATGTCGCGCAAGAAGAAACTAACGAATGACACGTCTTCTACCCGACAGGGAGCCATATTCGCCATGACAACCCAAGCTTGTCGCGTGACACAGCCACCCACCGGCAGGCGCCACCCGTCGCGTGACCGATAGCTGACACCCCTGTGCCGAGCGATACCAGTATCGGCCGCCCACCGACCCTCGAATAAGGAGGATACATGGCGCTTCGAGCACCATAACTTCCCCCAACCGCTGCCTATAAATAGCAGCTACAGGAAGCCGAAAAGACGGTTCGCACAGTCGGAACCCTGAGCAAATCTTCAGAGGAAGCTACGAAAGCAGAAGTATCGCGCCTGAGTGTTCGTTCCAGGCAACTCTAGGTGAGCTCTTCCCCGTCCCAAGAGGGAGGGGATGGTTCACTTAGGACCGTCCCGGGCGACACTGCAGGCCGATATCGGCCAACATGGATGAGCGACACAAGTGCCCGACAGTAGAACGCGTAGCTCCATGCCCGACACGATATCGAACCCGATACGCTTCGCCCATCATGCGTGCCGCCCGAGAGGGAGCGCCGCCCGACATGAGCATATCAGCCAGGGTCCTTGAGCGATACAGTCGGCCGTCATAGTGTGCCGCCCGACACTGCTGTATCAGGCTAGGCCCTTGACCGGTATCGGGCTGGAGAGCTGCAGTAGCCTGTCATCCTTCTACATCAAGAAGGCGACATCTATCTTTAATTCTGTTATTTAATTCCTTACTTATGCAATGTATTAAGACCCTTGATGTTTATGGGAATGGAAAAGCTTAATTACTTGCTGCTCTATGCTTGGTGCAAAATGTTGGATGACTGCTATGTTTGATATCTGAACTCTAGCTTGCATGTTTGGATCGCGTTTCGCTTAGCTACCGAATCATGTTTTCCCGTCGCAACAACTTCGAGAGTTGTGTTGTGGCTCTAGTGTTTGGTCCGATTCTGGAGTACGAGAGTGTCTGGAACGGAGTTGTTTCAGTAACATTCTACTCTAATTTAAGTCCAGCAACCTCGAGAGGGGTGTTGATGCTTGGTTAGAGGTACCCGCTCTGAGAGGAGGGGTGCAGGATGTTACTGCTACTGCTTGTTTTACTGAAGTCTTATCCTTCATACCTTGCTCTAGATCTAGTTTTATCTTTCTATTTCTGTTGCATGAAAACCCCTAAAAACTACTAAATGACTAAAACTTTAAATCTTTCTTGTAGCTCCGATCGGAGATAGTTTTCTTTGTTTTGTTTGTGACATCTTGATGTTTCCCTTTTGGGAATTTATTATCTCTTTACACCTGCCGGAGAGTAGCGTGTCGATTCTGGGTTCTCAACACTACCACCCTTGTCCCTGTGTTCGACCCCGTATATCTACTTCGACCCCGTAAACAAAGTTGTGGGGCCTAGAAGGATTCGGGTTATAAATGTAAAAGCTCGACTACCTCAAATCCGCCTCCAATTTTAGGACGCGCGATTTAGGCCGGTCAACTTTTTGGCGCCGTTTCCGGGGACAAGGCAGACGGTACTGTAGATGAATCTGAATCCACTAACTACACTCCCGTGCCTCAAGCTTAGAAATAAGCTTGACGACACTTCTTATTTTATTATTATTATTATTATTATTATTATTATTATTACTCTTTGCATAAAAATTAATAATTCTACTTTCTGACTTGATTTTTCGTGCCATTTTAGGAACTCTGAAGAACTGTGACCTGTTCCACTGAGATTTGATACCATGTCTCATTGTGAGAAGTCTCTTTCTGAGGGTGAATGTCAGGGCCAAGGAGAGAGGTCGAGCCAGCCTAACTTTGTTGGTCAGCTTTCCGCCTACATAAAAAGACAGGACACCATCATCAACCAACTGGTGTAGGGTGCGCTTCCTAGCCCTGGAGCTCTGAATTCAATGCAATGCCAGATGGCAAGCTTGCAGATGCGCCAGCGTGAGGTCGATCAGCGGCTGACCCGGGTGACTGCTCTGATGAAGGATCATGTAGGAAAAGCACTCCCATACCCTAAAACTACCAGAATGGCAGTACTGATGTCTGGAAGAATGCTGGAGCGCCCCGATGAAGCCATGCCTGATCCCGAGACAAGGCCTGAGAGTGCAACTCCAGCAGAGGAGGAAGGAAGTGTGACAAAGTGGATTTTAGCAAAATAATGAGATAATTACTCTTTTGACCTCATTATATTCTCTCATGGTCTCAAATTATTTTTCTTGTCTTCATAATCATTATTAAGACTCAAATCCAAGATATGGTGACCAATGTAGTTTTTATACACATTATAACACGTCAAATTAGATTCATGCATCACTTTGTCCAAAGAATCAAATTGGTCAATCACACTTTGTCTTTTGATTCTTAAACATTTTCTAGATATTCTAAACATTAATTTGAAGCTTTGATCCAAATTTGAGGTCATTTGGACATTCCTACAATTTTCTATGAATTTTGGAAGTTTTGTGCTCAAAATCCCTTTATTATTGCCTTTTTCTTTGGCTATTCCAAGTCAGCGATCCAGGGCTCACCTTGGGGGGCGAACCCCAGCCCTTAGATCAGCCCCACACGGATCAGGGCCCGATCTCATGGCCACTAACCTGTCTTCAACCTCCCGCTGATTGCGGGGAGGAGTAATTGCGACCCCAAAGGCGCAATCGGCCATAAACAAACACAATTCAAAATTCTAAATGAGAGGGAATGTGCACCTCATGATTTATAACTTGATAAATGATCTAAAGACTTGATTTTTGGACTTGCATTTTGACCAGGATAATTAGGGTTAGCACATGTAATCCTAGAAAACCTAGGTAAGTCATTCACACTCGAATATATATTGGATACTTGAAATAATGTTGGACATATTGGAATATTGATTATAAGTGAATGACCCAACCCTAAGGTTGACATAGGAAAAGTGTAACCCTAATCTCAAATATTAAAACATGACTTTCTGAACATCGTGATCTTGACCTTTGATCCAATCTTTATGATTTAGGATCTGACTCAAAGGGTTGACATATTGATTCAAATATTGATCATACTCGAAATCTTTGGTGAAAGGTACGCTATTTATATAACTCCTCCTTGATTGTATTGAAGATACTTTTATGTATCTCTTGACCGTGTGCTTGGCTATTTACTTGGATGAACTACTATTCCCTATGATTAGTCTTCTGTTTTTCTATACAATATTTTGAAAAAACATGAAAACATAAATTGCATGCCCATTATGACTGCCCGTATATTGATAAGGATGATGATATTGATAATGTTGATAATGTTGATATTGAGTGCAACAACCCCCCTCATTTAGAGGTGGGACTTGTGCATTGGCCTCCTATGTTCCTATGGTGAGAAGGAGCCTAGTGACCTTCCCCATCGTGTTGGGGTAATAGAGTCACACAAATTATATAAGCATGTTTCTCGAATTACAGCATAATGGGAACTCGTAATAAATTCGACTTGCTTGAAAAACTTGTTGAATAAATGTTGGTTTTGCAAATTGCTTGTTATTCTTTGAATATAAGTCCTGCCAAGTATACTATCTTGTTATAAATCGTTTTACTTGATTTTGATAGCGTACCGTGCAATTGCATGATTGTGTCTTGATTTTCTTGATTTTAGGCAATACAAATGGAATATTGAATACGATCGCTTCCGCACTCATACACTCTGATGACAAAGATAAATTGGTTATATATCCATATTGGGTTAGTTTGTTATTCATTTATCCAGTTTTGAGTTATTTATTTCTAATTGTATATGCCAGTGTGATTGATCCTATTGGGCCACTCAGGGACGGGCGCTTCAATCCTTTTTCTACTGTCTAGGCAGTCGGATTGGGATTGGGGTAAGAACGGTTCTGTGACTGTTGGTATCAGAGCTTACACACTCTCATATACTTTAAGTAAATAATTCCTCAAGTCTCTTACACCCAAGAAACCCTAAAGTCCAAAATGGTGAAAATTGAGGTGTCTAGGCTCGGGGTCCTGACATAATTTCTCCTATCCGTCTTCACTGTGGCTGAGATCCCCCGCTCTACCTGGCCTCAATGGATCCAGAACTGGACCTAAAGGTTCTCTTGTGAAACCTTAGAGAGTCTTCTAGCATCTCATCTCTTCTTTAAGGACAATCCTAATCCACCCATGTAGATGAAGATTAGGTAGTCTTCTCATCTCCTCATGTGGTCCTTCCTTGTGACCTTATACCACATGATGTCTCGATTATGGGTAGCTTAAGCATGGGAATCGCTAAATCTTGAAAGTTGATACCATGATCTGACCTTAGTATGAAAACTCAATTTTGATCAATGAAAACTTTGAAATGAAATACTCATGCTTGACCCTTCATGAAAAACCCGATTTAATCAAAATTAGACTACATGCTCCCTATGTTTGAGGTAAACTGTAAAATTATGATTTGGTGAAATAAGGGTGACTTAAACATTATACCTCATTACTGATGAGGTCTCAATTTGATTAATATCCATGTGGCCATATTGTTGATTAAACCTCAACATAGTCAAGTAAACTCTTTTTCCCAAGTGGATGCCCATCATGACTATGCTATCAAATTGACTAATTTAGGATTCACAAAATCAAGATGTAAAACCTATGATGCAAAAAGCAGTTTCCTATTGACTATTGATGCCTTTTGCAATCTCGATTTTGATATGATGATTATGGGACTAGATTTTGCACTAATATTCTCTGATTCCTTGAATGTCAAATTCAAATCCTCGATTTCCAAATTTTATCACTACCTTGATCATGAAAGGAAAGAATTGCAAATCTTGACATTATTGCCCTATTATCTTGAATTTTGATGTTATGACCTTGTAAAACATGCTTTGATCATTGATACTCTTCCTATTTGAATAAGCTCGATGGACAATGACTAATGTTGGTAATATGCTAGATTAGGGTGGTAGTTGACTCATGACTCCCCTAACTTAGGTCACATCCCTATTTTGACTACCTCTAAGTTTTCATCTTATTGATTATTTAGAGTTTGGAAAGGTATTCCCTTCCACCCTATTTGGACTGGTTGACCTAAGCCTAATAGGTTAAACTCATGGTTGATACTCGATCTTGAATATTGATAACGAAAATATTGACTATAGCTGGTGGTTGACTTCCTAGATAGACCTAGGTCTAGATCATTCATCAACCTTGGATACCATGATAATGAAATCTTGATATGTTGCTCAAATATTGCCTGAATATTGTTGCTAAGATTGAATATAGATGAGTGATCTCCCCTAAGGTCTAAACAGGAATATAAACCCTAGCTTTAAAATATTTATACATATGATCAAATTTTGGATCTATGACTTTTGGTGTCTAAAATCTTGACTCTTGATTTTGATTATAGAATTGTGACTCACGATTATCAAATCTCAATAATGATACAAATCCTATGATCACACTATTTGGACATTGAGATATATGACTAATGACTTCAAAATCCCAAATCCTGAAAATTTTGAAATGATGACTATATTGACTCTCTTGATTTATGACTTAGGGTTTTGCTCTCATTAGGACTAGGGTGGGACCTTCCCATTTATTTTGAGCTCAAAATGATGATATGATGTTGTCTCAAAATGTTGAACTATAAAATCTCAAATCATGGATATATAACCCACCTAGGCCAACGTAGAAGCTAAGACCCTGAGATTTTGGGATTGAAAGTCACCTTGCACACTTGATTCAGGATATCTTTTTGTTTGACCTAAAATATGATATATCCAAATTTGTGATCAATAGGATGCTTTCCATATTTGTGACTCATATAATGACTTTGGACAATATATGTGTTGATACTCAATTGCTCGATGATGAAATAATGTTAGTACCAAGTTGGTTATGAAGTGGAACATGGAATCTCAATTATGATGTTTGCACTACTTAAACTTTGAGGACATGATACTTAAACTTTGAGGACATGATTTTGATTATATAGTTGAGGATACACCAATATTTTAGGATATGATCTAGTTTTTGAATAAGTACTAATTCTAAGGATGTTTTTGAATTTTGGGGACAAAATTCCTTTTTAAGGAGGGAAGGATGTGACAAAGTGGATTTTAGCAAAATAATGAGATAATTACTCTTTTGACATCATTATATTCTCTCATGGTCTCAAATTATTTTTCTTGTCTTCATAATCATTATTAAGACTCAAATCTAAGATATGGTGACCAATGTAGTTTTTATACACATTATAACACGTCAAATTGGATTCATGCATCACTTTGTCCAAAGAATCAAATTGGTCAATCAAACTTTGTCTTTTTATTCTCAAACATTTTCTAGATATTCTACACATTATTTTGAAGCTTTGGTCCAAATTTGAGGTCATTTGGACATTCCTACGATTTTCTATGAATTTTGGAAGTTTTGTGCTCAAAATCCCTTTATTATTGCCTTTTTCTTTGGCTATTCCAAGTCAGTGATCCAGGGCTCACCTTGGGGGCGAACCCCAGCCCTTAGATCACCCCACACGGATCGGGGCCCGATCTCACGGCCACTAACCTATCTTCAACCTCCCGCTGATTGCGGGGAGGAGTAATTGCGACCCTAAAGGCGCAATCAGCCATAAACAAACACAATTCAAAATTCTAAATGAGAGGGAATGTGCACCTCATGATTTCGAACTCAACCAACCCTATTTTTACTGGGTTCCTCACATTGTTGCACTGCCAAAATGAGTTCTTTTCTTTCCTTTTTCACTCCGGTGGCTGGGCTACATCTAGATCTCGGTCTGCCCTAAAATCCTAGTCCTAATGCTATAAAACCCCTGAAAATGGATTCCCCTCATCACTCCGTAGGAGGTACCCTTGTTTTCGTGGCCTTTCTTGGTCTCGAGTGCACCCTGTTTCCTCCCCGACCTCCTGTTTCCATAGCAGTGCTTCCGCATAGGCCCCTCTGGGCAACTACGCTGGTTGCCCTCTCACCTCGATCTGCAATCACCACCACCTCCGAGAAGTCAAGGCAAGCTGGGACGACTTCCTCGTGGCCTTGCTCGGTCCCTACTGCTCCCAAAGCCCATCCACACCGGTGAGCACCTCCGCCTCCTTTTTGGGATCGCGGGGTGAAGCTAGAGCGTAGAGGACAGGAGCCCTGACTTGCTGGTTCAAGGGGAATTCCCCGGTCCAAGCATACCACCAGTGAACTGGTAAATCAAGAATAAACTGGCCAAATAGAGTTTGAACCAGTTCCTGACCAGCGAGCATTGTGGCGCGATCCTGACCACCCAATCTCGATCCAACAACCCTCTTTTTTTTCGACAGAGAAGGTGATTTTACCTCTCTCTGTCAAATATTCATCTTAATGCCCAGATCTTGTTTTAATTGTAAGAAATACATCCTAGCTCCAAAAATTACAAATAAGTAGTCTATCTTGATCTGAAAAATTCAATGGATCGTTTAAAAATACTTTTGAGACCAGATTCCAAATGTTGTTCGTTGATATCCCTATATTTGATACCTTGCTTATTTAGTTTATCAAATGGCACAATAATGATGTCTAATCTTTTGAAACCCTATATATGACTCTAATGATTTCCTGAAATACAAATCTAGATCTGATATAGTTGACTATTGAAAATGAATCATTAGTGATCTTGTTCTATTTTTATTCAATCTTAATTATAATGGATAATGAATAAATCTTGATATTGATCTAAATCTTGTGGCATATCTAGATCTTTTGACTTAAAAGTTGATCTCTAATTTACTTATCAGAACTTGATCTAATCTTGAACCCCAATGATGCTATAACTTGATAAATGATCTAAAGACTTGATTTTTGGACTTGCATTTTGACCAGGATAATTAGGGTTAGCACATATAATCCTAGAAAACCTAGGTAAGTCATTCACACTCGAATATATATTGGATACTTGAAATAATGTTGGACATATTGGAATATTGATTATAAGTGAATGACCCAACCCTAAGGTTGACATAGGAAAAGTGTAACCCTAATCTCAAATATTAAAACATGACTTTCTGAACATCATGATCTTGACCTTTGATCCAATCTTGATGATTTAGGATCTGACTCAAAGGGTTGACATATTGATTCAAATATTGATCATACTCGAAATCTTTGGTGAAAGGTACGCTATTTATATAACTCCTCCTTGATTGTATTGAAGATACTTTTATGTATCTCTTGACCGTATGCTTGGCTATTTACTTGGATGAACTATTGTTCCCTATGATTAGTCTTCTGTTTTTCTATACAATATTTTGAAAAAACATGAAAACATAAATTGCATGCCCATTATGACTGTCTGTATATTGATAAGGATGATGATATTGATAATGTTGATAATGTTGATATTGAGTGCAACAACCCCCATCATTTGGAGGTGGGACTTGTGCATTGGCCTCCTATGTTCCTATGGTGAGAAGGAGCCTAGTGACCTTCCCCATCGCGTTGGGGTAATAGAGTCACACAAATTATATAAGCATGTTTCTCGAATTACAGCATAATGGAAACTCGTAATAAAATTTGAATTGCTTGAAAAACTTGTTGAATAAATGTTGGTTTTGCAAATTGCTTGTTATTCTTTGAATATAAGTCTTGCCAAGTATACCATCTTGTTATAAATCGTTTTACTTGATTTTGATAGCGTACCGTGCAATTGCATGATTGTGTCTTGATTTTCTTGATTTTAGGCAATACAAATGGAATATTGAATAAGATCACTTCCACACTCATACACTCTGATGACAAAGATAAATCGGTTATATCTCCATATTGGGTTAGTTTGTTATTCATTTATCCAGTTTTGAGTTATTTATTTCTTATTGTATATGCCAATGTGATTGATCCTATTGGGCCACTCAGGGACGAGCGCTTCAATCCTTTGTCTACTATCTAGGCAGTGGGATTGGGATTGGGGTAAGAACGGTTCCATGACAGTTGGTATCAGAGCTTACACACTCTCATATACTTTAAGTAATTAATTCCTCAAGTCTCTTACACCCAAGAAACCCTAAAGTCCATAATGGTGAAAATTGAGGTGTCTAGGCTCGGGGTCCTGACATAATTTCTCCTATCCATCTTCACGGTGGCTGAGATCCCCCGCTCTACCTGGCCTCAATTGATCCAGAATTGGACCTAAAGGTTCTCTTGTGAAACCTTAGAGAGTCTTCTAGCATCTCATCTCTTCTTTAAGGACAATCCTAAGCCACCCATGTAGATGAAGATTAGGTAGTCTTCTCATCTCCTCATGTGGTCCTTCCTTGTGACCTTATACCACATGATGTCTCGATTATGGGTAGCTTAAGCATGGGAATCGCTAAATCTTGAAAGTTGATACCATGATCTGACCTTAGTATGAAAACTCAATTTTGATCAATGAAAACTTTGAAATGAAATACTCATGATTGACCCTTCATGAAAAACCCGATTTAATCAAAATTAGACTACATGCTCCCTATGTTTGAGGTAAACTGTAAAATTATGATTTGGTGAAATAAGGGTGACTTAAACATTATACCTCATTACTGATGAGGTCTCGATTTGATTAATATCCATGTGGCCATATTGTTGATTAAACCTCAACATAGTCAAGCAAACTCTTTTTCCCAAGCGGATGCCCATCATGACTATGCTATCAAATTGACTAATTTAGGATTCACAAAATCAAGATGTAAAACTTATGATGCAAAAAGCAGTTTCCTATTGACTATTGATGCCTTTTGCAATCTCAATTTTGATATGATGATTATGGGACTAGATTTTGCACTAATATTCTCTGATTCCTCGAATGTCAAATTCAAATCCTCGATTTCCAAATTGTATCACTACCTTGATCATGAAAGGAAAGAATTGCAAATCTTGACATTATTGCCCTATTATCTTGAATTTTGATGTTATGACCTTGTAAAACATGCTTTGATCGTTGATACTCTTCCTATTTGAATAAGCTCGATGGACAATGTCTAATGTTGGTAATATGCTAGATTAGGGTGGTAGTTGACTCATGACTCCCCTAACTTAGTTCACATCCCTATTTTGACTACCTCTAAGTTTTCATCCTATTGATTATTTAGAGTTTGGAAAGGTTTTCCCTTCCACCCTATTTGTACTGGTTGACCTAAGCCTAATAGGTTAAACCCATGGTTGATACTTGATCTTGAATATTGATAACGACAATATTGACTATAGCTCGTGGTTGACTTCCTAGATAGACCTAGGTCTAGATCATTCATCAACCTTGGATACCATGATAATGAAATCTTGATATGTTGCTCAAATATTGCCTGAATATTTTTGCTAAAATTGAAAGCTACTCCGAGAAGAAGAAGCATCACTAAATAAAGTTTAAATATTAATTGAGGACAATCAAAATGCTAAGTTTGGGGGAGTTGATAACACCAATTTTTGTGATGTTTTTGCCCTTTATTCTGTTATCAAAACTGCCCTTTTCTGCTATTTCCCTCTCTTTTATAAGTACTTTTGCAATAATTGGCCAAGCAATGCTCTTAATCCAATATTTCCATCTTTTGCAGAGTTTTTCCTCATCTTGGTACGATAAGGCCATCCTGGCCCACAAATAAGTTCAAGTCTGCATCGGCCTTCCTAACGCCCGATACGACATCTGCCTGACAGCAAGGGGATGTCGTGCAAGAAGAAACTAACTGACGACACGTCTTCTACCTGACAGGGAGCCATATTCTCCAAGACAACCCAAGCTTGTCGCGCGACACAGCCACCCACCGGCAGGCGCCGCCTGTCACGTGACCGACAGTCGACACCCATGTGTCGAGCGATACCAGTATCGGTCGCCCACCGACCCTCGAATAAGGAGGACACGTGGCGCTTCGAGCACCATAACTTCCCCCAACCGCTGCATATAAATAGCAGCTACAGGAAGCCAAAAAGACGGTTTGCACAGTCGGAACCCTTAGCAAATCTTTGGAGGAAGCTGCGAGAGCAGAAGTATCGCGCCTGAGTGTTCGTGTTGGGAAACTCTAGGTGAACTCTTCCCCGTCCCGAGAGGGAGGGGATGGTTCACTTAGGACCATCCCGGGTGACACTGCAGACCGATATCGGCCAACGTGGATGAGTGACACAAGTGCCCGACAGTAGAATGCGTCGCTCCATGCCCGACACGATATCGAACCCGATACGCTTCGCCCGTCATGCATGCCGCCTGAGAGGGAGTGCCACCCGACATGAGCGTATCGACCAGGGTCCTTGAGCGATACAGTGGGCCGTCATAGTGTGCCTCCTGAGAGGGTGTGCCGCCCGACACTGTTGTATCGGGCTAGGCCCCTGACCGGTATCGGGCTGGAGAGCCGCAGTAGCCTGTCGTCCTTCTACATCAAGAAGGCGACATCTATCTTTAATTCTGTTTTTTAATTCCTTACTTATGCAATGTATTAAGACCCTTAATGTTTATGGGAATGGAAAAGCTTAATTACTTGCTGCTCTATGCTTGGTGCAAAATGTTGGATGACTGCTATGTTTGATATCTGAACTCTAGCTTGCATGTTTGGACCACGTTTCGCTTAGCTACCGAATCATGTTTTCCCGTCGCAACAACTTCGAGAGTTGTGTTGTGGCTCTAGTGTTTGGTCCGATTCTGGAGTACGAGAGTGCCTGGAACGGAGTTGTTTCAGTAACATTCCACTCTAACTTAAGTCCAGCAACCTCGAGAGGGGTGTTGATGCTTGGTTAGAGGTACCCGCTCTGAGAGGAGGGGTACAGGATGTTACTGCTATCGCTTGTTTTACTGAAGTCTTATCCTTCATACCTTGCTCTAGCTCTAGTTTTATCTTTCTGTTTCTGTTGCATGAAAACCCCTAAAAACTACTAAATGACTAAAACTTTAAATCTTTCTTGTAGCTCCAGTTGGAGATCGTTTTCTTTGTTTTGCTTGTGACATCTTGTTGTTTCCCTATTGGGAATTTATTATCTCTTTACACCTGCCGGAGAGTAGTGTGTCGATTCTGGGTTTTCAGCACTACCACCCTTGTCCCTGTGTTTGACCCCGTATATCTACTTCGACCCCGTAAACAAAGTTGCGGGGGCCTAGAAGGATTTGGGTTATAAATGTAAAAGCTCGACTACCTCAAATCCGCCTCCAATTTTAGGACGCGCAATTTAGGTCGGTCAGTGGCATCCCAACACGGCCATATCGGGCATGAGCGCCTTGAACGATACATCAGCCCGTCATGGCGTGTCACCCGACAGGGGATGCCGCCTGACACAGGCATATCGGGAAAGGCTCCTGCTCGGTATCGGGCTAGAGGGACCTTAGGGATCTGCTGCTGCTTGTCGATCTCCTAAATCAAGGAGGCGATACCTATCTTTCCCTTTTCAGTCATTTACTTTCTTTACTTATTCAATGTTACCAAACCCCTTTATATAATGATTATGCTAATGGAATTAGAGAAGTTTTAAATATCTGTTGCTTTATGTTTGGTTCCTTTTTGTTGGATGATTGCTTTGTTTAGCATCTGAACTCTAGCTTGTATGCTTGGATCATGTTTTGACTAGCTATCGAATCATGTTTCCCGTTGCAACTCCCTCAAGAGAGGTGTTGTGGCTCTAGTGTTTGGTCCGATGAGGGAGTACGAGAGTACCTGGGATCGGAGTCACTTTAGTGATCTTTCCACTCTAACCCAAGTCCAGCAACCTTGAGAGAGGTGTTGGTGCTTAGTTAGAGGTACCCTCTTTGAGAGAAGGGGTACTGGATGTTCCTGCTGCCACTTGTTTTATCGAAGTTTTCCTCCTTCGTTCCTTACTAAAGAAATAGTGTTATCTCCTCTGGTTCTGTTGCGCTAAAACCCTAAAAACCGATAAATGCCAAAAACCTTAATTTTCCTTATAACTCTAGTTGGAGATAGTTTTCCTTTATTTTATCGATCTTCGTCTGTTGTTCCCTTTGGGAACTTTATCCTCACCTTATCCTTACCGGAGTATAATGTGTCTATTCTGAGTTCTTAACACTACCACCCTTGTCCCTGTGGTTCGATTCCGATCTCTACTTCGGACCCCGTCATCGTTGCGGGGGCCTAAGAGTCGGGTAATTTAAAAGTATGACTACTTCAAATCCGCTCCTTATGGACACGTGATTTAGGCCGGTCAATGGTGTATCACCTTCACCCTACAAGGATGTAACATTCTCACCTCACTTGAAGATATTGACCACACTGTATAGTAGTGTATTAGCCATCACATGTTCTAGGGTATTAACCACCTTACCACTTTTGTCATCTAGTATATTGGGTTACCCACCATATCATTTTAGAGATGTGTGCTCAACACCATATCGTCCAAGAGGTGTATGCTTAACCCAATATCAGTTTAGAGGTGTATGTGTGCCTACCATATCGGGCAAGAGGTGTGTGTGTGCTTCACACCATATCGGGAAAAGAGGTGTGTGTGTGCTTCACACCATATCGGGCAAAGAGGTGTGTGTGTGCTTCACACCATATCAGGGAAAGAAGTGTGTGTGTGCTTCACACCATATCGGGCATAGAGGTGTGTGTGTGCTTCACACTATATTGGGCAAAGAGGTGTGTGTATGCTTCACACCATATTGGGAAAAGATGTGTATGCTTGACCTCATATCGTGAAAGGGGTGTATACCACATCACCATATCGTGCATGAAGTGAATTTTCATCACCATATCATTCATGAGGTGTGTGTATGTGTCACCCATATGGGGATGCTGAAAATTAGGGTTTAGCATATCAATTAGAGGTGTGTACTTGACACTATATCGTGCATGGGGTCTTTGCTTGACCTCATATCATGCAAAAGGTATATGGTTTACACTATATCATGTTCACGATGTGTTCCATATCATGCAAAGAGGTATAAACTCATAAGCATATCATGCTAGTGATGTATATATATGACCATATCGGGTTAGAGGTGCTTGCTTGTGTGCTTGAACCCGATATCACTTTGTGTCATGATACCATAATCTTCATGATTTAGACCTTCGTTCTAACTATTTTAGTACATGAATAACATATCTAGGCAACTATTAAGACTCATAGATTCATCAAGCATTCAAGAAAAACTCGGAATTGAAAATAAACCATCTAGTATAGCAAGATAGGTGGTGAATAATAAGATGATTGGGTTCAAGTTATATAACCCACCTCAAGAACAACTTCAAAGCTCCAAGCTCCAAAGCTACATGTTCCCAAGGTATAATATGAACTATCACAGGTTCAAAACTCATTCAGAACTCCTCTATAAGAAAAGAATTACTATAGATAAGAACTTAGTGAAGAAGAAAAGAAACGAAAGAATCACAACTGAGATCCATGCTTGAACCAAGGTTGAAGATGACCATGACTTCACCTAAGCTTAATGGATCGATCTCATCCTTTCTCCTTGCTTCTTAGAATGATATCAAAGAGTAAGAGAGTGAAAGGGGTTGCAAATATTCACTATTAGGTGAAAGAAAGGGTATATATCCTTGAGGTTCATGGGAGAGAGTGTAAGAGGTGTCATATTCTTACTACTACTAGGTGCCACATGGCCATGCATGGATTAACACATGTACTTGCATGCATTCCATATTTATATTGCCATGCAAAATAAAAACTTGAGGATAATGCAAGGGATAAGGGTCGTACCCTTTGGTTATCTTCTAGGGCCAGCCACTTCCACTCACATTATTATTATATTCACAATTCAGTACAACATTTCCAAAGGAAAGTTGCAAGCCAATATATATTGCTTTATTGAGGTGATTATCTCATCATGGTCTTTTCCAAGAGTCCACAAACCGATATGGGATCCCCTCTATGGTTCCTTGGCCAATAGGCACTCCCATATCAAGTCTACAACTCGATACAACTCAAGTTAGGGTTTCACATTCAACCCCTTTCTTGGTCTTTTCATCACCAAGAATACTACCACTCATAAATGATTCAAACATAGTGTCTCATTCATTCTCGCTCCTATTAATGATACATATAGGAAGTCGGAACACTCTAGAGGTTGTAATTTTCATATCAACCCTACATTTGGGAAATTTACAATTTGTACCAAAATTGGTGCACAAGGTACTAGCATTATTCAAACAGGATCAAACTTGGCATTTAGGCTTTCCACAAGCCACAACTTAGTATTATTCTCTCTATTATGATGCTAAAAATCTTAAGGCACATTCAACATGTGACATTTTGCAATATAACCCCTCATCTTGGGTAAATTGCACTTTGGTCGAAAACAAAGGAACATTGCTCAAACAACACTCAATCAGGACCAAACTTGAAACATAAGTGTGTCACATGATAAAAAAACACCTTAGAGGATTATATTAAAGTTGTAAGCAACTTAGTTAGACAAAACAAATAGGGTTAACTCATAACCCAGGTCAGGGTCATTACAGTTTGATTTCTCCTATTGTAAGGTCTTGCTTTTCATGGTCATGATGAGTCTTCTAGTTCAAGCAAAAGTGAAATTTTTCAGACATTAATGGAGTATACAAAGGATAACAATTGTGAAGTTACAGGCGTGTTTAATGAAAATGCTCTTGGGAATAATCAAATAACATCTCCATCAATTCAAAAGGAATCGGTGAAAGCTTGTGCAGAGAAGACAATACAAGCCATTATTGAAGAGATCGGAGATGGTTATTTCTCTGTACTTGTTGATGATTCATGAGATGCATTAGTAAAAGAGAAAATGGTGGTTATTGTAAGGTTAGTACCTTCTCTATGATATGTAAATTATAATTTAAGCTTCTATGATAATAGTACTATAAAGAGTGGGGTCTGGAAGGGGATCCACTCAAATGGTACAATACACAAGCCATGTAATGATAAAGCAACGAAAACAAAACTATTATGAAGTTACATGACTATTAATTTACAATTGTTTTTCACCATAAAGGTGACATTACAAAATAAAAGGTATACAATTAAGTCATCTCGGGCTGAGTACATAGGGTAACTTATCCATTCCAAGCTATCCTTAGGTCCAAAACCATGAATATGATCTTTATGCATCATTATCTTCTAATGTACCTAAACCTGGGTGGAAGGGAACATCACCCAGAATATAGAAAATAATGTATAGCTCAACGAAGGCTGAGTATGTATATATAATAATGACTTCAGGCATTATATTGGGTTAGCAATGAAAAACGTGATGTTCCCACAAGAAGGGGAGTATTTGCAATTAGGTAAGTTAAAAAAATGTAACAATAGAAATGAGGCATATTAAAATTTCAAATTGCAAACATGAGAATAAAAGTGTCTTGCCATAACAATTATCAACAATCCCAATATAATATAATAACTTTTGCATGCATAATAATGTAGACTAAATATACATAAAATAGGGCCATAACACCATATGATCATGGCCTAAAAAGAAATAAGGGTGGAAATGCACACCCCGATGAGAATATTCACGCCCTTTATAAGTATGGTTGCACATAAGTACTACTATTCTAGATATTCTGGTCAAACACACAACATGCATAAATAGAGTGGCAAGACTATCATTTTAGTCAATTTCACATAAAAAGACAAACACAGTAGGAGGGGTCCAAGAACTAATATAAACAAAGTAGTTCATCAACTACATGAATATAATGAACTAAGAGCAAGAAGTATGAATGTACAAGTAAATGAATTTCAAGTATAATTAAAAAATCAAGCGACGCCTCATTAAAAGAAATGTAAGTTTCAGTCAAATAATGCCCAAAATAAAATAGAGCATGTACATATCTTATCATCATAGATAATGGTTAACTTGGTCGATATACTTGGTCCTCCAAATAGAGTATTCATCCTAAGAGCACATTGTGTATGTCAGTCACACCAAAACCTAACATGTGTACATTCCTATCATAGATTCTCATATTGTTCTCATCCTAGTCTTCATCACCTAATGGTCTATTGGGATTTTAATGTTATGAAGTGAATATATGATCCATTAGATATAAATTTTAGTTATAAGTGTAAAGAGTGGGATCCCAGAGGGGAACCACTCCCTACTAAAAATTTGAAGAATAAAACCTCCAGTACAAACACATCCAAAAGATATGTTGGAGTGGGTGTAAAATTTTCAAATCTTATTAATGGCATTCAAAACAACCAAAGTAATGCAGCGGAAGCAAAATATTGACTATATTCAATTTCACATAAGGTTACAAATGTACATCTTACTCTTACATGTAAGGTACATCATAAGGATCCATGTAGTAGAAATCTAAACCACATCAAGATTGTTTCCAAGCTTTAACTCATTATGATAGGTTCATAACTTTATGTCATGTCCTCCACATCCTTCACCTAGGGTTGGAAGCATACCCCAACAAGAAGAGAAAATAGATGACATCAGCAAAGGCTGGTATGTGCATACTAAAAAGTAAATTGAGCAATATAAAGAAATAAGGACATCAAATAAATAGAAGCTTCCCCATAGAAAATAGAAGGACTACCCAAACAGGGCATAAATGAAAAGAACAACAACAAAAGATATATTCACCATTAAAACAAATATATGATTGTGCCATATATACATCCACTACCATGGTGGGAAATGAAGTACAATAAGAGAAAGTAGGGCACACACCCCACAATCATCATCAATATCCTACATGCATGTGAGATAAGCATAGCCCAAGAATAATATAAAAACAAAGTCGACCAAGTCTCACATACTTGAAACCTGATAGAGAATGACACATAACCAAACTCCCAATATATATAATGTGGGCCAAACCTCATAAATTTGAAACCCGGGTATGGGGCACATAGCCTCCATACCAAAAGAATAAAGGACACATAACCCAAAACCAATGCAATTATACTACTCTAGTGCTATTGAATCTCATAGCATGTTAAATGTAGAGGCAAGTAGAAAGTACAGTCATATTATACAAACTAGTCACCACATAAGTGACCAACATATACATCCACCTCATAAGTGGGCAAAAGACATCACATGTCATCATATAGAGTTCCAACATGAACAAAGCATATGAAAAGAGTCCAAAAGATTATCCATGATCACAAGATCAATATCAAACAAGGTAGTTCATGTGAACCATGAATTTATAAAAAATACATTGTGTATAGGTTAATGTCATAGGACCAAGAGAACGATAATTTAGGTTAATTTCTCAACATAGAATAATAAGAGATGAAAAACATACCTTTCTTCAGAGTCTATATAAGTCCAAGATAGATCTAGATCCAAGTCTAGGTCTCCAAAGCACCTATTAATCATGTATGTGAAATAAGGGTTAGATTTACATTGATTTCATAAACCCTAAAAATCAACTTTTTATTATATTTGAATTAGGTTATCAAAATTGTGATATGTTTTAGGTTACATCTTTTTGAGTTTAAAACATATTTTACTATATTTTTTTGACACACACATATATATATATAGTTATGAATTTTACAAATTATTACTTAGTTAGATTAATCCATTAAAATCACATATTTTTAAGATTAGATTCAAACAACAAAATCAGTACCATTAGTTAGATCTTTTTTTAGAACACATTTTATTTTATTTTTCTGAGCTATAAATAATTAGTTATGGATTTTTGAAAACCAGCCAAGAAGGAAATTACATGTCAGTGATTTGCATTGAGAGAGGAGAGAGAGAGAGGGTGCTTGCACTGACTTGGATCAATAAGGTGCGACCAAGTCACCCAGTCAAGAGTCTGGTTGACTTCATCCAAAACAAATAAACTTGTTGGCCAAATAACCAAAATACCCCTATACGAAAAACTAGAAAAGAAAATAGACGGAGGTAAAATTGAGAGAAGTGTATAGATACCACTATGATGTAAGTAGTTGTGAATGATTACCTAAACTACCATGTTTTCTAAAATTATCACATAAATTAGTATCTAGGTAGACTCTTTGACCGAGTTTGCTTAAAATATAATCAACAAGAAACAACCATTCATACCCAAACATCATTGGCTCCATAGGTGCACATGTGGTTGAGGAGGAAAGGGAAGATCCCATTGGTAACATGTGACCAGAAGGTGTTTCTCTCCTGTGATCAGACAACCTAATCATTTCCAATAGTCAAGGAAGATCTAAGAAGGTGTTGGCTAGGTGGAAACCATTAGGGGCATGAATGTTGGAAGATGGCAGCAAGATATCAATGGATCTTCAGGCTCCTGATTTAAATTGATAATACTCGATGGTGATGATGTTGGGAGTCATAGTTGCAAATAGGAGACTGTTGGTGTTTGGTTCTGATTAAATTCTCCGTCAATCTCTATGATGGGAAATGACACTCATTGCAACAATGATATCCTACACAAGGGAGGAAAGTCTGGGACACCAAAGGTCTAGGATGATGAGGGATAAAAAGGAGGGATGACGGTGGAATTTTAGTGGTAGAGGAAGCCCTATTGGTGTGGTGGTTGATGGAGTGCCATCGTTGCTTGCGGCTAGGATCTATTAGCATGACCACAACATGGAGGAAGGAGGAAGATGAATAAGTTGAAGAAGAGGAGGAGGTAGCACTTCAAATCGATGAGGGTTGTGGGATCAGCCTCCATAGATGTAGGTGGCATCTATGATTACTGGTGGTGTCATATTCTATGGTTGCAGTTGGTGTTGTATGGCTGTTTGATTGTTGGGCGCTGGGTCATGAATAGATAGCGACATCTAGGATTGTAGGGTGTGACTGAGGGAAGGGAGGGATAAAAAAGGAGAATTGATTATGTAATCCTTATAGGTGGGTGGTCGGCTACCTCAGTTGGCACTGCAATTGCCACCTTATGCCCAAGACATTGTAGGTTCTGAGATGGAAGAAAGAGAGGATTCCACGGCTAGGACCTGCTGAGTGATGGTGTGGCGGGCCCAGTGATGAAGACAAAGGGTCGTGCATCATCTCTCTTGGTCAACTAGCAGCCTTCATTGATCACTGTCAAGGATGGTTGCGATGATCTATTACAGGTTTGCGATGTTGGCATCTGTTGCATCTTCAAATCCACAATGGGGAAACAAGTGTTGGTATGTATGCCCATGGATCCAATAATGTGATGGTTTTAATGGGATTAATTTGAATAATAAATAAAGGCAAGCTTCCAATTTTTTTGTTTAATTCAGCTATGAGATAATGATGTAACATTATAAGAGTCTAGAGAATTATATTACACGATAACATATGTCTCTAAGTACGTGACCTAAGAAAATGAGATCATACAAATATTAAGAGTACATACACATATTCTCATTATGTCCCTATCAGTTATTATTGTGGAAGATTGATAGACAACAATAATATTCAAGATCAGAGTGTGGGTTGGTTGATGATGCAATCTCACGAGTCATGATATGGCTATATCAAACCAAGCACACAGATACATGTCAGAGAACAGTGTATCAGACAGACCCACTATGAGACTGACACATGGAAGTCATCTTCATGGAAGGCATAGTCAACTCTAACAGTGATGGTGGTGGTTGTAGTTATTAGACCTGAAATCATTTCACTCAACACATGTCATTTGGTACACTCTAACATCATCAAACGTAAACCTGAAACATGGGTTGTTATAGAGGTGATGATTGGGTGGATTTGACACATGGGGATTGACTATTAGTGATAGATATGGGATTTATCCCTCCTATGGGAGTGTGATGTCCTAGGTCTCTTGATTAGTGAGATTGAGAAAAGCACAACGATGCACGTGTTAGACAATATATGATATTGAACTTACATATATCTCAGGCAATCTGCTCTGGTTCTAGAAACAAGATTGAATAATAATGAGGGTGAATGCTCCATGCATCTAGTTCAATTTGGACATCAGTGACAAATGAACTACACAAATAATGCAACACCATACATAGATTATAGGTTGAAGTTGTTCCCCAACTTTCCATTTACTTGGGTGGCATTGACGTGTGACTAGGAACCACTCTTTGCTTATGATGTCATAAGTTGTTATGAAAAGCCACTGCCAACGTAATATGGTACCTATAGGGTCACACACATAGGTCTTGACCTAGAAGAGGAGTTCAAATCTCAAATGAAATTTGAATTAAGTGCTAAAGTGTTTAGGCATTTGATTCACACAACAAATAGGCTGACAACACTACCAAACACCCATCTCAACGGTCATCTCAAGAGTTGAGATGGATATCTGGGTGTCAGGTCTGGTTGTGAGTTTAAATTGGAAAAAGAACAAACTGACTCAACTCGACTCGGGTCACTAGATGACCATATAGGTGACTGAGATGAAAATCTCACATGGGCGAGATGATTCAGTTTGGTCGGGGAAGGTTCTAGATGTTTCCCCATTCATTTTTCTTGGACAATACTTGTTGCACAAGGAAATCAATGTCTAACATTTATGGGAATTGATTTGCTAAATTGGTACACAATTGGGAAACTGTAAAATGACCATCTCATAGTACAAGACAACTGTATCATTTGTAAGATGACCATTTTGCTTCCGCAAGTTGTGAGATTTCCAGAATTATTGTGAAAATTCAAGTTCTTCTAGTCCTTTCCACTCCCGTACATTAATTCCATACTAGATAGCAACTGGGAACCTTGACCCTAGCCTCTACTATATATAGAAGGGTACTGGGGGCTTCTCAGAACACAACACAGACAACTGAGAATTAGTTCCTCTAAAAATTGTTGTCCTCTCTGGTTGTGGTAACCACGTGAGCTCAAGAAAGTCCTACCTGATAAGGGAGGGATAGACATGGGAGAGAACAACTGACATTGTCAATGTGGGAGAGCAAGTCGGTGACTAGTACACTGATGGAGATGGATGACTCCTTCTTAATCATTCTACAAGGATGACAGGAGTTCTAGGAGGTCTGTGTGGACTACCATAGAGGCGGGAAGCCGTTGTTTGCCTCTTGGAGGACAACATCAATCAATCGTCTGTGATAAGAGGAGATGTTGAACAAGACAATGTTTATGGCTATAGTTCATGGTGCAAACTAGGAGGCACAGTAGTCAAACGAATCCCAGTGTAACCAGGATTTAGATGTGCACATCTACAATGATGAGGATTGTCATTGGACTTGCTCCAAGACCAGGTATATCCTTTAAATCATCCTTCATGCATTATAGTTATGGGCACGATTTGCTGATTAAGGGAATGAGATAATTACAATTTTAAATTCTACTTCCTACTCTATAGACTTATTTTCCAACAATGGTATTAGAGACAACGTCAATTTACTATATTACGAGATAATCGATATGATCAGATTTTGGTTTTTTCATTCTATTATTGCATGTGATGCAAATAATATCTTGTGAAATTCAAAAACCACGATAATCCCAAAATAATATATATGATATATATATATATATGCAATTTACATGTTTCAGGCTAAAAGCGATTTTGATGGTGGATGTGTAGCATGGTTATGGCCAATAACCCCTATTTGTGCATGGTTGCATGTTGTTGGTTTATCCTTTCATCTCGGTCTGTGTACTGAGCCTCTATCTTATCTTCCCAATGTAAAGTTAATTCTCTTCTACTTTTATACCCCTTGAATGTAACTCAAGGTTTCCCTATAATCTTGTAAAAGTAGGATAGTTCACTTTATGTTATGACAAAGATGAAGACGTCCTGAAGACGAGCCGGCCAACTGAAGGACCTTGGAGGACATGGTGGACAGACCAGACCGATCGCCTAGTAGATCTGACCAATGCATTGGAGGAGTCGCTGATGGTGGACATAAGGACTAGATGACTGGTGAGACGAATTAACAACTAGCTAGGAGGAGATTCGATCAGTTTAAGGGTTGAACCGATCAACCCGGATTGGCAAGCACGGATCTTCATCAACAATAGGTTTCTACATGTGATGTAGACTTAGATGATGTAATACCTTGTGGCTCGAAGGGATTACATTAGGACTGGCAACAACTTTTGCTTTCATTTATTATATATTTTCATTATGGGATATAGCATGTATATGATATGTACTATATATGTGGTGCTTGGCTAGACACCTCATGCTTTCCCCCATCTTTATAAAGCCATATCTACCCTTTCCCACCTCCCAATCCAAGAAGAAATCCTCTCCTTATCTTTCCTCCAGCTTAGAGCATCGTTCTTACTAATTTTGGCCATGAAGGTGTTGTCCCACGGTAAAAGAGAGTGCTTACCTTGGTGAAGAAGGCTCGTAGGGTTCCAAATTTGCTCTATTTAGGGTTTCTAAAGCTCCATCTTGGTGATTTCGACAAAAACTAGTAAGTTCACTCCTTTTCTTTGTTGTTTTCATGTTGTTATCTTCCTCCCACCTTCTTCTAGGTCAGAACCATGGCCTTCCATGGTGAAATCCCACCTAGATCCCTTAAACACCTCATCTCCATGTTCTTTTGCTAGGGTTTTTCACCTCTAAAGTGGAGAAGGTACTTCTTGCTTGATGTAGGAGCTTTGTTGGAGAAACCACCCACTCTAGCTCAGGAATCTTTCTGCTTGAACTTGTCCACCTTCCCTAGAGGCAAGTTTTGTTAACCCCATTCTCATGTATTTCTTACTACATGCTTAAAACTCATGCTTTTATGTTTAAAATCAATGATCTCCATCTCTATTTACAATGTTCTTTTAGAATTTTGGTTTCTTACTATTTCACCTTCTCTAGAAGCTCTAGTTTGGTTACCTATATGATTCCAAACCTAATCTTGGGTCAAATGGTGTTTTCTCCTTCTCCCTCTCTCTTCAATTATCTCGATCGATTTGAAGATGTGGCAATTCCCTATTGGTCAATATTAAAAAATTCATATATTCTAATCCACTTATCTAAATTTGAAAAATAAATATGTTTTGGAATTTGAATATTAATCTATATCTAATAAAAATATTTTTAAGGTCTGATTTTGTGGTTTGACAAAGGGAAATTTTTGTAAAATGAATTTAATGCATAAAATCCATAAAAAGTATATCTTAATCATCATAACTCTAAAATTAACATAAAAATATGTTTTCTTGATTAAGAGAACCTAATAAGTTAATTGATGATATTTTCAGACTCTAATTCTGAGTTTTGCTAAAGAATTTTAAAATTAGGGTTTGTATACACTAATATGCATTACATACTCTAATACATGTTAATACAATGAAAATAGGCAAAGTATAACTTGGACTCAATTAAAGTGGTGAAAGTTAGTAATTGATATCAGTAAGAGATGTATGTGCATTGTTACACCCTAAGTTGGGATATTTCCAAACCAAACCCTATATTTCCCTAATGAGGCTTTATTTAACCCTATTCAATCTATTCTTGATTCTTTTGTTAAATTGCCTCAAAATTGGTAACGATATTCTTTTTCTTGGGTCGTGTGCCCCACTTCCATGTTCTATTTGATATGATGCTTTTACTTGCCATGATTTCTTTTCTAGCATGTTGATTTCATGGACTATTAGCTATAGTAGTGGTACTTGTGTACAACCAACCATAGATAGGGCATGTATTAATTCGCCCTGGGGAATGTCTTATTCTCCCCCATAAAAATATGTGTAGGTGACTAGGAATGTATTAGTTCTCCTCTCATCTATAGGTTGAGGTCTGGTAGGTGCCTCAAACCTACTTAGTTAATGTAGTCAATATTAATCATGCATGCAATTACTTTACTATTTTAATGTAATGGAAAGCATCTTTGATTATGCCTCATACTCTTAATCTCTTCATCTATTGATGAACTTATAGCCTTTAATTCCATATTATTCCTTTTTATTTTGTTCTTGTTCATGATTGACACATACCTTGTTTTTCTCTCTCTTACTTGGTGATTTCCCAACTACCCGGGTTTACATTGAGGTTTTGAAAATGACCAAGGAGAATATATCTTCCAACATGGACCTAGCTCTTGGAGATGTTGCTTGGAGACAGATTTGAAGTAGTTTAGACTTCCCTCTACTTAGATCCTTATGTTGTACCTTTTATGTAAACCCTTATGGGATATTATGATGTACTTTTGTAGTCTTTTGTGACAATTGAATATAGTCATTTGTTTAATTCCACTGCTACACTTTGGCTATTTTGAATACCATTTATGAAAATTTGAAAATTTTACACCTATTCCAGCATACCTTTGAGTGTGTTCGGAATGGATGTTTTATTCTTCAACTTTTTTTAATAGGGAGTGGATCCACTCCTTACATAATTCATCTGACAACAAAGTGTTTGTTGCCAGAGATATTGCATTCCTAGAAAAGGAATTTATTTCCAAAGAAATTAGTGAAAGACAAGTGGAGATCGAAGAGGTTCAAGGCCAACAAGAAAATGTGGATGATCTGCCGAATCCATTGCATTGAACCATTAGATGTGCAAGAGGAGCCTAAAGATTCACAAAATGTTATGGAATCTCGAATTCCCCAAGTAACACAGGAACCTCGTAGATCTAATAGGACACACCTTGAACCTGAAAATTTTGGATATCTTGTAACTCAGGAAGGTGGTGGATTGTTCATAGATGACGAGCCAACATCCTATAAAGATGCTATTGAGGGACCATACTCTGAGAAATGGTTTGAGGCCATGAGATCTGAGATGGAATCATGTATACCAACAAAGTATGGACTTTAGTGGATCCACCTAAAGGGGTAAAACCCATAGGGTGCAAGTGGGTCTTCAAGAAGAAGACCGACATGGATGGTAAGGTACAAACCATAAGGGGAGGTTGGTTGCAAAGGGTTTTAGACAAGTTCAAGGTGTTGACTATGACAAAACCTTTTCTCCAATGGCCATGGTTAAGTCCATCAAGATCATGCTTGCTATTGTAGCTTATCATGACTATGAAATTTGGCAGATGGATGTCAAAACAACATTACTTAATGGGAATTTACTCAAGGATGTGTACATGATACATCTTGAGGGTTTTATCAATCTAAATGATGCAAATAAATTCTGTAAGCTACAAAGGTCAACCTATGGATTGAAGTAAGTACTCAGAGCTGGAATCTTCATTTTGATGATACAGTTGAAGGGTTAGGCTTTCAAAATAAAGATGAACCATGTGTGTACAAGAAGGTTAGTGGGAGCATAGTGACATTCCTCATATTGTATGTAAATGACATACTATTGATGGGAAATGACATTCCTACTTTATAAAAGGTAAAGACATGGCTTGGAAATACATTCTCTATGAAAGACTTAGGAGAAGCATCCTATGTCTTGAGGATAAAGATCTATAGAGATAGATCCAGAAGACTTCTCAGACTAAGTCAGAGTATATACATTAACAAAGTGTTGAAGCGGTTCAACATGGAGAACTCAAAGAGAGGAAACCTACCTGCGCGCCATGGTGGACACATGTGTGAGATTCCATATGCCTCAACAATTGGATCAATCATGTATGTAATGTTTGTACCCATATAGACGTCTCGTATTCTTTGAGCATTATGAGAAGATATCAGCCAGATGTAGGTGATGGTCACTGATAGCTGTAAAGAACATCCTCAAGTACTTGAGAAGGACTAATGATCAGTTCTTGGCCTATGACGGAGAGGAAGAGTTGGTGGTAAAAGGTTGCACAGATGCAAACTTCCAGACTAATCAAGATGATTACAAGTTACAATCTAGATTTGTGTTTTGCCTCAACAACTGAGATGTGAGATGGAAGAGTTCCAAGCAAGAAATAGTTTCTGATTCTACAATAGAGGCCAAGTATATTGTTGCATCGAGTGCAGCAAAGGAGGCTGTATGGATCAAGAAGTTCATCTTAGAACTTGGGGTCATTTCAAGCATCAGCAAGGCAATCGAGCTATATTGTGACAACAATGGAGCTATTGCACAAGCTAAGGAACCCATATCACATCAGTGCTCAAAGAATATACAAAGACGGTTCCATCTCATACGAGAGATCGTGCAACATGGAGATGTAAAGATTTGCAAAGTACCAACTAAAAGCAATGTTGTTGATCCCTTGATGAAAGCACTTTCAAAAGAGAAACATGTTAGATCACTTGGAATATGATTCATAGGTGATTCACTCCAAGTGCAAGTGGGAGTATGTTGGTATGTATGCCCAGCGAGCCAATCAAATGATGATTGTAATGGCATTAATTTGAATAATAAATATAGGCAAGCTTCCAATTTATTGGGTTTAATTCAGCTATGAGATAATGATCCAACATTATAAGAGTCTAGAGAATTATATTATTGGATGACATATGTCTCCAAGTACGTGACTTGGGGAAATGAGATCATACAAATGTTAAGAGTACATTACATATTCTCATTATGTCCTTGGTCGGTTATTATTGTTGAAGGTTGATAGACAACAATAATACTTAAGATCAGAGTGTGGGTTAGTTGATGACATAATCTTGTGAGTCATGATATGGCTATATCAAACCAAGCACACAAATACATGTTAGAGAACATTGTATCAGATAGACCCACTGCGAGACTGATACTATGGGGACCCGTCATGCGAAATGAGATTACTCAAAACGTAAAACGCAATCAATCGCTAATTAATCACATACCCAAAAATATGGGTAAATTAAAACCGAATTCAACGTTAACACTCACTAAAAAACGTTTGAAGGATCTCGACATCTTTCTTGTATCCATGCTATGCCACACAAACAAGCATTAAAATGCTAACAAAAGTCCGATTCATTTGAAACATTATATACAAACTTTATCTCGCCCGGACCTGAGAGTACATGGACGACTCTAGAACAAACTAAACATCTAATCAACTTTATCAAATATTCATTACCATAGCTCCTCTTGGCTGCCACATGTTTGTCTTTGTCACTTCCGATTACCTAAAAAAAATGTGGCGAACCACAAGGGTGAGACCCAGTCCCAGCAAGTGATATAACCATCAACAATGTTTATTGATTACAACATTTTTAAGTAATTAAGTAGTTAAACATTTTAATCAGATATAACAAATAATATCAACAGTATTGATGATTAACAAAATACATAAATGAGTAGATAACAATTATCATCATCAAGCTGACCATCATCATTTTCCTTATTAACCGTATGAGAGATTCAATAGCATATGCATAACTAGCATAAGCAAGTCTAGTAGCATGTTATCTCTATTAACATGAATAAGTCCAGCATCATAAGCATATCTAACAACATTAGCATGTCTAACCGTTTGAACAGATCAATATCATAAGCAAAGCTATCAACATAAGCATGAGTATTTCCATAAGCATGATTAGCAGTATAGATATCAACATAAGCATGATTACTGTATGTACATATTTATAGTCTTATGCATATCCACAACATAAGTATAATTACTATTTATTAATTGCACTAAGAATCATCTTTATGTAAAGAGAACAAACAAAGGTTATCATCCAATGTGAAGCATCATGTATAACCCTAAACAGATATGCTATACGGTTGTATTACATCTTTTATTATGCCCTGGGGAATTTGAATCGTACCATTCAAAGTCCAACCGGCCCCTGCGAAGGGCTATTCGGTTCCGTATAAGATCTAGGAGTACCGGCATCCTAAGATCTCTTCCCCCCCGGTCAGTACGAGTAAAAAGGCAGTGACATGTCAGTCAAAGTTGCCACCACAGCGACATATAGTCAAGCTGAAAACCACTAGTCCGACCTTGGTACAGGTCACGACACTAGAAACTAGGGTATTCAAACCCAAACACTGAGGTACAACCATAGTTGTCCTCTAATCACATCATGTTATAACCACAGAGACACGACCGCAGCCGTTCTCAATCACATCAGATGTATGAGGCATGACCATAGCCAACCTCCACAATCTGTATTGTGGATGACAAGGATATATCCTCAACCTGCCACCCCCGCATATTTAACAATATGTGCTCCGAGTTTCCCTTAGGAATACTCGTTTCACCATCCAGCAAGTTCTGATACTGAAGATGGTTCTACGGCACAGGGCATTACATGATTAGAGTTGCACTTGATTAGTTATACCAATTGGGTGAATTAAGGCTGCATCAAACAAGTGGACATACAAACCCTAATTCACCTCTAGCAAGCATATAAATATCAAAACTTGAAAAGATTTAAAATGTGTGAAACATAAATTCTCATTTCATCATCACATGGTACTATTCATTTGCCACTCATGAGACTACACCAGTCATCATGCTATCGCAAGATAATAATCTTTTTCACAATATCACAGGGTATCAACCCTTATCAACATAAGAGGATTTCACCTCATTCAGGGCTCAACCACGCCCAAAGGTCATTAAGACCATCTTATTATTCCCTGCAAGATCATCATTATCTTTGCATGCCTTATAATAAGGCTCAACAACATCAATTATATATAATACACCAGATCAGTACAATATTGCATTTATGAACTAGGTGATATTCATAAACAATCATAGCAGGGTTATATTAACATTAAGAACGTTCCTTTATTACATCAACATGCAAGGAATCTAGATATGATTAACTCTCATCATATTCATTATACACATGTTTAACATAAGAAAGTATCAACCATGTGACTATAATAACCACCAATTAACATATCAAGGTTATGATCACGGTAAGGAGGTTATTCTACCATAATTCCATCATATAAGAATGTTAAACATGAATACTCATCTTTATTTAATTGCATTAAAGTCAAGTTCAACATGATAAATTATATCAATGTTACTAACCAGCACGCATACCCAAACCCTAACTCACGACATCCCCATTGGATCATGGATGCATAAGGTGAAGCATCACCTTCACATTCCATACTATTCTCAAGTATGAACCCACACATAAATCAAGGTGTGACCATCAGGTTATATCATACTAGGGTTTCAACAATAATAACAAAGTCTCCATGATTGTATTAGTCATTCAAGGACTATTAATGCCCAATTACCATCATTTAGTTATATTAAAGCTAGGTATAACAAGCTATACCTACTTAGGGTCACATATCAACACAATATGGTTATCATCCCTTCTATTCATAAGAATGAATAGGTAAGACTAACTTATTAAGGTAACCCTCCATTTGTTCCACCATCATTCAACCCATATCACTATACCACAATGCCATCCAGAACCATTGGATGATTAAAAGGAAAGATTATTGGTTGTTTACATAAGTAAACATATGGATAAATCACCTACGAAGTCCTTGATTTGTGCTCTAGAAAGAGTCACCATCTAACCCTAGACATTCCTTGATTAACAACACAAAAGGTTCTATTGAAAGTAGGGTAAAACCCACAATCAATTGTTCATTTCGAACAAGCCACCCATTGCCAACAAGTAAAATCCTTAAGTTCATCATACAAAGAAAATCATCTAAATCCCATTATTAGGATTAACATATTACATTAGCCATCATTCCACCTTAATAGAGGAATAACCATTATATCTTGACCATTGGGTCAAGTTCATATATTAAAACCATCAATTACAGTATATGTTCGACCATTGCATTAAGACCTAAGAAACCATTGGTCTAAAGATTAATTGATGCTAAAACTATATGATTAACTCACCATAAATTGTAGAGACCTAATCCACCATCATTAGTGATCATTAAATCACTATAGGTTGTTAGATCAACACTATATTCCTTAATTAGCATCAAATATCAAGCTAATGTCAACATTGATTGATAACATCAGTAGGGTATTTAATGGTTGATCATTAAACTTCTAATTGGTCCAAAACCTGACCTAAGGGGGTGAACATAGGTTGTCAAAACAACATGATCCAAGTCACATTATACCTTAGTGCTAACACACACATGATCACATATTCATATATAACTGAAATCAGAACATGGAACATTATAAAAATCGAAATCTAAGTCAAGCATAGCTTTTTAGTGCATGAATCATCATTTTCAAGCAAGAACATGACCTAGAAAGTTTATGGTAATAAATAAACGTGGAGCAAGTTATAAAACTTGCCTCTAATGAGAAGATGGAACCACACACAGGAGAAATCTTGAGAATAAGCTATGAATTCGTCCATCTTGCACCTTTCTTCATCAAATGAGCAAATCCTAAACATAAGGAGCAAGAAATGTAGGGTTTTAGAGCTTTAAAGCAATTTATACTATGGAACATTTTTCTGGTTGTGCACTACTGATTTCGACATTTAATCTAGTAAACTAGGTTCGATCGATCATATAATTTAACTAAATCCCATCGCACATATCAGTCAACTAATTAGTGCCAAGAAAGCGTTAATAATTTAAATGTGCAAATTAGGAGTCGAGCGGTGTCGACACTGCCTGGCACCCAGGTATATGTTGTTAACTGCGTCAAACACAGATCAAACCAAAATTATCCGATTAATGGAGTTAAATTGTGTGAATGGGAGTGAGATTCTACTCACTGGGGTTCAAAACGTCTGGATTTGACTTGAATTGCATTTAGAGACAAGTTTCCTTCCGGGAGCACACGAGTCATCTTCAACCTTGGTACTTCTGAAACAACCTGTTCCATACACAGGTTCACACACTCAGCTGATTCATCGCTACTCGTGGCTAGTTGGCTACGGATTCGCGTTCGGGACCCTTGGACAAACTCAAGGACGTTGCTTGGGACTGCTGCTCGTGCCCAGGGCTCCTGGAACAAACCTACTGCAATCCAACAGTGGTTCCCCCCCCCACGTATAGGTTGAAGAAGGTCCGGCTAGGATGCTAGGTCGAAGTTAAGGCTTCGGATTTCTGCTCTGGACTCTTGGCCGAGCTCCATGGCGGCCGATTTGGTGTTGTCCTTCACGCCCAAATGGTCCTGGTTCGGACCTACTGCTGCAAGCAGCAACTCCTTCATGTACAGGTGAAAAGGGAATCTTGGCTGGGTGCCTAAACACAACTAGGAGCTGTGAATTCCAATTGGGACCGCAAGGTCAGAGTCGGGGCCGTCGATTCGAGGTGTTGGTCGCGCCCAAGAGAGCCCTTTAGCCGGCCGCCACAACAATTGTTGTTCTTGCTGGTCGGCGCCCTAGCAGGAGGATGGGGCGCAAGTTGTTGGGTGAGGAAGTAGGAAGGAGAAGGGTTGCTGGTCGGAGCTCTCTCTCTCTCTCTCTCAAGCCCTAGGTCGTGTCACCCCTTTTCCTCCTAGGATAGCCGATTGAGTTAGCAGTTGAGCGCCGTTTTCAAGCGGTGCTCTGTCAATCGGGCGTCGTTTCCCTTTGGGGAAGAAAGGAGATAAGGGAAACGGAAAAAGGAAAAAGATTATAAAGCAAAAACTTGGAAAATTACAACTTCGACCCTGGAAACTGAAAAGGTCACAACTTTCGCCTCGTAGGTCCAAATCAAACGATTCTTTTTGAAAAATTTCAAGCGTGAGATCTACTACAATCTCAAAGCAAGAAATCATGCTAATTAGAATGTAAGACTCGATCAAATCACTAATTATATCAGTGAGTACTTAATTCAACTTAATGATGCACTAAGCATTAAATTATGGTAATTAAGCTCATTCAACTCATTAAACAAGTTTAGGGCCTTACAGATACATGGAAGCCATCTTCATGGAAGTCATAGCCAACTCTCACAGTGATGGTGGTGGTTGTGGTTATTAGACCTAAAATCACTTCACTCAATACATGTCATTGGGTACGCTCTGATATCATCAAATGCAGTCCTAAAACATGGGTTGTTATAGAGGTGATGATTGGGTGTATTTGACACATGGGGATTGACTGTGAGTGATAGATATGGGATTTGTCCCTCCTATGGGAGTGTGATGTCCTAGGACTCTTGATTAGCAAGATTGAGAAAAGCATGGCCATGCGCATGTAAGACAATATATGATATTGAGCTTACATATATTTCAGACAGTCTGCTCTGGTTCAAGAAATAAGATTGAATAGTAATGAGGGTGACTTCTCCATGCCTCTAGTTCAATCTAGACATCAGTGACAAAGGAACTACACAAACAATGCAACACCATACATAGATTGTAGGTTGAAGTTGTTCCCTAACTTTCTATTTACTTGGGTAGTATTGATGTGCAACTAGTCACCACTCTTGGCTTATGATGTCATAAGTTGTTATGGACAATCACTGCCAATGTAATATGGGACCTATATGGTCACACACATAGGTCTTGACCTAGATGAGGAGTTCATATCTCCAATGACATTTGAATTAAGTGCTAAAGTGTTTAGGCATTTGATTCACACAACAAATAGATTGACAACATTGCCAAACACCCATCTCAAGTGTTGAGACGGCTATTTGGAAGTGCCAAACGACCATCTCAAGAGTTGAGACATGCATCTAGGTGTCAGGCCTAGTGGTGAGTTGAAATTTGCAAAGAACAAACTGACCCAACCAAACCGACTCGACTCAGGTCCTCAGATGAACGTCTGGGTGACCAGACAGCTATCCTGCATGGGAGAGATGATTTAGTTTAGTCTGGGAAGGTTCTAGATGTTTTCCCATTTGTTTCTCTTGGGCAATACTTGTTGCACAAGGAAATCAATGTCTAACATTGATGGAAATTGATTAGCCAAATTTATACACAACTAGGAAACATCAAAATGATCATCTAGCAGTATGAGACGACCATCTTGCAGTGCGAGACAACCATTTTGGCTGCTGCAAGTTGCGAGATTTCCATAATTTTTGTGATAATTCAAGTTCTTCCAGTTCTTTTCATTCGTGCACATTAATCCCGTACCAGATAGCAATTGGGAACCTTGACCCTGGCCTCTATTATATATAGAAGGGTACAAGGGGCTTCCCAGAATACAACACAGATAATTAAGAATCAGTTCCTATGACAACTATTGTCCTCTTTGGTTGTGGTAACCGCGAGAGCCCAAGCAAGTCCTACCCGACAAGGGAGGGATAGCCACGGGAGAGAACAATTGAGATTTGTCACTGTGGGAGAGAAAGACGGTGACTAGTACACTGATGGAGAGGTACGACTCCTTCCTGATCATTCTATTAGGATGACAGGAGTTCTAGGTGGTCAGTGTGGACTACAATATAGGCGGGAAGCTGTTATTTTCTACTTGGAGGACAACGTCAATGAACAATATGTGACAAGAGGAGTGGTTGAAGAAGACAAAGCTCATGGATGTAGTTTGTGGTGCATACCAGAAGACACAGCAGTCAGACGAGTCCCAGTGCAACTAGGATTCATAGATTCATATATATGATGATGAGGATTGTCGCTGGACTTGCTCTAGGACCAAGTATATCATCGAAACCATCCTTCCTGCATTATAGTTATTGACACAATTTGCTGATTAAGGTAATAAGGTAATTAAAATTTTAAATTCTACTGCCTTCTCTATAGCCTTATTTCCCAACAAGAAGCACTACCTCCATTAGGATATCAGGAGGAGGGAGGAAGGGGGGAGGTGATTGGTTAGCATTTGTGAAAGGCTTAAGGAAGGAACAAGGGAGAGGGAGAGAATAGGGAAGAATGACAAGGAGAAATAGGAGAAGAAGGTTGCTTGAAAGAGGTCTTGTGCATAGGAATCAAGAGGGAACACAGAGATGATGACCCACTCTCATGAGATCGGGTCAAGCAATCCAGAGTGTGGACTACGTAGCCACATAACTAATGTAATAGGAAAAATCAAAAGATTATTTGTGATTAAAGTGTTCCTTAATGAGAATGAATGGGAAATTTTGGGGAAATAAAGTGTAAGTGAAGTTAAAATCATTAGACCTATGCTATTTAATGCATTGATTTGCAATTTCATTGGATGGGTAAACATTATCCAAATCATCTCAAAAAATTTAGGTAGACTATTTGAAATGCAAGGACTCCAAATCTGACATCAATTTTATCTTTTGAATAAGTTTCATGTTAGATTTTGTCACTATTGTATTATGTATACATTTAATGAATTTTCCTCTAAATTACTCGATCATGACACTATGACACATATTAACTTGATTTGCTTTATATTATAATCCTACGTGTACTCTAAAGTATCCAACTAGAGCCAAACCTACTATTGGGCTATATTTATACATTCAGTCCTTTTATGAATGTATTAGGGTTATTTTACCATATATAAAGAGTATTCAAGAATCTGTGATACTATTTGGTTCCGATTATTCCTAGTGCATTGTGAACCACATAAATTAGGTATTAGTTATTAACATAATTGAATAGGGGTCTAGAAAAAGGGAGTGTTAGCTTATATACTTAGATTCGAGTATGTTACAACACTCTACCCCTTAAAGAGGATTTTGTCTATGAAATCCACCCAACTATATCCTAGTATATACTAGGATATACTAAGATTTAAATTACTATGCCTGAATGAATATACTAGGATATACTAGGATTTAAATTACTAGGAATGATGGGGGTTACACTATAGTTCAAGGATTTTAGCAGTAATATAATAAGGCCAGTGCAAAAGTAGCCAAATATGTTGTCCAACTGTTCATGAATGATCAGTCACTGATCAAGCTTCTTTAATTATGATTCGACCTTGACCAAAGTATCCCAGAAACTAATTTAGGTGGTTGGGAAGATCTCGTGTAAGAAGTGATCAGGTAAAGAGTGAAACATAATCTATTTTAAATATTAGATGTATAACATTCCTATTAATGTACCAGCTAAAACTACTTTTAGCTTGCATGCATCTTCATGTTACAATCTAGCGAGTCATCTTTCCTTAGGTTGACTAAATGCATCAAGTTTTGACACAGACCTATCTGATGGAAAGCAAAGCCATATTACATTCTAACGAGCTATTTTTTATTTGGTGATACTCATTCAAAAGTTTATACCTTGGGCATCTATGAGTCATGGACAACAAAAGATCTCCAAGGTACCCTACCCTGAATATCAAATTAGCGGTACCAACTTTTCCACAATTTAAACAAGCAGACCCAAGAATTGGGTACCTAAATGAAGTAAGTTACTAAGCTATGCTTGTGGAATTCACAAACACAAATCAATAATGTAGTTGTACTACTTAGTGGAAGTCACCTTAGCAGCAACAACCGCACGCTTTCCAGACTTCGAGAATGGTCTCTTTTGGATTCCAAGCGGTTGGATTCAAGGATAACTCTCTGATGCCCATCATTCCTAGCCGACTTCGAGGCAACCAATATCCCTTAAAGATCCTCTTTGAAGGCGCAGTACTCCCACAAAACGCATCTCCTGTTCATAGTTATTTGGGTCATGTGCCCATGGATTACCTTAAAAGTTTGTGTTCCATGTATGTCCAACAAGGACATGTTATAGTGTAAGCCATGTTAGTTGGGGTAACACGAGCAACTAGCATTTCGCTCAAGGGAAAGTAGTAGAGCAGAGTGTTTATAATTGGTTCATTCCAATGTATAGGGACCAAGTGTGTAACTTCCGAAGTTGGTTATAAATATTTTTTTCATTTTATTGATAATCATTCTGGTGCTATTTGGCTCCATTTGAAGGACGGATTAGGACTTGTCTCTATTTCAAAACCTTTATTTAGAAGTGGAAACCCAATTTAAGACAAGGATTTACACCCTTCATTCTAACAATGTCTGAGAGTACTTCAGCCTTAAATCCGAGCACTTCACAACTTGCTATGGGATCATCCCAACATTCCTCTTGACCCCACACACTGCAACTGAATGGAGTTATTGAGAGAAAATTCCACCACACAATTGAAAGTACTAGTACTCTCCTTCCATATGCATGTTCACAAGGAGTGCGGGGGTCATGCAGTTCTCACCGCTACATCCTATCGACCACATGTTGTCCCATGTAATTCTTAACCAAATTTCCTTTCTGGTCTTTCACCCTAAGGAGCTAATGTCTCATGTATGCTCTAGGTTTTTGGTTGTGTATGCTTTATTCATCGTCTTGGTTTTGATCTTGATTTTGGTATGGATAAGTTAGGTCCAAAGTCTATTAAATGTATCTTTTTGGGATGCTTTGAGGTGCAAAAGGAGCATCATTGTTATAGTCCCACCTTCCAAAACTTGCTAATTACTGCATGTGGTGGGTTTGTGTTACATAGGTGATGTCGAGGAGCTTTTACCCCTACCCATTATTTTCAAGCCTTATGCACCCCTTTCCCCACATGTAGATGTATGTCAACCACCCACTAGTCCACCCAAATCTTTCATTAGATTAATCCAATGTCTCAAAGGTTTTGTATGCCTGATGGAACGTAAGTCCATGTCACATTCTGGCAAGTCATGTGACATTTGATAAATCAAGGAGTCAAATTGTTTATGCCTCATAGATCTATGAGGCATGGACAACATAATTAAGATCTTCAAGGTAACCTGTCCTAAATATTAGATTAGTTGTACAAAATCTTCCCAAATTTAAACAAGAAATGGACGCAAAAATATAGTGCCTGAATGAATTAAATTACTATGAAATGTTTGTGGAATTAACAAACAGAGATGAATAGTGTGGTTGTAGTGCTTAGGTCTATGTATACCTCATTTCTTGAAATTAGGTGTGCAACTATACATCCTTCCTGTTCATTGCAAGATTTGTACCACCTGGAGCCAAAATAAAAATTGGCAAATCATATGAGTCGAAATTTATACCAGTATTAGTAGCATAAGCCGCAACCATGAAGTTGCACTCAAGGATAACTCTTCAGCGTCCATTATTCCAATTCAACTATAAGTCATATAGCATTCCCCACAGTCCAGCTTTCAAGGCACAACAGAGCCAATAATTTAGTACCTGAATGAATTAATTTACTGATCCAGCTGGCACCTGCGCCACCACTCTACAGCAGAAGATTCCTCGGCAGACGCCGGGTAGTGCTTCGACCGAGAGCAGAGCACGTCTCCAGTCAGTAGTGTATTAGCTATGAGGCCGTTGGGCGTTACCTTTACAGAGGGCGCTGTGTTATATATACGATGTTTCCCTTTTGAATGGATTATCGAACAGTTTTGCTTTGGTTACTGTTTATCTCCTTACTTGCGTCCGCAAGACCACGTACAGTAGGGAGAACCAAACCCATCCACGGGTCGCCGACGACGTCCCGGGAAACACCACCGTCCACCTGCCCTCGCCGACATCACCGATAAAAGTCACGGCTCCGCTTTGAAGGCGAAGTACTCCCGGAAAACGCATCGCAGTGAATGACAGGAAGCTAAGCCATGGTATAAGAGGCAGGAAAGAACGATCACATCAACGTGAGCAAAAATATAGGAGAGGAGAAGAAAAATTGTGGGTCTGTCAGACAACCTCATGGCCTCCCCAGGCAAGCTTAGAGCAAGCCAAAATAAAAATTGGCAAATCATATGAGTCGAAATTTATACCAGTATTAGTAGCATAAGCCGCAACCATGAAGTTGCACTCAAGGATAACTCTTCAGCGTCCATTATTCCAATTCAACTATAAGTCATACCCACAGTCCAACAAAGAAAAATTGTGGGTCTGTCAGACAACCTCATGGCCTCCCCAGGCAAGCTTAGAACAAGCCGGGAACGATCCTCTACAGCCGCAGGTCTCACCCCTGAAACCTTGGCCATTAATCACGCTCAGGCCATGAGATCCATGTCATCAACCAGACGTCGGGCCCTGTCTCCTTTTTACCAAAGGATAGGGTAGTACGAGCCTATAGAACAGATCCTGTTCAAGTAAGGTCGTGACCAATCTGCTGGGACAACAATTTAAGAAAACCGGCTTCTCTGTGCATACTGTCGGTATGGGACTATATTCCGGAGCACGGCATCTGCTGATGGTGCCGCAGAGTGCCCTATTTTCAAGCGCGAAATTTGAAAATTCAGTGTATGATATCCGACAATCCCTTATAGGTCTTTGTCTTCGAACAACGTTACTTGTGATACATGCTTGAAACCAGCCACATCCTTCATACCACGATTAACTCTTACATTCATAGGGTGGCCTTATTATGCATCCCTGAAACTTAAAATCTACATAAAACTCTTTGGAAAAGACAATTTCGAGTTATAGACTGGAAATAGGTCAACTTATTACAACGAGATCATTTTCTCACTCAACTTCGGCCTAAGTTGGTCAATGGTCTGGTTCGGTCAGACAATTCCAATAAACTTCCTCACACATCGGACCAACTTCCTTACAATTTGGTCAAAGTATTAATTGGTCGTGCCAACATGTCATCTACAGGACGAAATTATAAATCAGGGAAGTTGAATGGCACATAGGTCGTCTCAGAATAAAATTTCTGGACCCTCTTGAGATGCTCCACTCGATCCAAAACTAAATATTTCAAGTACGAAACTTTCAAAGTGGAATGTACGATGTCCTAAGATCCCATATAGGTATGTACATTAGAGCAATGCTACTCATGTCCATGCCAAAACCCAAATACGTCCTTTATACAATGAAAATTCATTTGGCATCCATAGTATGACCTCATGCCTACATTGTTCATTGTTGAAACTTACGTATACTGAAAGCACACCACCCTTTTTCTTTAGGAAATGTAAATCTTGTATACTATGGTCACAAATTTGCAATCGCCTTACATTATAACAAAAGCAAATCCGGTCACGGGCCGTCAAAATATCCAAAGAAGAGATTTTTCTAGCATTGGAGCAAAATTTGCACAATTTCCGCACCACTGTAAGAGGAAACACCATGCTTGTAGCATATATGCCAACCAAGATCATCCAAGCCTTTTTTACAATTATGATGTCAACTTTGAGTTGATGTTGCATAAAAGCCTTATTTATAAAATTTTTATTTTCATGTTTGTTTCTTCAACCACGCTGTGTGATTTAACTTGCAAATTATTGTGTAAAGAGAGTGTGTGAAAACACACACACACACACACACACACACACACATATATATATATATATATATATAGTCTTTGTGTGTGTGTGTCTGTATCAAAGAACTCTTAGAGGTACTACTTCATGTATAGGGGAAGCATGGCATCTTGAGAACCACTTACATAGTATGCCTCCACTATAAAACCATGATGCTGGGTAAATTTTCCCTTAAAATTTCAGCTCCAATCTCAATTTAACTAGTTAAATTAGTAATATTTAAAACTAAGGAATGGAGGATACCAATAGAATATGTATATAAATATTGTTAAGTATTTTTTATGTGTTGATAGAGAAAAATAATATAAACTCTGAGCTTTTTTGTTTGACTGCATCATGATTGATATGATTTTAAATCTACAATAAGATATAATTATTTTAATAATAATTTATGTACATTAAAATGTTGTAACACGTGAACATTTGATAATTATGTTGTATTTTGATTAGATTTGTCTTGAATTGAGTTTGAGGGGAGCTTTTTTTGTTTGGTCTGAGTTGTACAATATACATGTCCACTTATAGCAACTCGATTGTCTTATTGGTCGACATCCACCTAGGTTGGTCGATGATCTAGCCAAAGCAACTTTTTCGTAAGTCATTCACACAATTCAAACTAACTTCCTCACAATTTGGTCAACTTGATACTTAGTCAAGTTGACAAGTCATCTAGAGTACAACAAGTGAAGTAGGGAAGTCCATGACTATATAGTCGATCAACTTATGAAACCATATAATGACACATTATGTCGAATTTGGTCGACTTTCACCCAACTTGAATGGGAAACGACTGACTTCTTCAAGAGGCATGCTGACTTGCATCTTCAAATAGATTAAATAATATTGGGATAGATTTTTCTTTTTCCAAGCATCTCAATCCAAAATTTTGACCGTCGACACCTCATATTTTTACCCAAGATTTAATTAATTAAATCAAAGTTGTATAAGGTGATTTTTTAGTTTTCTTGGAGAACCCTAATAAGGAATAATCATACGTTTTTTTTTATGACATGTTCCCCTCTTATCTAGGTTACCATATTTTAGAGTATTGCACTTTCTCTATGCTTTTCAATTCTTGTTATATTGCTTTAATATGTTAATTATTGAGTTATTTTTTGTTAGTTAGGGATCAATGATATAAAATGGTTTCCATGAGAACTAGGGCTTTATCTATCATGGAATCTTTTAATATGAATAATTTGTTTTACATAATGGTAATAATAGTTACATGGTGATACAATGTATATATGTCTATAATATTGATTAGGAGAGAAGAGAACATTGAATTATAATAGAATCTCCATATCAGATTAGAGTAGAGTGTGCTTTGGAATGAGTTTGCTAGTTTTGTTTTACTTTGGATAAAATTATGCTAAATATTCCAAGAATATGACCAAATTCTCATTCAATACTGATGTGGTTTAGTTGTTGGGAGACTTTTCAACTGTTGAAAAAATAACTTTGATTAGTTGGACCAACTTGTCAATGAGTCGTTTGACATGTGGAGGGTAGTCGACCAACTTGTTGATAAACTAGAAAGTCATCATACCTTGTGCAGAGGATGACCGATAAAATTTATATGACTTTGCACAAGTGGTACAGAAATGATCTATAGCATCGGCTTTTTTAAGCCTATAGCGTCACTTTTCAGTCGACGCCTAAGTGGTTGTCACTACAGTAATTGATGTATAGCGTCAGTTTTTTTAACCCAAAAAAACCAACCTTGTATAGTAAAAACCGACCCTATAGGCTCTCAAAAACTAAACCCAAATGAGAAATGAAGTTGTACCTGAACCCTATAACGTCATTTTTTAATAAATAACTGACTCTAAAGATTATTTCTAAGGACCCTATAGCGTCGATTTTCTTAAAAAACCAACCTTATAGGTTTCTTGGCCGTTCCGCATAGAATGGTCGTGCTGCATAAAACGACCGTGTTGGGATGAGATAGAACGGTCGTGCCGCCTAGCATGGCCGTGTTGGTCTATATTAACACGGCCGTGCTACACGGCACAGCCGTTCTACCATATCTCAACACGGCCGTTTTATGCGGCACGACCGTTCTACCTCATTCCAACACGGCTGTTTTATGCAGCACGGCCGTTCTACGCGGAACGTCCAAGACACCTATAAGGTCGATTTTTTTTAAGAAAACTGAACAGAACAAAACAGAAGAACAAGAATAAGATATGGGAGAGGGGAGCATTGATGCTCAACCGTCACCATTCCAAACCACACATTCATAACAAAAATGATTCATATATTGAGTTGAGTACACATAGTCACATCATAATTTACAAAATGATAGATTGCAAGTCTGAGATGATATTAAATGTCAGATACAAAAGTAAATATGAAAGAGTACTGAAACCACATACATAAATGGAACGTAACTGACATATTTATTCTAATGCTATATTGACTTCATTTAGAAAAGTATATGACCACTCTTGTCGGAATTCATTTAAGTCCTCACGTGTGTAAGGCTGAGTTGTAAAGATATGTAATAGAAAATGCACATGCTAATATTTTATAAAATAACTACAACTCACTTGTAAATTTATGATGTTATTCTTTATTACCTGATATATAGTCTGAATGTCATTTGATGCTTGTTTGACAATAGCTTACATATATTTCATTACATAGTAACCAAAAGCCCAGTCATTATTTTGTATAGGACACTACAAATATCGAATTATACTTAATGTTAATAACTACTATAAACATAAGACTATAAGAGTTGACATATAAGAGTTGAAAATTAATACATATAGGACTAAGCAGTTGTCAAAGTAGCTACCTTGACATTTTTCAAAGTCAATGTCTTTAATTTTGTGGGTATTTGTCCTCCGCCTTCACGAAAAGCTTTTATACCCCTATCAATTAAACGATATATCGTTGGTAAAATAGAAATTCTAAACAGAAATATCATGTTGAAGCATTGACTATATTTATGCTTACGCCATAGCTGGCAATTTCAGTTTGTGACCCGTTGTTGTTTTTCCCATTGGGTCAAGATAATAAAGAGTCATCAATTTTGGGACAATCACCACTAATTCCCAATGTCTAGATCTGAGTAAGAATAAAACAAATATTAAAATAAATACATTTGTTCATTATTAAAATTATATTGAATAATAATACTTATTGGACGTTAAAAGGAATTAGGATAATTTCCTTTCCCACATAGCAAAATATTTGAATGCATCAGAGAAGTACTCACTCACTTTCTCAATATGTGTATCCACCTGACTAGTGACAGAAGGAACTAAGAATCCAACATTCTTTATATCAAATTTTGTGGCCTCGATATATAAATGATTGTTAAACATTTGTAATTATTTTCATATGTAGAAATAAGCTAAAAATGTGTATTGGAATTTTCTATATTGATAGATCCTTACCTTATCCATACTTCTAATATCGAAGTATTCAGCCAATCATAACAGAACAACTCTATAATATCATCAAGAAAAATATAATTGTCAAAGTCCCTCCTTGTTGCATCTTCTATTAAATTGAGCAACATTTGTAGTCCAGAGCTTTGGTTGGCTAAGTATCGACACAAACATTTACATTTACTTCCCAACTCGTCAAATGTGGATTCTGGAATAATAGATGGCTTGGGCATAGGAGGATGACTAGTAGAATTTTTACTTTTTGGTTTGCAAACCTGTAAATTAAATTACATACTTCTATTACACAAGTTCATATATGCAGTCAAATATGAAAAACATGGTAGAATTCAAGTATACCTTGTCATTGATAACCAAGTGTCTAGGCCAACCCACCATAGCACCCTCTGCTTCTTCAACTGTACTATATTCAGGATTATGTATGGGTAGTAGTTTGTCCCCCATTCCGTCATATACAAGATAGATGGACACACGGCAAATGTCATCAGTAATTTGTTGGCAATGCAATGTACCACCAAGGTTGTACACCTTGCCCACTGCCACAACATTATATTCTAGAACCTCCACTGCAAGTTTACAGTTCATACCAACCTAGATTGAAATAATATAGGTTATATAAGAATCAGTAGAACAGATACTTGTTACAACTATATATATTATCATATATATATCATACGAATAACACAACATATAGAATAAAAGCTTACTGCAGATTGTTGTGGTGGTTCATTGGGAGTGCTCCCATGACCTTCTACAACTGTAGCATGGGCTTGTACCTCATCACTTGAGAGATGCAGATTATGAATAGGTTGAGAAGGTTGAGCAGGATGAAATGAAGACATTATTTCATTTACTTTTTGCGCTACTAATGCTTCAACCTCCTCTTGTGTAAGACCTCCTACACGACCTCTTTTAGATTGCGAAGGGCCAAAATAAGACTTGAATCCTATGCCAGCTCCTAATCCCCTAACACGGCCAGGATGCTCCTTCGTACTAAGAGCAACTGATAGTTCATCCATGTGGCCAGTTGGGATGAACTTTCCTTCCTTCCTTTGCTCGTGGAGATCAATCTATTCATAGTTAATAAAAATATTAAATCACAATATCAATTAGATATAAATAAATCTAAGTTTGTGGGAGTTACTCTTTACTTAGTTGGGATAAAACTACCATCTTTTGTGCCACCTCCTTAGTTACAGTGTTGACAATTTCACCTGCTCGATTCTTTCTAGCATCAATCCATGTCAAGTGTCGGGGTGGACGCTCAACTTGAGTTGTACTAGATTCTTCTCCAGAAGAGGATTGCTTCTCTTGTAGTTGGCGACGGAAGGCATAACCACCGGGCCCCAAGCGATGGTCATGCACATTTTTTGCCCGTCTTTCCTTTTGAGCCTGGTTGATAGCCTGATCATTTAAAATGAGATATTGCAATTCATACTTAGCAAACATGTATAAAAAGATTCACCTCCTTAATTGTATAAAATTAAAGATTCATACAATACATCACAATCTTTATTATCTGAAACTCTTCTGATCTCCTAGCTGCAACAAATGTTTCCCACACCTCAGGATCTATAAAAATATATACATTTGTTGCTTTCTTCTTTTGTTTAGGATTATCTATAAATTCCCTTGTGAGATATGTCTTAAAACCCCTCCGCCGTACACCACAACGTTGTAGCACTCTTTTCTTGTGATCTTTTTCATTTAAATGAAAAAAATCCTATACATACAAAAGAAGAAATTAATAATGTTGTTTTGAAAATCAATTAATTCCAAGCAAACTAAATTAGAATGAATAGATAAAAAAACATATTAAAATAATATTACTTCCACTCACAGATATATCTTTCCATATGAGGTCTTTTTTGGCATTAGGAACATCATGCCAATTTTCTATATCTATTGGCACCTTACTACGTGTGGTCGCCCCTACGTAATGCTTGAAAGCACTAGCATGTTCCCCAACAGGTGCTTTTGTGATATCAAACTGGACTGGCAATTTGTCCCCTTTAGCCCTGAGCTCCTGCAGCCTACGCATCAGTGTGGGACCTCTACTTTTCTTACAATCACCACTACCATCCTCATGGTATTCATACTCATGCTCATAATGTTCATCTTCACTCTCCATTTTAGAACCTACAAGTATACATGATAAAAATAATAAGTGATAATAAAAGCACAAGTGATAAGGTATACTTGCTTGAATGATAATAAAATAAATAATTCAAAGAATGCATGCCTCTAGTATTGGTTGAGTTGTTAGTTAAGGAAAATTCCTTTAGCATGGTCTTGACATTTATAATATTCATCAGTGTTATCTTCAACATTTACACTTGGCAAACCAACTGAGAATGGACTGGAATCATCATACTTTTCGTAGTATTCTTCTTCATTTATAGGATCTACAGTAAATTGTCTTTTTCCATGAAGAACGACATACCAATTTTTATTTGCCGGGTCATCAATATAGAATACCTATTTTGCTTGGTCTTCCATGATGAATGGCTCATCTTTCTCACCAATCTTTTCAAAATTCACCAATTTAAAACCCAACTCATCCACTAAAACTTCTTTGTTGTTGTCAACCCAATTACACCTAAAGATAGGAACTTGAAATTTTGTATGGTCCATTTCCCATATGTCCTCAATGATGCCATAATATGACATCTCAGCTTCGTGTGGTCTTTTATCTTTGGCACTAGCAAAATACAACGAACAAGATTGAATAGTGACCCCACTATTTTTAACTACACTACTTTCATCTTGACGCTTTGTGTAGTATAAAAATCTATTTATGTCATAACCTTCATATGACATGACATCCCTTTTTGGCTTAAAGGTGAGCCATTTTATGTTCTCAGCAACATTATTCGGTGATTCAGATAGTTGATTAAATATTTTCTCTTCAAACCACCTAATAAATGTTCGATTATGCTCTCTTGCAAGCCACATTGAACTGGATCGTGGATGATTTCTCTTGATAAGATCATTGTGTTCTGTGATGTAGCTACTAACTTCATCGATGTTGTGTAAAATATACAAATGCGCTTGTTCCCACAACTCACGACTGATTCCTTTCACTCGTCCTCCCAGAGTTCCTTTGCCACAATAAGATTAAGTGTGATGGGAATTTTTTATATCGCTATAAGTTTCATTGCAAATCAAAAAATCATTGCAAAAGTCCATCACCTCCTTAGCCATGTAACCCTCAACAATTTTCTATATCACATTAAAAATTAATTATTAAACTAAGCATTTAATATTGATACTATAATATGTAAGTTTTTATTGATAGGAATTTAAGTACTTTTATACTAAAGTGTACCACCTATCCCATTTTTAAATATTTAATCTTTTTAGTAATTATATAATGTATGTTTAGTTTTGAAGAAAATTTCAATATCATTTCCCCTAAGTTCTCCAAGTACACCGATGTAAATAGAAAATAACCACTCACATATGTACCCAGAGAACACATGAGGAAATACTACTAAAATTTTCTTCAAAACTAAACATACAGTATACAGTTACATCCTAAGTGAGATTAAATATCCAAAAACAACCCCAAACTGGGGACTATCCAAAATTTACTCCTATGAGTAAATTTTGAATGGGTTTCTAAGTTGATACATGCATAAATGTATTATTGTCTTATTTATATATTAAGTTAAACATCATGCATTCGATGATATCATATATAAACCCTAAAGTGTCAATCTGAGACTACACAATGTATACCCTCGTATTTCTGGAATGTCTACCAAGCGCTACCGTACATGTATTAAATTTTTGAATCAAAATGAAGCCTAATGGCACATTGGGAGAGTGAGAATATTATACCTCACTTGAAGGCTGAAGAAGAAATATATGCAAGTCAACAACACCTGCAACAATACAAATACACGATTCAATTCTCTTATAATGTAAGGCATTACGGTCAATATACATCAATATTAGAGGAGCAGAAAGATTTTAACAAATGCAGTTCAACAACTCAGCCAACACGGCCGTGCTACCCAGCATGGCCGTGCTACCTAACAAATATATTTACTCAGCCACAGCCACCACGGTCGTGCTACCTAACAAATACATTCACTCAGCCACAACCACCACGGCCGTGCTATCCAGCACGACCGTGCTACCTAACAAATACATTGACACAGCCACGACCACCACGGCCGTGCTACCCAGCACGGCCGTGCTACCTAACAAATATATTCATTCTGAACCTCTCCTCAATCGTGGCATGACAATAAGAAGAAAAATGGCTGTGGTTATGGCACGATCGTGCTACTACCACTAGCACCCATCTCTACCCACTGCCACTCCAGCCCCGACCGCAGCACCCATCACCACCCACCGCCGGACCCCAGCCCCGACCACAGCAGCCCCCACCTGCCCCGCCTCTCCTTTCCAACTGAGAAGGCTCTTCGACGGCGGCACAACACGTACAACCGAGAAGCTTGCAACCGATTTTTGGTTAATAAAATGTACCTTGCGACCTTTAGTTGGCGGCGGTGGCACAACACGTATGGCTCGACGGCGGCACAACACGGCTCAGCTCCTTGGACACGGAGGCCACAACGGCTCGTTGGACACGACGGCGGCGTCGGAAGGACACAGAGATGGGCTCCTTGGACACAACAACAGAGAAGGAGGGGGTCTCTAGCGCTGTGCTTTCGAGCAAAATGAAATGAAACAGAAGTCGATAGGCTCTAGTCGTGCATTTTGGTAACAACCTGACCTTTAGCGTCGGTTAACTGACAAAACCGACACTAGAAGTCAGGTCTATAGGGTCGGTTATTCCAGAAAATCGACGCTAAAGCCTAAGTGGTGCCCGAATTGTCGTAAACCATCTATAAGGTCGGTTATTTGAAAAAACTGACCCTAGAGGTCAGTATCTATAAGTTCAGTTATCCATAAAACTGACCCTAGAGTTCCAAAGCGGTGCCTGCGTTTTTGTTTGACCCTATAGCATCGGTTATTTGGAAAAACGGATGCTATAGATCGAGGCGCGAAGCCAAAATCACATGAATTTTTTCCGCGGGAAACCTGTAAGATCGGTTTTTATGATAAAACTGATGTAATAGTCTATTAGGTCGGTTATTCTAATAAAAATGATGCTATGGACAATGACGTTACTAGCCAAAAATGTAGTAGTATATACTAAGTTATGCTTCCTAACTAAATTATTGGTTTCTAAATCCCAAGTATTATAACACCATACATCAATAAGATGAAACTATATCACTCCATGTGTCGATTCTCCATTTGTCTTCTCATATAAGATGTTGAGCTAGGGAAGTTACACAAAAATTAGTATTATCTTAACAACAATGTGTTGATTTCATGATTTTTGTATCCATTTATCATGATTAGTGTAACTCCCCAAAAATTATCATGATTTTTTTTCACTTAGTAATCCAATGTTCACCATTCTGGATAAGAGAATATAAATTTAAAACTTATTTTAATTGTGTTAGTAATGTTCATGGTGGTGAAATTTGAAGTCTTACCCATCTACCATGCTTAGGTAATAGCTACATACCTATGACCCTATACTGAATGTTACTAATTTATTACTCGCTACTACTATGATTTACTTTAGATAGTCCTAAGTAAAGTTACATTCCTAAATGATAAAGCTCCAATATGCACCCCTCAAAAGGATAATCTATAACTTATCTAATCACCTAGAGGGACAAAAGGGTGAATCTAGGTCTTACATATTCAAAACTTATTTGTTCTCTCTACACCACACTTAGGCATAGGGTCTTAGGTCGATCATGCTAGTCTCATTAAAGGGGTTCTCTACTGGTTAACTTTCTCATGTTGGTGACTTGGTTCCAAAAGGCATAAATAAAATACAAAAATATTTTATTTTGTACATATATATTAATACTAAAAATAAGTTTATTGATAAAAGATTTACAATGAAAATACAAAAGTTGGCGCCAAATTCAATTCGAGAACCAAGTCATCCACCTCCTACAACACAACACATACAATATTATCCTATAATCACTTCATTCCACAAAAGCATCTAATTCTTCTAGCACCTAAAGGACACATGGCTATATCTTTATTATGTGAACACAGGAGGGAGAAGGGATTCATATTATGCACAACCAACATATATCAAAACCTAATAAGGCATGACATCCACCATTCCCCGTGTCACACTTAAACATAATTTGCACTATCTCATCTTGAAACCTAAGGGAGTATAATATTATCCAACATTATAAGAAGAGATTCAGGATTTTCCCACACTTTTTGGTTTACCACCACAGTGTATTCATAAGGACATGTGATCTATATATTCTAATTACCCATCGTCTTGTCCACTATGTAGTCTAACTACACTACAAAAATGAGAGATGTGAACTCCTAAGAACATTCTACTATACTAAGAACTTACATCCACAAATTATCATGAATGAGGGATAACAAGCTTAATTAGGATGATATTTTGCCCTTAGATAGATGACCTTGGTACATACATGTGTTGAGACACTCCATGTTGAAGTATAAGCATTCTTAATAATAAGGATCTAACTCAAATAAACACTTAGCGTCGAGGGGGATACATTAAATTTAAAAACTTAAAACAGAGTCTATGTTTATTATCTATGCATGCTAAGTTATCAGATGGATGTATTCGAGACATGTTAGAGAAATAATAAAGGGAACATGTCAATGTGGGATTTAGAGATTATCTTACTCATGAGTGTTAAATTCATCCTAACTTCATATTATTTGAACTCACTTTACAACTTCTACATAGGGAAATCCTACCTCCATCGAGAGGGTATGGATAACTAGAGTTGCTCAAGAACTTATTCTCACCCACAATAGTGGGTTGGGAAGTCATAGTGACCAGTTGAGACAAGGTTGGAAACCCTAGTTGGTATTCCAGTAGTAAGAGACAGGAATATCAATAACCTCTATGGGTTACCTACCTAATTAAGGGTCAACTTAGGATAACTTGAAATGGTCAAGTTATCGACTGCTTAGGATCTAATACCATTTTGTAAAGAGTGGGACCCAGAAGGGGATCCACTCAAATGGTACAATACATGAGCCATGTAATTATTAAGAAGCGGAAGCAAAACTATTACAAATTTACATGATTATTCATTTACAATTCTTCTACACCATAAAGGTGGCATTACAAAATAAAAGGTATACATTTAAATCATCTAGGACCGAGTATAGAGGGTAAGTCAATCATTCTAAGCTATATTTAGGTTCAAAATCTTGAATATCATCTTTATGCATCCTTGTATACTAATGTACCTAAACCTGGGTGGAAAGGAACATCATCCAGAACATACAAAACAAGGTATAGGTCAACAAAGGCTGAGTATGTGAAAATAATAAAAACTTTGAGGATTACATTGTGTTAATAGTAGAAAAAGAGAAGTTCCCACAATAAATGGGCTATTTGTAATTCGGTAAGTTCAAAAGAAATGTAACAAGAGAAATCAGACATATTAAAAATTTAGATTGCAAGCATGAGAATAAAAGTGTCTTGTCATAACAATTATCAACAATCCCAATATAAAACAATAACTTTTGCATGCATAACAATATTGACTAAATATACATAAAATAGGGCCATAACACCATAGGATCATGACATAAAAATAAATAAGGGTGGAAACACACACCGGGCAGAATACGTACGCCCTTTATAAGTATGGTTGTACACAAGTACCACTATTCTAGATATTCTAGTTAAACACACATCATACATAAATAGGGTGACAAGACTATTATTTTAGTCAATTTCACATAAAAGACAATCACAATAGGAGGTGTCTAAGAACCCATATAAACAGAGTAGTTCATCAACTACATGCATATAATGAATTAAGAAAAAGAAGTATGAATGTCCAAGTAAATGAATTTCAATTAGAATTAAAAGTTCAAGAGATGCCTCATTGAAAGAAATGTAGGTTTCAGTCAAATAATGCCCAAAATAAATTGACGATGTACATACATTATCATCATAGGTAATGGTTAACCCGCTTGATATACTTGGTCCCCAAAGTAGATTATTCATCCTAAGAACACATTATTTATGTTAGTCATACAAAAACCTAACACTTATACATTCCTATAATAGATTTTCATATTGTTCTCATCCTAGTCTTCATCACCTAATGATCTATTAGGATTTTAGTCTTAAAAAGTGAATATATGATCCAAAGGATATATATTTTAGTTATAAAATTCATTGTTATTCACATCAGGTCCATATACTTCTACGTTGTATATAAGTATTAGTAATAACATGTATTATGTAGATCTAAGTCTTGTAGTTTAATTCTCTTTATATTTGTAATGGTTCAAGTTAATTCAACTAGGTTCAAGTATATACTTCACGTTAGGCACATTTACTGAGATATTGTTATTGAAAAAATTCAGGGTTTAGGTGTCAAGTAAACTTATATCTGAATATATAAATACCTCTTATTATTGAAAAATCGATATGTATACTTCATTAGGAAACTTTTGGTATTCGAATCAATCATACAACATATCATCCCAATTTCATTCATCTAGATAAATGTGTTCCCTAGACCCATATTGTTTCTAGATACATTTAAAATATATATATATGCATATATATATGATATGCTTCTAATTCTTAGACGAAGGGATACATTAGTATGCATGTATCCTTATAAGAATATTCTCTTATTTAACCATATCAATGTATGTATCATATGTGTGTATAATATAGGTTCATGTATCAAATAATATAACTTATGAATATCTGTTATGATATGTTTCTCTCGCATAGTACTTAATATCCTTGCTCATAGGTTTTCTAAATTTAGAATTTGTAAAACTTTTTATTTGGTGTAAGTGTATAGATACCACTATGAAGTAAGTAGTTGTGACTGATTATATGAACTACCATGTTTGCTAAACTTATCACATGAATTAGTATCTAGTTAGACTCTTTGAACAAGTTTTCTTAAAATAGAATCAACATGAAACAACCATTCATACCTAAATGTCATTGGTTCCATAGGTGCACATATGGTTGAGGAGGCAAGGGAAGATCATGTTGGCTACATGTGACAAGAAGGTGTTTCCCTCATGTGATCAGACAACCTGATCATTTCAAGTAGTCGAGGAAGATTTGAGAAGGTGATGACAATGTGGAAGCCATTAGGGGTGTGAATGTGGGCAGATGGCATCGATATGCCTATGGGTCTTTAGGATCCTGATTCAACTTGATAGTACTCATTGGTACTAGTGTTGGGAGTCATAGTTTAAAATGTAAAATTGTTGGTGTCTAGTGCCCACTAGAGTTGTCGTCAACCTCATTGCAGCAATGACAATCAGCACAAGGGAGGAAAGACTCAGATACTAAAGGCCTAGGCTGATGAGGGATAAGGAGGAGGGATGGCATTGGAATTTCAATGGTGGCAGAAGTATTATTGGCATGGTGGTTGATGGAGAGCCATTGTTTCTTGTGGCTATGATTTGTTGGCACGACCACAATGGGGATGAATGAGGAAGATGAAGAAGATGAACAAGAAGAGGAGGCATCATTGCAAATCAACAAGGGTCATGGGTTGCAGCCTCTATACATTGTAGGCATCATCTATGATTGCATACGGTGGCACCTTTTATGATTGCATGTGGTGTCATCCTATTGTTTCATTGTTGGGCACCAGGTGATGAAGAGATAGCGACGTCTAGAATTGTTGGGTGTGACTAAGGGAAAGGAGGAAGAAGAAAGTAGAAACTAATTCCGTCTGACTTGTAGGTGGGTGGTCGACTACCTCAATCACCACTTCAAGTTCCGCCTTGTAGCCAAGGGATTGTAGGTTCTGAGATGGAAGAACTAGAGGATTCAGTGGCTAGGACCCACTGAGTGATGGTAGCGGTCTCAGTGTTAAAGACTAAAGGTTGTGCATCATCACACCTAGTCTACCAGCAGCATCTGTCGATCGCTATCAAGGTGGGTGGCGACGATCTATTACATGTTTGCGGTGTTGGCATCCCTTGCATCTACAGATCCATGGTGGGGATGAAGCATTGCCTCCGTTAGGATATCAAGCAGAGGGAGGATGGGGAGAGGTGATTGGTTAGGGTTTGAAGAAGACTTAGGGAAGGAATGAGGGATAGATGAGGGTAGGATAGCCAGGAGAAATAGGATAAGAAGGATGCTTGGAAGCGGTCATGTGCATAGGTGTCAGGAGGGAACACAGAGACGATGAACTACTATCGTGAGATTGGGTCAAGCAATCCAGTGTGTGGACTACATAACCACATAAGTAACTTGATAAGCAAAATCAACAGATTATCCATGACTAAAGTGTTAGTTAATGAGAATGAATAAGAAAATTTTAGGGAAATAAAGTGTTACCTAAATTAAAATCATTAGACCTATGTTATTCGATGAATTGATTTGGAATTACAATGGATGGGTAAACATTATCAAAATCATCTCAAATTTGTTAGGTATGTTATTTGAGATGCAAGTACTCTATATTTGGCATCAATTTTATGTTTTGAATAAGTTTCATATTAGATTTCATCACTATTGTATTATGTGATGCATTCTCTCTAAATTACTCGACTATGACACTATGCCACATATTAACTTGATTCACTTTATCTTATAATCCTAAGTGTACTCTGAAGTTTCCAACTAGAGACAAGTCTACGATTTGGCTATATTTATACATGAAGTCCTTTTATGAATGTATTACAGTTATTTTACCATATACAAAAAGTATTCAAGAATCCATAATACTGCAACATACCAGAATTAGAACCCTACCTTAGAAGTTTGACCCCTTTGATTTATAGCCAAACAACTATAAGATAATACATGTAATTAAGCCAATAATGTAACATAAAATGTGCTTAATAATCATATATGACACATATGGAGATAATAAGAATATAATTTGTTGAATAACAAACTAATGGGCCACTAATGGTCCATACGACATATATCATAAAAAGAAGTCCCAAAAGTGAAATCTAAGCTTAAAATCACATTCCTTGGGTCCCAATTACCTTGTGAGTCAAGTTTCACATTATTCACATAAAAATAATTAATTTAATTCATTTTGGAAAAAGAAGATGTGTGTTTTTCCCAAAATATCAAATAAACTAATAAATGACTCCAAAAGAAGAAAATAATCTTGGATTCGTAATCTACATAATAAATATAGACTTTGGGTGAATTTTCATCCAATTTGGAGAAAGTTTGCTTAAAAGGTGAAATCAAGAGAGAGAAAGTATGTAGAACCTTCAAAATATTAAATAAATGCTCAAACAACTCCAATATGTAAAATTGATGGAAAATTCATATGCAACATATTAAATATGACTTGTGGGTGAAGTTTCATTACATTTGGATAATCCTAATGTCATTAATGAAGGAGGAAAGAGAAAATAGGAGTTGATTTATTTAACCCATTAAAAGTTCTCAAAAGGAAAATCTAACTCCATAATCAGAATCTACATGTTTAACTTAACCTATGTGCAAAGTTTGGTTTAATTTGGATAAGTTTAGAACCCTTATATGAGGAAAGAGAAATATATGCATTAAATGGATTTCACTTTAGTTTAAATCGGATTTAACAGTTGTCACATTTATTTTTCCTTTTCCTTTCTTTTCTGGACCATCAGACGGCTTGTGTTTATTTCCCTTTTTCATGGATCAGATCGATGGCCCTAGATCCATCTCCCTTACCCATCCTAGTACGAGTAGGACTTCAGTTTCCCGTACAGTAACAAATATCTTTAGCGTCTAATCTCTTCTTCTCCTCTCCTCCTCGTGATTCTTTGAATTTCTTCTTGCAACCCTTCTCTTTTTCCGGTCTTAGGGATCCCTATTTTGGATAGGTTTTCTTCTCTCAATCGATGGGTCGACAAGAGCTTTCTCATTTCATCTCTTTTTCTTATTTTTGGGATTTCCTCACTGAACCCTGGACCAACCCCTATATATACCTACTCCCCCATGACCCCCGATCACCCAACAATCATTTGCCATCGCTCCTTTGTCCCGAACTGTCATGCTACCCCCTTTCCCTACTCCAACTTCCTATTCCGGCTACAACAATCTCGATAGTGGTGTTTTCATCCTCAATAATGACTCTTCTTGGTCGGATTCGACTCTTGGAGATGTGGGCTTGCTTCAGACACCTTCAACTTGCTCGATTAGTAGGTATAGTTGTTTTGCCCTTTTCTTTTGGTTTCTGATCGTTTCGTTAATTAATGATATGCGGTCATCTTCTCACTGGTTTTCTTGCCCCTTTCGCTTCAGTTTTGGATGATAGTTTGTTCTCCGCTTTTATTTTGGTTCTTCTTTGGCTAACTCTCTCTATCCAAGCCTTATGTTTCTTCAGTAATGGCGGAGGACCTTTCTCAAGTTTTAGGCGACCTTTTCTTCATGGTTTTGTTCTTTGAGTTTGGATATGTCATAGGAACAGAGTTCCTTCAGACACCTTAACCTGAATCTCTTTGGTTCGAGATCTGGAGCTCAAAGATCACACCACGGTGTTTGGGTTTTGTGTGTTCTTCACAGGGGGACAAAGTCCCTTGAGCTTTTCCCTCTCTACCCTCCTCTCTGTTCTTCGCTTTAGTTTTATCAATGAAGGGCTTTTTCATCTTTTCCCATGGTTCCCTCTCATCTGATTTGTGCTAGTCGCAGCTGAGTTGGATGAGTACTTGCTGACTTGGGCATCTCTGAGTGGGTCGGCCTAGTCTGTGTGGCCTCTCCCTCTCTCTCTTCTCTCTCTCGCTTCTCAATGCTGATTTGGCATTTTTCTAATTTCCTATTGGCTGGTTTTGTAAAATCGATAACTAAATATTCCTTGATTAGAAAAATTCGCATAAATAGTCAATAAAATGAGAAAAAGAAGATTTAATTGATGATACTAATGTTGACACCTAATTCTAATTTTTATATAAAAGAGGATATTAATGGATTAATGTAAATAAGTAATAACTTATAAAATTCATAACTAATATTTATAAGTCAAACAAACATAATAAAATATGTTATGAACTCAGAAAAATATAACCTAAAACATGGTGTGGTTTTGATAACTAATAAAAAGGTGATTTTTAGAGTTTTGAATAAAAAATGGAAACCTAACCCTAATTCCACATAATTGCATCATAGGTTCTTTGGAGGCCTAGGCTTGGACCTAGTCTTGGCTTTGGACAAAGTAGACTCTGAGTTGAGGTATGTTTTGCATTCCCTATTATTCTTTGTTGAGAAATCACCTATATTCTTCTTTCTCTTGATCCTATGGACAATAGCCTATACACATTGGTCTTATTTTTTGATATCATGGTTCTTGTGAACTATCTTGTTTTTGGTAATATTTGGATATTCTCTTGATTCTTATCTTGTGCCTTGGTGTATGTTGGACTTTTGATGATATGTGTCCACTATTACGTGGATGTTTATTTGTGGATAAGTGATATCTTGTTTCCACTTGCATGTGGATGAATGTGTTGTCCATTGTGTGATGGCAACATGGTATAATATGACTATACTTTCTTCTTGACTCTACATTAAAACATGTTATGTGATTCAATAATACTAGAATACTATAAATTGCATTGGTTTTGGGGCAGTATTCGCTTGTTATTTATTGAGGAGATTGGAAGTATTTCTTTCTCTATCAGGTTTCAAGTTTATGATACTTGTCTGCCTTTGTGTTATATTGTTCTAGGGTTATGCTTATCTCACATGCATGCAGGTTATTGATGAAGATTGTGGGGGTGTGTGGCCTACTTTCTTTATGCGCCAGTATTGCACAATCTTTATTGTTTTGATTATGGCAAGTATCTTCTTTTATTATGTGATGGTGATTCTTCTCTTTTATGCCCTTGTGGTTAGTCCTTATCTATTTCATGGGAAGCATTTATTCTTGATGTCCTTTGGTCAATATATTGCTCAAGTTTTCTTTAGTATGCACATACCATCTTTTTGCTAATGTTTCTTTCTTTTCTCTTCTTTTGTGGGGTATGCTTCCAACCCCAAGTTAGATCAAAGAGAGGTGAACTTCAACGTCAACCTTTGTAGATGAACTTTTGGGAGACTTGAAGAGGTGGTTAGATGACCCTCGGCTTGATCTTTGGCTTATATGTTTAGTTTTCCTTTTTGGACACCCATGTGTGGTGAAGTGATGTATAATATTATCAAGATTTGTAAACTATTAGATAAAGATCTCTTCCATTGTTACTCATTGTGTTATGATACATACATGTTGAATTAATTGGTCTTCATCCCTTTGGTAAAAAAATTATGCGGTGTTTGGTTCAAGGGATGTTGTCTTTTTATTTCTAGTAGGGTGTGCTTCCCCTCTGGGATCCCACTCCTTACAGATACTATCTGGCGTCGATTATTCCTAGTGCATTGTGAACTACATAAATTAGGTATTAGTTATTACCATAATTGAATAGGGTCCTAGAAGTAGGGAGTGTTAGCCGATATATCTAGATTCAAGTATGCTACAAGTACAATTTGTAATTTATGTACTTTTGATATAGGTTTGTTAATAAGAAAGGAAAAGTTATAGAAAGATTTATTGGTGTTGAGCATGTTACTAATACCTCAACTACTTCATTAAAGATAGCTTTAGATGGGTTGTTTGCATGTCATGGATTATACATGTCTAAATTTAGTGGTCAGGGATATGACGAATTCTCTCCATGAGAGGACAATTCAATGGATTGAAGACATTGATTGTAAATGAAAATTTGTATGTATTGTATATCCATTGCTTTTCTCATTAGTTACAACTGGTAGTTGTTTCTGTTGCAAAGGACAATCTATTTGTCATTGATTTCTTTAGTTATACAAGTTTTATTGTAACCATGGTCAATTCTTCTTGTAAAAGAAAAGATGCATTGCTTCAGAAACATCATGATAGCATTATGAAAAAATTGGATAAATGTGAACTTTTTCTAGGAAGGGGCAAGCATCAAGAAGCCAGTCTAGCAAAACCTGGTGACACTATGTGGGGATCACATCATACAACACTTGTTTGTATTTTCATGATGTGGGATTCAACGATTGAGGTACTAGTAATTATTTCTTGTGATGGAACTGATTCTGCTAATAGGAGCAAAGCTTTAAGATTGATACAAAGAATGGAAACTTTTGAATTTGTATTTATCTTACTTTTAATGATGGAGGTGTTGGCTTTGACCAACGATTTGTCTCAAACTTTACAAAGGAATGATCAAAATATTATTAATGCAATCGTGTTGATTGGATCGATTAAAGATCTATTGCAAAATCTGAGAGACTGCGGATGGGGTGCATCGTTAGAGGAGGTAAAAACTTTTGTGTGATAAATTCTATTGCAATAACAAACATGGAAGACAAGAAACCAATAAGAGGTTTTTCAAGGTGTGACAGGCAATGGGTTACTTATCATCATCAATATAATGTTGAGATTTTTAATGTTTTGATTGATTCAATAGCTTTTGAGATGAATAACAGATTTAATGAAACTTTTACAGAGTTGTTAAGATGCATTGCATGTCCTTGATCCAAGATATTCTTTTTGTAGATTTGATTTTGTAAAGCTTATTCGACTTTCTAAAATTTATGTTGATGATTTCTCTACATATAGCTTGTAATTCTGAAAGACGAACTTGGCATATATATATTCATGTTGTGAGAAGAAGGTCTGAATTTTTAGATTGCAATGATCTTGTTAGACTTGCTATCAATATGGTGCAAACTGAAGGGCATTTGGATTGTCCATTAGTTTATTGTCTTATAGATATTGCATTATTACTATCGGTGGCAACATCAACAGTTGAAAGAACCTTCTCAACAATAAATATCATCAAGACTGAACTGCGCAACAAGATAAATGATGGTTGGTTAAATGACTTGATGGTACACTATATTGAGCGAGATGTATTTAAGAAAATTAGTAATGAAAAGATTCTACAACATTTTCAAAATATGAAAACTCACCAAATTCAACTTCCTTGCTCTACCTAGATATGTATTTCATATTTTCATATATATTTTTATTTCAGTAGATTCATAATAATTATGATGACTCGTGCTATGCTATATTTGTTGTTTTCATGATGTAGAGATCAGTATAAATATTACTCCAGCAATATAAAAATTATCTACATCGAGTAGACAAAAATAATGTCAAGAAAATTTCACTTTTGTGAAGACTAATTTGACTTAGTCCCCCTAGTGTAATATTTTGGTTCCGTCACTGTCTGTGAAGTGTGACTTTTGTGAAAATGGGGTAGCCAATAGTCTAGGACGTGCTTAATCCTTATGACTTAGTGACATAGATTCTTTAGGTTGCATAGATGCTCCCAACCCTAAAAATGATGTACATGATTTATGGCAATGTATTGGAAGCATCAAGTGGGTGAAATAAGCCTAATCGGAGATTTACTTTGATTCTCCTGTATACATAATTCATGTATCAAAATCCATAAAGTTACATTAATAAGTAAACCTAACTAAAAGCATGATGAAACAAAAACTATAACTGGTCTATAATGAAACAAGTAAAACCTAGCACACGATGCATGGAAATTAAATTTGCAGATGAATCAGTATACATCATATATGTAGACATGTCTATAAACATATCCATATAGTTTAGTGGGTAGGATATTGTCCTTAGCCAAATAACAAAAATCATTAGGTTTGTCAAATTTTTCTGAACCCGTGAATCCGATCTCGTTGGATTCGAAAAAAATTGATTTAGTTTTAGATTTATCAATCTAGGTTGGTTCTGGGTTTCGATATTGATGTCCGAATTGAAATTAGGTTGGTTCTGGGTGGTGATTTCAACCCGATTGACTCCGGGTTGTCAAACTTAGAGAAAAACAAGTTCTTATCATGTACAAATTACTACATATCATGTATAATTAATAAAATTATATGACCAAATTCTATTCCATGTATCACATTAGAAACTGAGTTTGGTTCCGAACATGTCATTTTGTACAGAATTTGATTCCGAGTTGAGCTATTATGTATCAATCTGGTTGTTGTCTGACCAGAACCAACCCAAAATCAATTTTTTGACACTCCTAATCATGCTTACGTCCATATACCCTGAAACCAATTTTTTGACACCCCTAATCATGCAGGTAGATGGGTAGTACGGTTCTCTATAACACATATATTTAGAAAAATAAACAACTACAATTGTCACTATATATTTGGGCAGACAATGATAAATGCGAAACAACTTTTTTTGGAAGCGGCTCGAAATTACTAATTGCAATCAATATGTTGGGTGATAGAATGATCAATATTATTTTGTATTTATAAGTTTCTGACAACGCTTAATAAAAAAAATATTCTTATTTGAACAATCTCGGGCACTAGAAAAAACAAGAACAAAGAAATAAAAACTCATACCTATTTATGTATAATTATGCATTGATGCATATATTGTAAATATTGTATAGTGGATTAGTGGATGTAGGGGGTGCTCTGCTCCTGTGATAAGAACGCTTAGTGGATCGGCTATCACTCATATATTTGGTTTTACAACTGAATGAGTACATTTCGAAAAATATGTACATGTTATGGACTTTACAGAGTTGAGTTTGTGAGGGTATACATGAACCCTTTTACATTCCTTCCATGAACGTTGGATGTGTATGGCACCGAGTTGATTCTCGAGTACGTGTAGCTTATGTGCACATACAATTAATGAGTGCGCATGTATTGGGGATAATTTGCTTCAAATAACCATTCTTGAGTTACAAAACTCTCTAACGTAGAACAAAAATATAACATCATTTAAATATTTGACAAGTAGTACTGTACGTCAGAGTATATCATATGCGGATGATATTTTTCCCTTCTGCTTAAAAATAAAAATATTTTTAACTTCGTAATTGTTTCTGTTTGTGATAGTTGCACACATCAGCAGGCGTAGACGGTGCATATTCTGCTTGGTGAACGAGAAAGGTATTCCGCTCTAGGTTGGTGGTTTTATATACATCAATAGGACTACTTCTAAAATAAGTGCTTCACCTATATAGAACGCAAAGATATTTATAATCCAAAATTTGTAATGACATGGGAACAAAAGTTATATAGCAATAGGACGTCATTTTGCTCATAATGGTATCTTATATCAAACAACAGATTTATTTCTATACATGATTTAAATTGTATCTGTAATATGTAAGTGTCTGTATCGGAATAGTAAAGAGACTCAAAGAGTTTTGAGTTGTCTATTTCAAGGAGCTGGGACAGCTAGAGACTACTACTAATTAAAACAGATCAACTAAACCTAAAGAAAGAGTTGATTGTGTTGATTAAATCAAAACTAAAAGTAAATAACATAAAATTAAAAATAATTTTAAAATTGAACTAATGGGATCTTTAAGATGTCAATCTCACCACAGTATGATTTATGCATGAGTTCTCTTCAATTACTATAAATGATCTCTGGTTTATTGGATTAGTGGTCTGTTAGCCCATACTACCACCAACTCTCGCAGTGTAGCACATCGATTAACCTAATTACTCACCGTTTCACAATATTAATATAGAAGGTTAACATGTGATCTCTCTGGACAACCGATCTCACAATGATTAGCCCACTTTTACAATACATTATGAATTATGTTGACAATAACGTCTCCAATTATTAATCTCACTTTTATAATAATTAGCAACATAACTCATATTCGTGTTGATCAGGTACAAGTACGTCATTCAATTAAATTTCAAAACTAAAACCTAAAGTAAATAAATCTATATGAAGATAATGATAATCATTCACAAAGTTCAAGACAAGCTACTCCTGGGTCCTAAAGAACAGTGGTATTAACCCCACACGATCAACATGAGATCAAAAGAAGATTCAGGGAAGAATAACATAACGAATGAAGAAACCCCCGGATATAGACGTTAGGATGATTCCTTATGGAGATTTTCCACATCTGGACAATATTTTAGCCATCAAATGCTCCCCAGAGGTGCCAAGATGATCATTGGTCTAGGTCTCCAACTCTTTTGTATATGATCTCTCATAAAATGACGGATGCCCTCTTTTTGACCATCCTCGTAGTTTTAACCAAAGAGCCTAAATCACAACTTATCTAACAAACTAATGGATGTTGCTTCTCTTACTCATGACCATTTGGAAAATCTCAGTGCAACTCACTTAGAAGTCGGCGCAACCAAGTTCACTCTTCGCTTGACTTAGAAATGGCTATCTTGGTGTCACTAAGTTGTGTGTTGGTGGTTCCAAGATTATACAGAGGCTCTTTGATCCTTCTCGTCGAGTCACCCAAATGACCGTCAGTGGTACACACTTGGGTGTCTTGGTGGCATAGAGTCCTATCTTGGTTCCCGTATGGACCACCAAGTTGACCGTCAGTGGTACGCACTTGGGTATCTTGGTGGCGTAGAGTCCTATCTCAGTGCTAATAAGATAAGTATGTGAGTTTGTATCTTTTTCTCCATGTCAATGTTACCGGAAATGTTATTGGTAGTATCGACCTTCTGTAATGTATACTTAATTTATCCGCAATAAAGCAAACAATACAACATGCTATTATAAAATACAACAATGTCAAAAAAAGCATTAAAATATATAAAATGGATGCACAAGAGCTACCATAGGCAATGTAGATAAAAAAATATGAAACATGCAACTAAGAGAGACTTTTTTATAAAAATAACCCTAAAATTGCCTACAAAATGATAGTAAAAATATATGCGTTAAAACCCCTTAAGCTTTAATAGTGCTCATCCTTGAGCAACACGACTTTGCATTTAGTTGAAAAATTCAAAAGGAAGACATGTGTGAACTATATCATCATAAAGTGATCATCTATATCATCATAAAGTGATCATGTCCAACCACAAAGAAAACAACTTCTATACAAGCAACCAATAATTAAAGAAATCGAACATAAAAATTAGACCACTGAATACACAAATTAGTTAAAGAAGAGAGATATCATGGAAAGTTTGAAATACACTCAGTGCATCACAAGATCTCCCTACCTAAAATTATCTGTTCAAAGATATTATATAAGTGGATACAGTTTCCCAAATATTCATGAATATTAAAAGTAGATCATTATTGGTGGTCTTCTATTTAGATCAGTGGGTGGACAAAATGAGTGACATGGAACAAGACTATCACATAATACAAGCCTTTATACAATAAAATAAATGATGTACATTAATCATGGATACAAAACAATTTTAATGTCTCTTGATGTCTACTTTTTTGGGTGGAATGATGCATGCCATGGATGACTCATCCTAATTATGAGAATATGTGGAAGTTGTTTATAAATAAATTTTCACAATCTTTATCTTCTATACTTTAAGATCTATGATTCTTTTTCAAATCCTTTTCCTCCATTCTCCTTTTCCTTTTATTTTTGTTTTGTTCTTCTCTTTTCTTTTTTCCTTTAATGTCATTCTATCAACCAAGTTTGTGAATGAGATATGTGATATGGTTTTTACAATGTCTAGAGAATGATTAAGGAAGTACATATTTTGTTTTTTTCTTTTTGTTTTTGTTTTTGTTTTTGTTTTTGCTCTTTTTCTTCATAAAAGATGTGGTCAATGTCAAATTACATCTTATGAACAATGCTTGTGCACTATGCACATTATATGCATTTTTCTGCAAACTAATCTATAAGAAATGAAATTATTCATGCAACTACAGTTTTCATTTTCAGATGTACAACTAAAAATATATATGATTCCTATCATGCCACATTATGCAATCAATAAATAAAATGTCTTAAATCATGCATTCATCCTATAGTGATGATGGAATGAAATGAGGGTGGATGAGATCATGTGACTAGGAGACACAATCTTACTAACCATAATACATCTCTCTCCTACTAACTCATGTTCTACGGTGATCCAAATTTTATTCTTTATTTAACATAAAAGGACACACTACTGCTAGGTCGAATTGGACTCAAACACTATCTTCATTTTAGAAGGCAGAGATTGAATTAGGTGTCAAGTTTTCTACATATGTCTTTTGATTGACTATTCCACTCAAATTTTATTGTAGTATACTCTTCACAAAAAACAAATCAATTTTTAAGGGGTACACATGTACTATTCCTTCATTTTGACACGTGTGAGCATATACTTTATATCCACTTTTACACAAGATACATGTGTATTGCATGAAACAAATCAACAAATAAATTGAAAGAAAACATGAATTAAACTAAAAGTAAGTAGAAAGATGCAAGATAATATAGATGTAAAACAAATCCCATTCAATGCCCCCCTAAGCTTGAATATGACAATGTTTTCATTCTAAAAAAAAGCAAACCTATGGGTGGAATGGGTGTACCATATACTCAAGCATCAGGCACGAAGATGGCTCCCAATGACAAATATATGTCTGGTGGCTAGAACGTGCTAGTGAATTGGGGTAGATCATATGGCATCTCTGGAGGTTGTGGGTAGCTAGAAAATTTTCCCTATCTTGAATAATGATCGTATAGAGGTTGTTGGGTGTACCTCATGTATTGAAAATGTTGATGGTTGTTCTCTTGATTGTTAAAAAGGAGGTCTGAATTAGTGAACATTAATGTTGGTGATTGAAGATTTGCTCCTAGTTGTGGAAGATCCTATCTTGATGTGATATTTTTAGGTTCACTTTCTCCTCCTTCTAGTGGCCTATTCAGATAGAACTAAGCATGTTGTACATGCTCCCAAAGGAATACAAGCTCTCCCAAGGCTGACTAGGGGTGGCGGAAGATGTGACTGAGAAGTTTGGAGTATGATGCAGACTCATTCAAGGCCTCATGATCTGTCTGATATCTTTATTACCTCCTCTTCTTCATCATCATTGAATGGATAGTTGACATCCTCTTGCTCACCATCAATACCTCTAACAACATCATCTGGCTAGTGAAGGTTGTCTACATCAGTGATATCAAAGACATGATCTAGGTGAGCTCACTTGGATATCTTGGAGATGACATATATGTTGTGTACATTTTGGGAAAAGATCTTGGCTTTGAGTAAGTATCTAAAGTCTAGATTCCCCTTTGACTCAACTGGTTGGAGGGGGGATAGGTTGAGGTTTACATGCATGATGATCTTTGTTATGAGACCGTCGAAGTGGATGGGCAACTTTCTCTTCCCACTCTTGGCAACCTGGTACACATGCCCCAAGAACAATGGTCCAAGGTTGGCCTTCACAGTTCCTTGTGAGAAAAACACCCATTTCGCATAGTGGTTTGTTGCTTGGACCGTATCTTTCCCCTGAGTAGATCTCCCAAACAATGGGGTGTGTCAGTAGTCGATGCAACAACTGAGAAAAGGGGTGCTTGGTATCATTGATTACAATTGATCCTTACTCTGACTGCATCCATGTCATCTTGAACCATGCCATAGAATGGTCAAAGTCATCTAGGTTTTAATAGTCCACATTTATCCCACCCGATGGCTTTGAATGACTCTAATGAAATTTTATAGGTGGTGTTGTAGAGATGAACTTGACTCAACTAACTTCCCACTTGTTGGTCCTGGTGTAAAGTGCAAGGAAGCACACATCAAGTGATTGGATGAACTCCAACATGATCTCCATCTATATCATCCATCCAACCAAGAAGGTTGTTTGTTGTCATCCCCTAGCCTACACACACCTTACGAAGGTTGTTTGGGAATCCCAACTACTCGATGAAGGTTGCTTTACTATAGTGTGTATCCTCCTGGTCATGTTTTGCAAGATTGATGTAGTGCTTCTTTTTATCATAACTCACAAGATCTAGGTGTGGCTTGGGGATGACCTGGGATGAGGCTCTTTCAAACGAAGGACCTTCTTGAGAGGTTCATTTACTTGCCATTGATAGGAATGCGGTGATGAATAAGAGCTTAGAGTAGCAATGGATCGACCAATACGTGATTAGGGAATATTGCAAAAGAGTGCGCACGAGATGGTTTCTTGAGGTGTAAAGAATCCAAATAAACACCCCCTCACATAGGAGGAGAGACACATCAACAATGAAAATTTGGTTCAACCTACTTGGAATTCAGTGGTATTAACATGAAGGTCCATACATGTGATCTCAGTATCTACTGTTGGCACCAATAGCTTCAATTGTGTGAAATACTAAAACACAAATTCCTCCATGTTGTTGGTACCAAATTAATTTTCTCGTACCGACTAGTGATCACATCCATGTCAGTGTCTATTCTCATTAAATTTATGTGGAGGAATATCAGGAGTATCTTGTTGATCTTGTAGTATTGCAGAGTCTACTTAGGATGAATCATGAGATGTTCCATCTTTAACTCTACCTCTTTAAGTTAAGGTCTCCATTCTAAGTTTTGCATCATCTTCCATTCATCAATAAAAGATGCTACATTGACCACTTCTTTCTTCCTACTCAAGGCATCAACCACCACGTTGGACTTGCCATGATGATATGAGATGATGAAGTCATAATCCTTCAAGAACTTGATCCATCAATGTTGTCTCGTGTTCAGATCCTTCTGGCTCGGAATGTATTTGAGGCTCTTATGGTCACAGAAATCTCGAACTGCATGTCATATAGGTAATGCCTCTAGATCTTCAATGCATACGTGATAGTCGCCAACTCCAAATCATGAGTAGGATAGTTTTTCTCATATGGTTTGAGCTTCCTGGAAGCATAAGCAATAACTCTATCCTTTTGTTGTAAAACACAACCCAAACCTAACTTCAAAGCGTCACTGGAGATTATAAAAGCATCATTGCTTGAAGGAAGTATGAGCACCAGTGTTGAAGTGAGTCTCCTCTTCACGGTCTAGAAACTCTACTGACACTTCTCACTCCATACGAACTTTTCTTCTTTTTGTGTGAGTCCAGTGAGAGGCTTTGTTATAATATACAAGTCCTAAATAAAATGCCTATAATCAGCTAACCCGAAAAGCTTCAGATATCTGAAGGAGTAGTAGGGGTAGCCCAGTTCATCACATATTCAACTTTTTTGGGTCAACAAAGATATGAACACCAGAAATTATATGCCCAAGAAATATAACTTCACAAAGCCAGGTCTCACATTTAGACAACTTCCCATACAACTAATGTTGTCGAAGTATCACAAGAGTAGTGTGAAGATGTTCCTCACGCAACAAATCATTATCAAAATAGATGATGATACCATCTATGAAGACAATAATAAAAGAGTCTAGATATTGATGGAAGATGTGATTCATTAGGTCCATGAAGATGACAGGATCATTTGTGAGGCCAAAGGAGATAATGAGAAACTCAAAGTGCCCATATCTGGTGTGGAAGGTTGTCTTCTCTATATATGAGGGTTTAATCTTCAAATGATGGTATCCACTACGCAAATCTATCTTTGAGAATACCTTAGCTATCTTTAGATGGTCAAACAAGTCATCCATTTATGGCAATGGGTACTTGTTCTTTGTTGTCATCCGATTCGACATCTGATAATCGACACACATAAGGAGGGAACCATCCTTCTTTTGGACAAAAATGTCGGGTTCTCTCCAAGGAGAAGCAATAGGATGAATATATCCCAGATCTAGAAGCCCGTGTATCTACTTCTTTAGTTCAACAAGCTCTGCATGCGCCATTCTATATGGAGCCTTAGAAATAGGTGCATTACCAGGAAGGAGATGATAGATAATTCAATCTCTTGATCAGGGAGTAGGCCAGGTAAGGCCTTAGGAAAGACATCATGAAACTCATTTACTATGGGGATATAAGCAAGAGGATTCTCTTTTTTAGTTATAACTGACATGGGATATGTCAGACACCCTTTCTTCTTTAACTTATCTAACCTGAATTGTGGACACAAAGAAATCATTGTGGTGCATTTTCCTTCCCTTTATGACTAGAGGTTGTTCATCAGGATGATATATAGTAAATAACTTCCTTTGACAGTCAAGGAGCACATTGTGCTCTTGGAGCGAACTCATGCCAAACATAACATCAAAATCAATCAAGGGCATAACCATAAGATCTATGGGAAACACTCTTCCCTCTTGGTTAATCCCATCCCCAGAAATCACCCTCCCAAAATGTTAATATGTCTACTTGATGTTCTATTCTTAAGATCATAATGAAGGTCCTCCAATTATAGTTCTAACATTGTGACTAATGCGGAAGATATGAAAGCATGTGATGCACCGGAATTGAATAAACCTTTAACCAATAACTAGCTGATATAAGCCATACCTTCAATCACTTGGTCTTCATCTGCCTCTTTTGTAGTCATGAAAAAGACCCTTTCATGATTTTTCTCTCTCGAGTAGCTCTGATCTTGCTTTTGATTGTCGTTGCTAAACTGTTGCTGCATCTTTGGACAGTTGAGCTTGATGTGACCTTCCTCACCACAGAAGTAGCATACATGTTCTTCATACTTGCATTCCCCATGATGTGGCCTCTAACACTTGGGGCAGACTAGAGCTAGTGGTCGTTGGGCTCCTTTTTTGTTGGTGGTGGTCCTCTCTACACTATTGGTCCTCTTTGCACTAGTGGTCCTCTTAGACATTTCTGCATCAGGGGTTGCCCTGGGCTCTTCGGAGTTGGGATTCCTCTGGGTGCCTTCCTCTTATTCTACCTACCATGGTGATTGTTGTGTTGATAATTGCTTCTGGAAGATCCCTCATTCCTCCTAATATGTCCTGGGTGGTCTTCTAGTTCAACAGCTGCTTCTAGTGCATCTTGTATTGTCTGAATTCCACGACCCACCAAAACGTAGCCAAGGTCAGGCTTCAGGACACACATAAACTTCTTGGCTAAATGTACCTCATATTGTGTCCCATACTTTTACAACATACAGAATTTCACGGCATACTGGTTGGAGTCGTACTAGCTTCATATGTTTAAACTCCATCTCCTTCTTTTCAACCATGGCTTCTAAGATATAGCAATTTTGGAAGGTAGTGGTGAATTCCTCCCAGTTCAGCAGTGATGCATGAAGTCCTTGAATGTGGCTAAAGTTCTCCCAACAAATGTGAGTGGTGCTCTTTAAAAGATGGGTCCTGCAACGAACCTTATAATGCTTGGGTCATCCCAGGCCATAAAAGCAATGCTCAACATCTAGTATCCACTCTTCAACACGAGTGACTACATCTGTCTCAGCCTCTCCAGAGAAGGCACTACTACAGAAATAGCTTATAACATCACATTTAGAGACATCGGTTATTATCAAAAATTGACGCCTAAACCCTACAACATCGGGTAATTACAGAGACCGACATCTATATTTGAAGACCGGCCAGACACGGGCATCACTTTTTATTAAGCGTCAGCTCCCTAAGACGAACTGACGCCTCACATAGCTCGCCAAATCCAATTTTTCAAGCAAAAAAAAATTACCCCCTAGAGTTTCACATACGACGTCGGTTTTATACCTAATAAACGACGCCTAACGATGAAAAAAATTACCTCCAAAGGTTTTGGGTGTCGTCCCCGTGAAAATTTTTAGGGTTAAGATTGTCCAATGGACGTCGGTTTTTTCTGGAAACCGAAGCCTATGGTCATAATTCAAGAACATTTATTTTTTGTCGGCATATATAGATAGACGTCGGTTTTTCTATTTGGAACTGATAACTATCAATGAACATAAGTATTGGTGTGTTGGTGGTAACTGACGCCGAAAGTTTTAAGCATCGTTATATGGTAATAACGGACACCTATTGTTAACTTAATAGCACCCGCACAAGCCAGGCTCTTCCCCTTTCTCCATTTCATTGTCGATTTCACTAGGGTCCGGCGATTCCATCATCATCTACTGCTCTTCCACCTTCCCCGCCACTGGTTTGCCTTCCCCGTTGCCGCCACTACTGCCGCCGCTCGTGCCTGTTGTTGCTGCTGCTACCGCCACCTGCTCCTCTACTTCCTCTTGTTGTTGCCGCTGCCTGCTCCTCTACTCCTCTGCCTCCTCTTCCTCTACTCCTGCTCCTACTCCAGTCGTTGCCCGCTTGCTACCGTCGCCCGCTCACCGTTATCACCCGCTCACCTCCGTCGCCTCCTGCTCCTGCTCCTCCGACGCCTCTTCTTCCTCTACTCTTGTTCCTTCTCATGGTACCCTTCTTCGTCCTCTTCTTTCTCCTTGCTCATGCTCCTGGCCCCCTAACCTCTGGGTGCGGGCAATGGGTTGGATCTTATACATGTTTGAGTACATTAGGGTTATAATCTACCCTTTTGTTTATCAACTGAGTTGTACTTTTTTATCTATTGCTTTGTATTTGTTTATCTACTGATTATATTTATTTATCTAATGCTTTGAGTTTACTTATTTAGATGTTTCTATTATAAATCAACCTAGGATATGAACAAATCTTGTGCTTGCATATATTTTTGCTTCTAATCCTCATGCTTGACCTAATTTAGTAAATTTTGATGCATGTTGAAATAATATTCAAACTTGTCCATTCTAGCATCCTACTTTGATTTGATTATGTGCTTGAACCTTGAAACATGCACATTAAAGATACATTGTGTGTTGAATGGGGTTGTGAACAAGGGACTGGTGTTGTATTTGTTGGCCTAGAAACCCGTCCAAGATTTACTCATTAGGAGTAAATCTTGGATAGTCCCCGATTTGGGACTGTTCTTGAACACCTAATCTCACTTAGGATGTAAGTGTATAATGTGTATTGGGTTTTCAAGAAAATTTCAATAGCATTTCCCCATTTGTTCTCTAAGTACATAGGTACTTGGAGAACAACGGGGAAATGCTGCCAAAATTTTCTTGAAAACCCAATACACATTATACACTTACTAGTGAGATAAGTTGTTCAAGAATGGGATAGGTGGTACACATTTATTATATATAAGAATGACAACAAATCTATTTGTTTGCCTAGAAACCCATCCAAGATTTACTCAATAGGAGTAAATCTTGGATAGTCCCCGGTTTGGGACTGTTCTTGAACACCTAATCTCACTTAGTATGTAAGTGTATAATGTGTATTGGATTTTCAAGAAAATGTTGACAGCATTTCCCCATTTGTTCTCTAAGTACATATGTACTTGGAGAACAGCAGGGAAATGTTGTCAAAATTTTCTGAAAAACCCAATACACATTATACACTTACTAGTGAGATTAGGTGTTCAAGAATGGGATAAGTGGTACACATTTATTATATATAAGAATGACAACACATGTATTTGTTGGCCTAGAAACCCGTCCAAGATTTACTCAATAGGAGTAAATCTTGGATAGTCCCCAGTTTAGGATTGTTCTTGAACACCTAATCTCACTTAGGATGTTTTAACCATTAATTATATATAAGACCTTAAACCCTAAAGTTTTAACCATGCTTAAACTCTAATCTGTTAACCCTAGACCCTAATCTTGTTGGAATATATACTTGTTTTCTCTTTGATCATAGAATGGACAGATCATGGATGTCCATTCGCAATCACTGTACCCCAGAGTTTATTTATGGTCTTGATCAGTTTATTAGATTTGCTGAGGAACATAGGAAATAACCTGGAGATAGGTTCTACTATCCATGTAGGCATTGTGGTAACAACTTGAAAGTCAACACTGGTGACGAAATCAAAAGTCATGTCATGTGCAACGGGATTGTACACGGCTATACAGAATGGCACTGGCATGGAGATATTTCAAACCCAAAACCAGTGGATGTCGATAGTAGTGCTTGTGTGGAAGAAGTTATTGCCTCTGATGACGAAGATGTGAACAAACCCGTTCCAGTATACATCGTTGATGCGATGCTGGATAGTTGTGGGGTAGAGCACACCGAAACCAATCCACCTCCCATGTTTAGAAACATTGTGCATGATGCTGAGATACTATTATACATATGTTGTACTAAGTTTACGCTGCTTAGCATTGTGTTGAGATTGTATAAGATGAAAGCTAACAATAGATGGAGTGATAAAAGCTTCACGTCGTTGTTGTCTTTGTTGAAAGAAATGCTTCCTGAAGGAAACGAGCTGCCAATCTAAACATACCAGGTAAAGAAATTGTTGTGCCCAATGGGAATGGAGGCCAAGAAGATACACGCATGCCCGAATGATTGTGTATTATTTCAAAAGGACTATGTGGATTTGAAAAATTGTCCAAAATGTGGTGCGTTACGGTATAAATTGACGACTTCGGGGGAGTCCAAAATTGGTTCTCCTGCCAAGGTGATGTGGTATCTACCTATAATATCACGGTTTCAATGCTTGTTTGCCAATCTGATAGATGCAGAGAATTTGAGGTAGCATGCAGATGTTAAGAAAAATAATGATGGGATCCTACGACATGCATCTGATTCCCCACAGTGGAAGAAGATTGATCTATTGTACCCTAAATTTGGTGAAGAAGTCAAGAATCTAAGACTTGGGCTTTGTACATATGAGATGAATCTGTACGGGACATTGAGCAGCCAACATAACACTTGTCCAGTCATGCTTGTTATATACAATCTTCCTCCCTGGTTGTATATGAAAAATAAGTATGTTATGTTGTCGTTATTGATATCGGGCCCTAAACAACCTGGAAATGATATATGTTTATCTTGAACTTCTGATTGATGACTTAAAGAAACTCTGGGGTGAAAGTGTGATGACCTATGATGCTTCACAAAGAGAAATATTTCATTTGCATGCTATGTTGTTTTGTACTATTAATGACTTTCCAGCATATGGGAATTTGTCTGGATATAGTGTCAAAGGAGCTAAAGTGTGTCATGTATGTGAAGAGAACATTGATTCAATAAGACTAAAACATGGCAGAACGACTGTATATCTTGGTCATCGAAGGTTTCTTCCAAAATTCCATCCGTATCATAGGAAGCGCAAAGCATTCAATGGATGGAATGAGGAACGGAGTGCACCTAAACCTATATCGGGGGAGGTTGTTTATGAAAGAGTAAAATACTTTGTCAATGAATTTGGTAAGAGATCACAATGTACTATGGCCACACGGAGTGACAAATCTTTATTTAAGAAGATGTCAATATTTTGGGATCTTCCTTATTGGAGTTCTTTGATAGTCAGGCATTGTATCGATGTCATGAACGTTGAGAAAAATGTCTATGATAGTGTCATTGGTACTCTGTTGAATATACCAAGTAAGACTAAAGATGGGATAAAATCCAGACTGGACCTACGTGAAATGGGAATAAGGTTAGAATTAATAGAATTATGTGAAATGGGAAATCGGAGAACATACTTACCTCCGGCTTGTTACATGTTGTCTAGAAAGGAGAAGAAAGCTTTTTGTGAATTCTTAGTAAATGTTAAGGTGCCACATGGTTACTCATCCAACATCCATAGATTGGTATCAATGAAAGATCTGAAGTTGATAGGTCTTAAATCTCATGATTGTCACACTCTAATACAACAAATATTGCCTGTGGCAATTCGATCTATATTGTCGAAGCATGTAATATTTGTAATAACTAGACTTTGTTTCTTTTTCAACAGTATGTACAACAAAGTTATTGACCCTGATACTCTCAATACTTTGCAAAGAGAAGTGGTTGTTACCCTATGTCAACTTGAGATGTAGTTCCCTCCTTCGTTCTTTGAAATCATGGTACATCTTTTTGTCCACATGACTAGAGAAGTGAAAATGTTGGGATCAGTTTTCTTGCATTGGATGTATCCCTTTGAACGATACATGAGAGTTTTTAAAAGTGATGTTCGAAACCGTTATCGTCCTGAAGGGAGTATTATTTTAGTTATGTGATGAGAGAGGTTATGGAATTTTTCAATGACTTTCTGAGTGGTAATGACACTTCTGGTAATGACAAGAATATTGAGGAGCAATTTGGCAAAGGAATTTTGGGATCATGGGTGAAAGTAATCAGCCGTGAGCAGTTGGAATAAGGTCACTTATATATTTTACACAACATGGACAAAATGAGTGTTTATATCGAGGAACATACCAATTTCATCAAGAGACAATATCCTCGAACCAATTCAATGTGGCTTGCTAAATTGCATAACAAGACATTTATTAAGTGGTTTGAAGATAAAGTCTTACATCAACTATCTCAAACACCAGATGATATTACTGAAACTATCAAATGCCTCACCTTTAAACCAAAATTGAATGTTATGTCTTATGAAGGGCATGACATTAATGGATTCACATATTACACAAAGTGCCAAGATGATAAGAGTGTCGTCCAAAATAGTGGGGTCACCCTTCAAGCGTCAACTATGTTTTTTGTAAGTGCAAAGGATAAGAGTCCACATGAAGCTAAAATGTCATATTATGGTGTCATTGAAGATATATGGGAGTTTGAATACATAGATTTCAAAATTCCACTCTTCAAATGTAATTAGGTTGATAACACCAAAGGAGTTATAGTGGATGAATTGGGTTTCACTTTAGTGAACTTTGAAAAGATTGGCAAGAAGGGTGAACCATTCATATTGGCATCACAGGAAAAACAAGTATTTTATGTCGATGGTCCTACCAATGATAAATGGTTGGTTGTTCTTCATGGTAAAAGACAGTTCATTGAAGATCCTATAGATGAAGAAGAGTACTATGATAAGTATGATGACTCCAGTCCATTCTCAGTGGGTTTGCCAACACCACAAAATACAGAAGCTAATGATGACTTGTATGTGTGTGGAGATCACAATGAAGGATTGTTAATTGATAAACGATCACAATATTAGAGGCATGCATGTTTATATTTTTTATATGTTTCATTTGTATATGTGAATTATACAATGTTTCATTTTTCAATGTTTCATTATCTTCTCGTTATGTCATCCTAAATGTTTGATTTTTTTAATGAAATTTTCAGATGGCTGAGCATGGGCATGATGACCATGATGTCCACAATGAGCATGGTGAGGATACCAATGTGCCGCCTCACAATGTAAGTTTTAAAAATATATCATATATTTATATCTATGATTGGCGTCCCACTCTACTCCAACTACAGAGGTTGGGAGTAATCATGTAGACCCACCACCTAGCACATCCGTTGTAAGTATTTTTATGACATAGTAGCTAGTATTTTCAAGATGATATGTTTTCAAGATGATATGTATATATGTATATAACATTCTTTACATAAATTTGTAGGGGTTGAAGCCATGTCGTCTAAAAAGTAACAAATACGTCGTTGCAGAGGCGTCATCTTACCCATCCCTTCCAGGGGAAATGTTTCATGGGTCTCCATTACCAAATGGTTGGGTTCGTGTGAGCCCACTACGTATATTCCCCGATTGGATAGATCTTCTATTACTATATGCCCACCCAGATTGTGAAACGCTTGGTGAGGCAGAAGGTAGAATGATATTGTGGCCCAAAGCGGATGTCGTCTATACTGAAATTGTATGGTAAATTTACATTACGTTAAATTGTTAGTGTGTATATATGTGGTCAATTGATCAGAAATTATAAATACATGTTAAAACAAAGACACCCAGAGCATCTAGGCCTCCACCTCCACCTCCTACATTACCAAGTTGGGTTCCACAGGACCTACCTGCCCCGTTAGGTCCTAATTGTGGGGGTATGGCAGTATGGTTAGGCGAACATGATATAAATTGTCCTATAAATGTTTCTATAGATGCGGATATTGTAGGTCAATCATACAAAAACAAACTATTTATATAAGATATTTTGGAGTTGTTTCACTATGATTGGCTGAATACATCTGTGATAGAGCTATGGATAAGGTGAGATATTGTTTATACATCTGTATACCTTGTGTAGGATTCGGTGATCTGGTTTCTTATATATTAATGCATATGTAATACATGTTTTGTAGCTACTTAGATAAGATATGTGTAGATTTTTTATTTGAACATGTAGGATTTTTTATTCTATCTTTGATTAGTCTAGTAGCTAAAGACTCCTCGTCAGTTCAACAATACTGTTGTGATGCTTTTACAAATTTTGGTCAAAATAACAAGACGGTGATAATAGCTCCATTCAATGTGGGGTAAGTTTACTTTGCTTATAATTCAGACTTAACAAAATTACATTTTTATTATGGATTTTGAGTTATTAATTTTTAATTTTTTTACCTCTAGGGGTACGCATTGGGAGTTACTAGTTATTGTCCCTGGGATGTTCACTGTCTACTATCTAGATCCTAAGGAGACTAAATTGAATCCAAAATATGGACATGCAATGAAAATGATATTATTCCTGTGAGAGATATTTCATTTTTATATCTGTTAACATATGTTATTACATTACTATTTAATTATGTAATTTATTGTGTTACATTAACATGTAGGGGTTTACATGAGTTCAAAAAGGCTGGAGGAAAGGTCCCCAGGAAAAAGAACCAGCCAATAATTTGGGAGAACGTGGAAGTAAGTTCCCGACTCCAATGTATATATTATTTATATGAACTGTGATTAGTTGTATTTTTTAATATTTTGTATGTTTAAATTTATAGTATGCTACACAAGACAACAGTTGGACATGTGCATACTATGTGATGTAATTTATGCACATGATTATCAAATATGCTACAGTGGACATCGATACCATACATGAGGTATTATATATAGTCTCATTAGATAACATAAAATATAGCAATCTTATTTATATATTATTATTATATATATACATCATTCTCTTATACATCATTCTCTTTGCAGGTGTTTAAAACTGACCCCAGTATAGGTAAGGCCTTATCAGATGTACATGCTTCCTATACGATGGAAGAATTAAATGATGTAAGAGAACAATCGGCAAAAGCCATACAAGTAGTGGGGGTTTTAAAATATAATTGGGATGTTGATAGCAATAATGACTAAATAATGATATTTTGTAAATGAATTTTTATGAATTGTCATATGTGTGAATGTTTCTACACGTCTGAATATTTATACATGTGTGAATGTGAAAATGAATGGAACTGCAGGTTCCTACATAAATGTTTCTACATGTGCATGTGTGAATGTGAAAATGAAAGGAACTGCAGGTTGATGCATGAATGTTTCTACATGTGTCTAAATGTTTCTACATGTGTGAATGTAAAAATGATAAGAACTGTAGGTTGCTACATGAATGTTTCTACTTGTGTCTGAATGTTTCTACATGTATGAAAATTGAATGGAACTGCAGGTTGCTAAATGTGTGAAAATGAATCTTGTTAAATTTGTAGGTTTGTGGCATGTTGTCGGCTAATATCAATAGATGTCATAAACATGTAGTTTAGTTCCACTGAACTACAGGTTTCTTTATCCTGCGACCAGCCATAGTAGGCCTACAAACTGATAAGAAAAAAAAAACATAGGTGTTAGTTATTAGTCAAAAACTGACAACAAAGGCTTACAACGTCGGTTAAGAGAAAAAAACCGCCGTCTAATGTGGCCAAACAATATGGTCGTACTAGCCAGCACGGCCGTGGCAGTAGGTGATATGTCGTCGGTTATTACTAATAAACCAACGTCGATGGTGTCCTACACGCCACCCTTTTGTGGCGCGAAGGGTTTGGGTGTCGGTTTCCCTACTAATAACCAACGCCTATAGTGTCCACGCCCGTGGCAGTAGGTGATATGGCATCAGTTATTACTAAGAAACTGACGTCGATGGTGTCCTAGATGGTGCCCTTTTGTGGCGCGAAGGGTTTGGGCGTCGATTTCCCTACTAATAACAGACGCCTATAGTGCCCCTGCTGGCACCCTTTTTGTGGCGTGAAGGGTTCTAGCATCGGTTTCCCCACTAATAACTGACGTCTATAGTGCCCCTATTGGCGCGTTTTGGGTGGCGCGAAGGTTTTTGGCGTCAGTTTTCAAACCGACGCCTAAGGGTTCACCTTTAGTGTCGCCTACATAGGTGCCACTTCTTAACCGTCGCCAAAGGCCTTAAATAACCGACACCAAAGGTCGGTTCTCTAGTATTGAAGTCTCTGATTTGATCTTGAGGAAGTCAACTAGGGTCATCTCCTAGTTTCTGGGTTGAGGTCATCCTCCCCGTGAATTGTTTAGGGTGTTAGTTGGTGCGTTGACAAGCACATTAAGTGGAGGATTGGGGTTACAACTTGGCTTGGCAGCCCCATACACCTCGTGGTCATCCCCAATGTAATATGAGCTTTCATCCCCATATATGTGCTCCTTCCCTTTATTAGACTTCCTCTTGGGGGTCATCTGTAAAAGAGAAGACATCCATAAAAGATATACTTAAGGATATCATCACCAACGGTTATAAAATACTCTGATACCAAATTGTAATGTTTGCCCATTTATTAATCACAAACGCTATATGTGGATGCACCAACTCGTATATATATATATATATATATATATATATATATATATATATATATATATATATATATATATATATATATATATATATATATGTGTGTGTGTGTGTGTGTGTGTGTGTGTGTGTGTGTGTGTGTGTGTGTGTGTGTGTGTGTGTGTGTGTGTGTGTGTGTGTGTATAGGTTGTTCATTCGTTACTCGCGTCGGTAGCCATATATATATATATATATATATATATATATATATATATATATATATATATATAGAGAGAGAGAGAGAGAGAGAGAGAGAGAGTCAGGCTAGAATACACTCGAGTGTAATCAGAACAGAATACACTCAAGTAGTTTTTCATGATGCAATATTTTTTTTTAAATCTAATCCATTGATCTTCTTAAACATCTTGTGAGTAGCTCATATACAAAATTTGAGCACATTCAGACATTTATAGGTCATGTTATAAAGACCGCAAAACTTATACATTTCAAATTAGTTTCATGTGTCGATTTTGTTACCTTTGGATGAGTGACTTAATCTCATCCAAATGGACTCTAAATTTATATGTAGACTAGTTATAGTATGACAGTGAAGTTCAATGGTTTACATTTTACAAAAATAGTCTTGATATGCAAATACACTTTAGTGTATTTATATGATTTGTACACTCGACTGTATTCTATCCTGACTATATATATATATATATATATATATATGGGGATTTATTTAATACCCCCGCGGGTAGCTACCCGCGCATCCTTCCCGTCATTTTTTTTACAAATTTTTTTTTGCAATTTTAGATGAGCATTTATCTAGCTCCCCAAAAAAATTCATCCAAAAATAATATCATTTGACCCCCCCTCCCAAAAAAAATCAAAAAACCCATCCATATATTTATTGACTTTATATTTTTTGCACAGTTACTTTTTTGATCTCTGAATTACTCTTGTGTACCATATAGTTACTATGTTGATCTTTAGAGTTACTTTTGTATACCATATAGTTACTCTTTTGGATGTGCGGGTAGTGAAAAATTAGGCTACCCGCACAGGTATTAAAGATAAGTCATATATATATATATATATATATATATATATATATATATATATATATATATATATATATATATATATATATATATATATATATATATATATATATGGGAAAGCATCACATATCTTGCATACTAAGCATTTAAATAACTATAGTAACTGAGTTCAAACAGAAAGTATGACATAAAAAAATTAAAAGTTCGGGAACGACAATCCCAACATGAAGAGTAAAGTAAATAATTGAAATGAAAATTCCAAGATGGAAGGATTGCCTAAGATAATGTCCCACCAGTCCAAGATATCTCCTGCCTGTTCAGGTCCATAATCTAATCTTCAGATAGTTTCTCACTATTTTTAGATGTCGCATCCCCAGCCACATGCTCGAATTAAGAAAAATCTAGGGGTTAGAGTAAGTGGCAAGAAATCTAATATAACAAGAATATTATGTAATAAAAAGGCCGAAAGATCTATTGCATGATATTAAACATCTTTTAATTATTCACTTCATCTTGGTGGCCATCATTATATGATAAATCCACCTGTGTGACATCAAAGTGTGTTATATGGTGCAATACACCTTCTGTTGGCACAATGTACCCTCTGTTTATACTAAAGTATCCTCTATGGTACAAAGCACCCCTTGTTGGCACTACATGCCCTCTATGACACACATAGTGTACTCTGAATTGTCTCAGGACTCTATGATGAGGACTTCTACTACAATGCATATAATTAATGTTCTAATTTTATTTTTTTCCTATGTTCTTAGTTTCTTATCTCTAAATCTTTATCTATTATCTCTGACTTTATATTTATTAACTTCGAATTGTATCTTTATTTTGAAATAGAATCTAAATCTATATTTGAAATATGTAGCTCTATTCTCTTCAATGACTCAAAATTTGAGTCCATCAGTACAATCTATATTAAATCTCATAATCTTAAATATTACAACTGATATTTAGCAATATGTCTAAAAATATAAAATAGGAAGAATCGTATAAAAGGGGACATTCTCGATCTGAACAGTTTAGACAACATGTCTAAATGTGAAGTATGAATTAGATTTCAAGGACACGGCCACTTACCTATAGTAATCCAATTCCACGCTATGTCTCTGCAAATTGGATCTAACTCTATGATGAAAAATCCAATGGTCATATGAGATCACATATTCATTTTTGGTCAACATGTTTAGGGTCATTTGGGTTTCTGATTTGAGTTGTAGTTCAAGTCTAATTTATTGATTTGAATTCCAATTAGACATATAAGATGTATATACTCATTAACTAAGTGTATTATTGTCGCACAATTCTTTTTATATACATGCCTACACGTAAGTGGTATTAATGAAATCTAGTTACTATAGTAACTGCTAGCTTAGGATTAGATGATTACAGATTATGTTTTAATGGTTTAGATTAGGAAGTATGACCTGGTCCATGTACATATATAGTCGATTAGCATTAGCCTTTTGATTAGCTAGAGATTGATCATTATACGTAGATTAGTTTTGTTATATCTTATTGTTTTATTCAGTAGTTACTTACCTAGGATAAAGACGATGAAAATGATCAGAATTTTTGACGTGCTAAGTAGATCAGATTCTACTGCATACCCACGATGTATATAACAAAGGTCGTATTCACGGCTTACGTATAGCACTCTAAATCTGCTGTCCCATATTTGTTGTCTTAGGTGTGTCTCATGCAATCCTCACCATCCACTCACCCAAAAACCCACCCCTAAAAAAATGAATGCGGAGTGTATACGGTAGAGATTAGTAGGGACACGTCCGGGACAGCATGTCCGGAACAGCAGATTTGAACCCATTAGACTACCTCGATACATTAGATGGGTACAAAATGAGGAGCTGTGACCAAACGTGGTTTTGATATGGTGTAAATAGATTTGCATAGAGTCGTACAATTAGCACGCCGATGAACTATGTTTTCGGAACTAAACCAAATTAAAACAGGCTTCTACGATTGATCGTTGGACGTTATTGTCTAGTATCCAGTTAAAAAAAAAAAAATACTTCTACGGTCATTAGAACTAGGTCTACAATTGCTAACACGCAAGGAAAAGTAATTGTATCGGGAGGTTTGAATTCTCTGTTCTCATCATCCTGCCTTCAATAGAAAAATGATAGGAGACCAATCAGATTTTTTCATAGTATTAAAGATTTTATTTTAATGTTGAAAAAATAATTTCTCTCTTCATTAATTTTTTTTATGGGTTGGATTTTTTGTGTTCTTATTGGTCGTCCTATACAATAAGTATAGGAGGCCTCTTATACGACCAGTTTTGCTCAAGATCGGCAGTTGTATAGTAGTGTTATTTAGCAATCACGGTTTAACAAAAGAGCATGTATCAAGTTGCATTAGCAATGATGCAATTAAAAGATTGGGTACTGGTCTCAGCAGCGAGTAACTGGATAAATAAATAGAAGACGAGTACGAGCCCGACCGAACACACGAACCTGATACCTGCCCCATTGTTCGCAGAGAAACGAGGGTTGTGAATTCCCGCAAGGTGAGGGAAACTCACACCATCCTAAGTCAGAGAAAAGGATTCGCAAGGCAAGAAGGGAGAAGAGGAACTTGGGTTCTCAAAAAGGCCGGAAACAATCTCGAAGACAGGTCGGTGACAAGCAACAGGTGCAAGACAAGGTCGGAACTGAGAAGTTGAGTGTGGGCGGGGTTACTTCTTGTTGATGACTGGAATTTGGTCGATGGAGCTTCAAAAGGCTTAGCAATGGTCCCTCGCCGCTCCCTGCACAACCGCACACATGTCCAGATTTGCTCAACGACAAATTGCCAATCTGCTGCTGCCGAGGAGTTTTGTGCATCAAACTTAGTAGGTGTCACACGCGAAGCTGAAGGTGGAAATAGTTGTGGGGACGGAGGAGGTGGTTCAGTAGCCAGGAGGCCAAGGGAGGTGACACACACGGTGACGACGATGCTGAGCGCACACACTGGCGGCGCATAGTAGGTGTTACACACACACACACACACACACACACACACATATATATATATATATATATATATATATGCTAGAATACACTCGAGTGTATCCTGAACGTAATACACTCAAGTAGTTTTTCATGATGCAATATTTTTTTTGAAAATCTAATCCGTTGATCTTATTAAACATCTCGTGAACAACTCATTCGCAAAATTTGAACACATTTGGATATGTATAGCTCATGTTATGAAGACCGCAAAAATTATGCATTTCAAATTAATTTCACACGTCGATTTTGTTGTCCTTGGATGAGTGACTTACACTCATCTAAATGGGCTCAAAATTTGTATGTAGCCTAGTTATAGTATGACCGTGAAGATCAACGATTTATATTTTGCAAAAAATAGTTTTGATATGCAAATACACTTGAGTGTATTCGTGCGTTCCGTACACTTGAGTGTATTCTAGCCAGACTCTCTCTCTCTCTTTCTCTCTCTCTCTCTCTATCTCTCTATCTCTCTCTCTCTCTCTCTCTCTCTCTCTCTCTCTATATATATATATATATATATATATATATATATATATATATATATACTAGTGAACGCACACGTGTACATCCACGTAACATATAAAATTTGTTGGAATTGTAATAGAAAAATATTATAATGTTAATATTGTTAAATAAGAAAATTTGAATTTATAAATGTATGTTCTATGTTGACAATTTGCTTTCATAAATAATAAAAATACATATTCATTTTGTAACTGAAAGTTCATTATGTGACAAAAATATGTAGGTGATGTGAGGCATTTGTTTTCCCATCTAAAATTGAAGTTTAATGAGTTCATCCTTATACGAACAATCAAAGAGAGGTAGATACCTGATTGGAGAAGAAAATATGAATTTAATAATTTAATAAGAAATATGAAATAAATAAATAATAAATATTATAGTATGCTATCTCACTTTTTATCAATGTATGTGTTCACTTTCTGGTGATTTAATCCTAAAGATTTTATAATTTGATTTCGAATCTCACATATGAAAAAATGATTAGTGTAAATATTCAGACAATTTAATAATATAATCGTATATGCAGTCAAAATACTTACAGTTCTAGTGATTATTTTTGTAATATATTGTGTTTCAACTGTAATTATTGATGATTTTGTATTTGTTGTTACACGAATCTTTGGAATGACTTTTGCTGTAAGTATATATAAAATAACAATCATAAAAGATTGTATCATAAAACACAACTGGGAATATAAATTATATGGAAAACAAAAGTATCAATTCAGATTTTAAGATAGATACAAAAGAAAATCAAAAGTAATGTTGTGTTCGATGTCAAATAAAAGACTCATATATTGTTGCTTAATATCTAAGGGAACTACATCTAAGACTTTAGTCGTTTGCTTCATTGTTGTTGGCGTCCCTTGTGATTCAAGAAAAAACGGTTGGACATCTTGTGCTTTGACATGAAAAAGCAATTGATTCCATTTTTCCTTTGATAATATGATATCCACCATATCTTCACCATTTTCCTATATTATTAGACCAATTTAATATTAATATAGATGTAAAGTTCATTAAAATTCTATCTATATGTATAAAGATATGGAGTACTTGTGAGTGGATATTGTTTAGCTATACAACGGTATAACCAAGGAGATGATGCGCAACTGAGTCAAATAATATTAATTTAATATAATCAAAAGTGTCCATGACTTCAGCTTTCATAATGTACCTATAATCAACAAAAAGAAATATTAATTTACAAGCAAATTATAATATACATATGTATTACATAATAAAAGAAGGTAAATTTCCTGAGGACACTATCTTTTGCTCCACATTTGGGGCCGATCTTGCCTTGACCATTTTCATCATATACTTTCTTGCTACACCTAACACATGGATTGTACCAAAGGGTTCGATCACGGTAAATCTGTACAACTGCCGCCTTAATTTCATAAATGTGATCCTAAAATATTCAACATGTTATTTTCATAGTATATACATTTAAGTATTTGTATAAGTTACAAACTACCATTATTTACTTTGTGTAGTGTCCCACTCTGTAGGGATTCATGAAAGATGGAAAGATTGATCCTTATTGCCTCTATATTCTCTTTTTGCATGGACACATTCGCAAGTGATGAAGAACCAACACCTCTTTCAGACAACCTATTGAATTTATAGAATTCAATTTAGAAAGAAATATGTATGAACTACCATTTGAATGTGTAATATGAAAATGACTACCTTGACTTCATTTCCTCAACTCGTGGCAATGGGGGGTTAAAGAGAAGTCTTGTTGTGTAAGTACTTGATAGGTATAAACCTATAATTAAAATTAAAATAATATAAAATAAGACTCACAAATAGAATTAAATTTATTGATTGTGTCTTACTTTGGAAGCATCAAACTTGCAATCTAGTAATAACAACTATACTTCTCATTTCATACTGTGCTTTCAAGTTGTCATGTGACATCATAGCTATTTCACCCCACGATGAGCACTTAGCCATAGTGTGCGTAAATACCATAAATATACATATAAGTGTTAGTAAATGAATACTTTATTTTAGTGATTGAGTAATTTAAATAATTTGTATTGATTAGATTTCGTTTTGTAATATGATGTCACACTGGGCAACCTGTTGACCTGATTTCTTTGTAATGTTTTGAATATCATCAACATTAGTAAGCATTCCAATGACATCTGTAATTGACATAGAAGACTTTATAAATATTATAAAATGATATTATAAATGAAATTAAAGTAAAAATACCTATAAGAAATGTCTTCTTATCTTGAAGACCCTAAAAGTCATCAAACTCAGTAAACTGAAATGAGTAAACAGGTATTTTTTTACAATCTTCAGATGCTTCAGCAACCACACATTTTTTGTTAATTATGCACTCTTCATTTCGCTTTGCATTTCTCTAGTCATTGCAAATGTCTTCGACGCGGACATTATTCAATACATAATAATTTCCTTCATTAATAGTGTTATTGAATTGGTTAACTGCATCACCAATTAAACTGGCTTCCATCCTTTCTCCCTTAGAAGAAAAAAAAGATACATTGAGGCATTACATAAACACATGGACGTATTTTAAATAAGAACAAATTAAGAACTTTGTAATCTAGTATACCTCTTCATCGGTAAACAACAATTTCTGCTTCATTCTTCCCCTTGATATTTCATGTGGTCTCCATTTGAAGGCCACACAAACCTTTAGATTCCAGTATGGGTATCGAAAGGGGGTATAGTTATCTTTTGTCATCCTATTTATAACATGTAAAAATGTTAGTTTAAAAAAATTGTATTTACAAATAATCAACATGAAATACTAAGATAAAAGGATACCATCAATAAAGGATAATACTTCTTTGGATACTATATTTTTTGTAAATGTTCCACCATTAAAATTCTTCTCTCCTGGTTTAACCAAGACCTTCGTTGTATTTTGGGCATCCCTCTTGATAGTGCTACATACAACTATCCATGAGAGAATACAAAAATGGGGCAAATATATTCTGACATTAGGGATAGTTTGACCCTGTGAGTTATTTATTGTCATTACAAAACTCAAACGCACAGGAAATTATTTCCGTTTAAAAGCAAATGGAAGATCATCATTGTTAGGCATTATAATAGGTATTCTAGGTATGAAAACTCTTTTTCCCCATGCTTGACCAACTGTAACCTCTGTGTCAATTACATTTTTCTAAAACTCTTTACAAACCAGTTGTGTACCATTGATAACCCATTTTCCAGATCAATATTTCGCAACAACATTATAGGACAATTTTTCTTTAGCCGCAATACATCAGGGGGCAAACCATTTGGAACCAGTGAATTGAGGAATTCTTCAGGGTAGTTATGATTTTCATCATCAACAGCACATTCAAAACTATAATATGTGATCTCCTCCCCAGAAACTTGTTGTATGAGATCATTATTCATTTCGTCAACATACTCATTCTTCGTGCATAATATTGCACAATTCATCATGTAGTCAGTCGACGTTGCATTATCACCAAGAGCTGGAAAGACATGTTCTATGAGTCGTTTCTTAAAGGTCGCATCATCTATGTACTCAAGAACCATTTCATGTGGGAGGCAAACGTAATCACCATTGAATATTGGTTATGTTCCTTGTCCTATACGTAGTAGAAAGTTTGATATTTTCAAAAAAAATAGTAGAAAGTTTGAGAAGGTGGAATCTGACAAAGCTCTCCTATTTTGCTTTAGTTTCAGTTTTTGCATTTTCTCCCAAAGAAATGACTTTATAAGACTTGTATCAATCGTCTCACCTCTAGTTGCACGTCGAACAATAGGAAAAACTTGTTTGAAATCACCACCAAAAACTACAACTTTCCCCCCAAATGGTAAGGCTCCATCCCATGATATCTTGCAAAGTGCGATCTAAGGCTTCAAAGGCTTGTCTCCTTGTCATGGATGCCTCGTCCCATATAATTAATTTTGCCGATCTAAGAAGTTTTGATAGACTACTCTGTTTGCTTATGTTACAAGTTGCATTGTTTTCAACTTTAATTGGAATTTTGAGTCTGCTATGAGCAGTTCTCCCCCGGGTAAGATTGATGTTGCAACCGCAGATGTCGTTGTTGTGATTGATATGAAACCCATAGACCTTACTTTTACTAATAATGCCTTGTATAGAAATGTCTTTCCAGTTCCACCAGGACCATCGACAAAGAATACACCATGCTGGTTTCCCATTATGTAGTTGAATATATCATTGAATGCATGTTGTTGGTCATTGTTTAGTGATGAAATGAATGATAGATCCTCTTCGCTTACTTGTATATTAATCTCTTCAACAATTTCACATGACATGTTTTGTCCAGTATTTATTGAAAAATCATCATCAACAGTTGGCAAGTCATAATCCTCTTTATCCTTCCCCATGTTCTCAAGAATAGATTTAATATTTTGTTGATGACCATGTTGGGATAACAATACTACCTGTTTGATCTCGGGTCAGTAAATATATGTTACCTTCTTTCTAATACCCTTTTATTATATTACATCTCTATTATTACTAAACTACCTGGATCATCTTTACATGTCACACCTCCAATTTCTTTTACTGAAGACATGATTAATTATCTTGCAGATCGCATACGGAATGATGGTATTGAAGTTGTATAGGTAAATAATTCAGTCAAATGATCTGATGTTTTTTGTAGAAAATGATCGCGGACTTTGGGTCTCTATTGATAATTTCCATGAGGTATGATTATGCTTATGGGTCCTTCACATGATGTGTTTACTTTTCAATGTTTAGGCCACATTCTATTACTTATAAGTAGTGCATACATCTGATAATTTCCATGAGATATGATTCTGCTTAGGGGCCCTTTACATGGTGTGTTTAAATTTCAAGGTTTAAGTTCTAATTGGTCGTTGATTATATTGGGTACCTGTGGTCAAATGCATCTAAAGGTCTCTACTAATAGATTCCACATTATATGTGTGCATCGGCCTTAGGAGTGCTTTATATGTTGTATTTACTTTTAAAGTTTAAATTACTTTATAACTGGTTGATGTATACATTTGGTACATTGGCCTCTATCTTATTGCATACATATGTATGCCATGCGAGATCAAGCATCAGTGACTTGATCTGGGTTTGTCTACATTTTGCTGATCTGCATATCAACACTTTAATGAAGGTAACAACTATGGCCAACTGTATTAATTTGGTATGAATCTGATTGTGTGGGCAATGTCATATTGTTCTAGGTCTTATTTAAGTTTGCACTTAGTCTATTGTATGACAATATGTATTGTTATGCTTTGTTTGTAATCTCAATAGTAGTCTTTGACATTAAAATTTCGATTTGGTTGCTAAATACATTTGGTAACTATGGCCTTATCTTGTTGCATACATATGTATGCTATGAGATATCTAGCTTCAGTGACTTGATATGGGTTTGTCTACATTTTCCTGATCGACATATCAACAAATACAGTTAAGGTAATTTAGATGACCGCATTTTATTACTTATAAGTAGTATATACATCAGATTAGTGTGTACTCCCTATTGATGTATGTAATGGGTCCATTCATATATATAATGTCAGGACAACCTTTGGGTCTCTATTGTTAATTTCCATTAGGTATGATTCTGCTTAGGGGTCCTTTACATGGTGTGTTTACTTTTTAAGGTTTAGGTTGCATTCTATTACTTATACGTAGTGTACACATCTGATTAGTGTGGACTCCCTATTGATGTAGGTAATGGGACCATTCATATATATAATGTCAGGGCGACCTTTGGGTCTCTATTGATAATTTGCATGAGGTATGATTCTGATTATGGGTCCTTTACATGGTGTGTTTACTTTTAAAGGTGTATGTTCTACTTGGACATTGATTACATTTGGTACATGTGGCCTCTATCTTGTTGTAGGTATACCATCATGTAGGGCAGCACATGTATGTTATGGGACATCTGCTTCAGTGAATTGATCTAAGATTATCAACTGTGTTCTGAATGGCATATCAACAAATACATGAAGGTAATTTAGATGACCAAATCCTATTACTTATAAGAAGTGTACATATCTGATTAGTGTTCACCCCCTATTGATGTAGGTAATGGGTCCATTCATATATATAATGTTAGGGCAGCCTTTGGGTCTCTATCGATAATTTTCATGAGGTATGATTCTGCTTATGGGTCCTTTACATGGTATGTTTACTTCTCAAGTTTTATTTTCTAATTGGCAGTCGATTACATTTGGTACTCGTGGCCTCTATCTTGTTGTAGGTATAGGTCCCATCATGTAGGGCAGCACATGTATGTTATGTGACATCTGCTTCAATGAATTGATCTAAGATTACCAAATGTGTTCTGATTGGCATATCAACAAATACATTAAGGAAATTTAGATGACCACATTCTATTACTTGTAAGTAGTGTATACATCTGATTAGTGTGGACTCCCTATTGATGTAGGTAATGGGTCCATTCATATATATAATGTCAGGGTGGCCTGTGGGTCTCTATTGATAATTTCCATGAGGTATGATTATGCTTATGGGTCCTTTACATGGTGTGTTTACTGTTCAAGGATTAGGTCGCATTCTATTACTTATAAGTAGTGTATACAACTGATTAGTGTGGACTCGCTATTGATGTAGGTAATGGGTCCATTCATATATATAATGTCAGGGCAGCCTTTAGGTCTCTATTGATAATTTGCATGAGGTGTGATTCTGCTTATGGGTCCTTTACATGGTGTGTTTACTTTTCAAGGTTTATGTTCTACTTGGATGTTGATTACATTTGGTACATGTGGCCTCTATCTTGTTGCGGGTATACCATCATGTAGGGTAGCACATGTATGTTATGCGACATCTGCTTCAGTGAATTGATCTAAGATTATCAACTGTGTTCTGAATGGCATGTCAACAAATGCATGAAGGTAATTTAGATGACCGCATCCTATTACTTATAAGTAGTGTATACATCTGATTAGTGTTCACCCCCTATTGATGTAGGTAATGGGTCCATTCATATATATAATGTCAGGGTGGCCTTTGGGTCTCTATCGATAATTTCCATGAGGTATGATTTTGCTTATGGGTCCTTTATAAGGTCTGTTTACTTTTCAAGGTTTAGGCCACATTCTATTACTTATAAGTAGTGTACACATCTTATTAGTGTGGACTCCCTATTGATGTAGGTAATGGGTCCATTCATATATATAATGTCAGGGTGGCCTTTGGGTCTCTATTGATAATTTGCATGAGGTATGATTCTGCTCAGGGGTCCTTTACATGGTGTGTTTACTTTTTAAGGTTTAGGTTCTACTTGGCCGTTGATTACATTTGGTACATGTGGCTTCTATATTGTTGCAAGTATAGGTCCCATCATGTAGGGCAGCACATGTATGTTATGCGACATTTGCTTCAGTGAATTGATCTAAGATTATCAACTATGTTCTGAAGGTAATTTAGATGACCGCATTCTATTACTTATAAGTAGTGTATACATCTGATTAATGTTCACCCCCTATTAGCTTTATCATCAACTACTTATTTTCCTTGATGTATCTTCCTTGTGACAGGTGAATGTTGAAGAGGGAGATATACCATAGTGATTGTTGGAAAGGTTGAAAAGGGAGATATACCCAGCTGCAAAAAAAGATAAGTCCTATTTCATCAAACTCATCTGGCCAATTTGGTGTTTTGGTATTTTGACTTGGCTATATCATCAACTACTTATTTTCCTTAATGTATCTTCCTTGTGATAGGTGAATGTTGAAAGGGCTGAAAAGGGAGATATACCAAGGAAATTGTTGAAAAGGATGAAAAGGGAGATATACCAAGTTGCAAAGAAATATAAGTCCCTATTTCAACAAACTCATCTGGCTAATTTGGTGTTTTTGTATTTTGAATTGGCTATATCATCAACTACTTATTTTCCTTAATGTATCTTGTGATAGGTGAATGTTGAAAATGCTGAAAAGAGAGATATACCAAGGTGATTGTTAAAAAGGCTGAAAAGGGAAATATACCAAGTTGCAAAGAAAGATAAGTCCTATTTCAACAAACACATCTTACATTTTGTTTACAACTCATTAGTACCTGATAGCGTAGTTTATGTAGACCTTGTTGACTATTTTATGTTATATGTTTCTCAGACCTCATGTTTGATGCCTTAATTATGTCTATGAAATATATAAGACTTTTACAGTCTTCTCTTAGTTAATATCATGTTAATATCTATATTTGAAATTGATCTCATGAACCAATCTGCAAGTACTCGTCGATTTAGTGTGTTCCTTTTGGTTTTGAGGTGTTGCTTGTGTTTATCTGAATATTGTGGCATCAGATCTACATGCATATATTACATACTACCATATGCTTGAATGAAAAATGGGGTGTTTTTTGTGTATTTTCCTGTAGACTGTTATATCTTAAATATTGTTTAGAACTAATGAGAACCTAACCGCGTAGTTTAGGTTGACTATTTTGTGTTATGTTTCTCAGACCTCATGTTTGACGTCTTAATTCTGTCTATGAAATATATAAGACCTTTAAAGTCTTCTCTTGGTTAATATCATGTAAATATATATCGCTTAATGCGGATGTATTATATAAGCATATTGGAATCTATGTTTGATAAAGTTGTGTTCAATAAAATCATAATTTGCATCATCATGTTCTTAAATGATAGTATATAATTGAAAATAGAAAGCTATGGCTTTTTGTAAGCATGTAAAGGACCCATAAGCAGAATCATACCTCATGGAAATTATCAATAGAGACCCAAAAGGCCGCGCGCCCTGACATTATATATATGAATGGACCCATTACCTACATCAATAGGGAGTCCACACTAATCATATGTATACACTACTTATTAGTAATAGAATGTGGCCTACTATTTTTTTGACCTTGTTGACTATTTTGTGCTATGTTTTTCAAACATCATGTTTGACGCCTTAATTCTGTCTATGAAATATATAAGACCTTTACAATCTTCGATTAGTTAATATGATGTAAATATATACCGCTTAATATGGATGTATTATATAACCATATTTGAATCTATGTTTGGTAAAGTTGTGTGCAGTAAAATAGAAAGCTATGGCTCATGAGAACCTGATGGCATATTTTATGTTGACCTTGTTGATTTTGGCATCAGATCTACATGCATATTTTACATACTACCATATGCTTGAATGAAAAATGGGGTGTTTTTTTGTGTATTTTCCTGTAGACTGTGGAAATTATCAATAGAGACCCAAAGGCCACCCTGACATTATATATATGAATGAACCCATTACCTACATCAATAAGGAGTCCATACTAATCACATGTATACACTACTTATAAGTAACAGAATGCGGCCTACTATTTTGTTGACCTTGTTGACTATTTTCTGCTATGTTTCTCAAAACTTATGTTTGATGCCTTAATTCTGTCTATGAAATATATAAGACCTTTACAGTCTTCTATTGGTTAATGTCATGTAAATATATACTGCTTAATACGGATGTATTATATAAGCATATTTGAATCTATGTTTGGTAAAGATGTGTGCAGTAATATAGAAAGATATGGCTCATGAGAACCTGATCGCGTAGTTTATGTTGACCTTGTTGACTATTTTGTGATATGTTTCTCAGACCTCATGTTTGATGCCTTAATTATGTCTATGAAATATGTAAGACTATTACAGTCTTCTCTTGGTTAATATCATGTTAATTTCTATATTTGAAAGTGATCTCATGAACCAATCTGCAAGTACTCTATCTGTCGATTTAGTGTGTTCCTTTTGGTTTTTAGGTGCATCAGATCTACGTGCATATTTTGACGCCTAATTCTGTCTATGAAATATATAAGACCTTTACAGTCTTCTCTTGATTAATATCATGTAAATATATATACTGCTTTATACATATGTATTATATAAGCATATGGGAATTAATGTTTGGTAAAGCTGTGTGCACTAAAATCATAATTTGCATCATCATGTTCTTAAATGATAGTAAAATAGAAAGCTATGGCTTTTTGCAAGAATAAGACATTGAATGATTTGTAAATGGAGTAGACCAATTTGTTGAATAAAATCAAACATGGATGTGTTTCCTCAGTAGTAGGCTCTTGAAGAGCAGCAAAAAAAAGATAATCGAATCCAACGGTTGATATAGATTGTTGTTGACTATGAATATGGTCGCCGACTATATGAATTTGTTGCAGTTGTATCTACTGTTTAGGTCACTACATTAGGTTTGAAAAAGTTATAACTCTAATATACATTATGTCTGAAGAGTATTGAAAAAATATATTATTTAATACTAAATCTCACCTCAAAATCTTTTTCCTTCTAAAAGTTGCCTTTCTGGATTGTAGTACGACTATATGAATCAGTTGCAGTTGTATCTGTTGTTTAGGTCACTGCATTAGGTTTCCATGATAATGTTAGAACTCTAATCTACATTATGTCTGAAGAGTATGGACGAAATATATTTGTTAATACTAAATCTCAAGTTGATTTTTTTCTTCTAAAAGTTGCCTTTCTGGATTGCAGTAGAGAATCTAAATCTCTGCATTTAAACTGCAGTGGCAACTCTTTAGATGTGATGTTATCTTAATTATTTACATTACTGCTTAAGAAATAAGGAGGTGATAAACACATGGAGTAAATGGTAGGAGCTCTGGATTAGGCCTATGACTGTTCTAGGAGATGGTATGTGTACTAATAATAATGATAACAAAATATCTCACATGCTGGTGTTTGGTTCTGGCTGCAGTGAGATAAACCTAGTCAAAGATGCTGAGAACTCGATGAACAACAGGCTATCTGTCGACTACGTAAGAAATTAGGAGGTGAGAAACACATGGAGTAAATGGCTATCTCACATTCTATTGTTTGTTTCTGGCTGCAGCGACCTAAAGCATGGTGTTTTCTTCTGGCTGCAGCGAGCTAAAGATTGGGAACGGGAGGAACAACGAAGTGTACCAGTATTAGGGTTCTCTACCGGTGGCATGGCTTTGTGAGTTAAAAGGAGTGGGCGGTAATGTTGGGCATCATGTTTGATGTGGCTTTAGAATTGGTGTTGGAAGTAGTCGTTGCAACAAAATCGATTTTGTATTTGAATTATTTGTAAAGATATTTTAATTCATTGCAACAAACTCATGTATTTGGATTATCTGTGACTGAAAATATGTTTTTAGTTTGAATTATCTAATAAAAAGATTTTGCGTTGGCGAGAATTGTGTTTGACTGATGGGTATGGGTGAGAGAGAGAATGGTGTGGGAAATTCAAATTCAAATGTGAGATAGTTCTAAAAGTGTGAGCTCTGGAAATTCAAATTAAATCATTTTTTAAAGTAAAAAAAACTGAAAAAACATGAGAGCAGATTGAGTGAAGGAGAATGCAATGTTTTGACACGTTGGCAAAATGGTGTTGTGTGATTGGTCACGATGAGTTTGGGCAGGTGTATTTGAACTGTTTGGAGAACTCACTTTTTTTATAGTATATATATATATATATATAGAGAGAGAGAGAGAGAGAGAGAGAGAGAGTCAAATTGGAATACACTCGAGTGTAGCAGAGACTGAATACACTCAAGTTATTTTCCATCATGCAACATTATTTTAAAAATCTAAACCATTGATCTTTTTAAGTACTTTATGAACATACTATATACAAAATTTGAGCTCATTTGGACAGTTATAGGTCATGCATCTAAATGTGACAAAAATGATGCAGTTTGAATTAGTTTTGTGCATCAATTTTGTTGACCATAAAAGCGTGACTTAGAAGAATCCAAATGAGTTCAAATTTTCATGTAGCATTTATTTGTTATAACCATGAATATCAACGGTTTGGATTTGCTAAAAAAAGTTTTACATATAATCACCACTTAAGTATAGTGTGCGATCTAAATACTCGAGTATATTCTACCCTGACTATATATATATATATATATATATATATATATATATATATATATATATATATATAGAGAGAGAGAGAGAGAGAGAGAGAGAGTCAGCTTAGTGTACACTCGAGTATACCAGAGGCACCATACACCTCAGTTATTTTTAAAAATGCAGTAACTTTTTGAAAAATCTAAACCATTGATCTTCTTAAACATCTTAAGAACAAACTATATAATAAATTTCATGTCATTCTAACACTTATAGGTCGTGCATCTAAACGAGGCAAAAATCATGCAATTCAAATTATTTTTGTGCGTTGATTTTTTTTGTCCTTGGATAAGTGATTTACACTCATCCAAATGAGCTAAAATTTTATATGTGGCCTATTATTATTGTAACCATGAAGATCAATGGATTAGATTTTAGAAAAACAAAGTACAAATAGGCAAACATCATTAGGGTGTACATCGTGATATGTACACTCGAGTGTATTCTAGCCTGACTCTCTATATATATATATATTATTTATTTATTTATTTATTTATATTATATATATACATTTATTTATATTATATATATACGCTCTAGGGTGCGAGACATAGTTGATGGGTGCGGGATGATCTCCCGAAGCCAGTGGCAAAGTCCATTTCCAAAAGAATTACTCGCACCAGAGGAATTCCCAACCGATCAAGATAGAGGAATCTTGCTCCCAATGGGAGATTAAAAAGGGATCTAACGGTTGTGGTTAGTCACCAATCTGATGGGCCCAAATCGAACAGTTGCGGCAACATCCAAAACAACTTTTTTCAAAAGGGCTCCTTTATATAAAATTACCACCATCTTCTAAAAACCATTTACCTAGTAAAATAGACTCCAACTAAGTCCAAATTTTTACCATGCAATCATAAAGGGGTCTAGAATATTTTCTTGAAGTTATTTTTCGAGTTAAGTGACCAAATTCATTAATGTTATTAATGCTAGTTAAAACTTAAATATTGCATAACTAATTATATAAAAGAATTAGATCTTCAAATTTTAGGTGTCACCTTATTTACATGGTACCTCTTAGTAGTAAACTTTCCAACTCATGACAATAACTATAAATATTTAAAAAATCCCATTATAATATGTAATCATAAAGGACATGATATTGGGAAAATTGCAAATCAGTACCTGAAAAATGAGGGACAAATGGTTATAGGTTGAAGCACTATTACGGAAGGGTGATTGTTTGTGATCATGAAGAGATTAAGCTCTCAATCCTCACTTGATTTGTGGGTGATTGAGTCGACCCTACGAATTTAAATAAGGTCACTTGGTGGGAGGAAAACACATGTTTTGTCATTTTATTAAATTTTATTTTTTATTTTTCATCTTTGCTTTTGTTGCTTAGTTTTGATGCATTTAAAAGATGCTCAATGAGGTCATCACAAGTGCAGGCATAGAGAAATGTTTGTACCACTATAACGAACCAAAACTTAGATCTGGCCTTATTCTATGACTAGAGGACTAGTGATATTGGTTCCCCAGAATTGACCAAACAAGGATAAAATTTTACTCTAAAGAATGATGTTAATACATATATATTATGTGGAAATAGTTTCCACAATCTATGTCACACATTTACATAATAAACTAAATATATCCTCAAAAGTAAGTTAATTCATGAAATATGTTACATGTATTTCTTTTGCTAACTAATACTTACATAGTTACTAAATAAAAATGTATAATATGATTTGAAGTAGCAATTGGTAATTCCATTGAATTAATGGAGTAAATATGCTAAATGAGTAAAATATGGAATTACATGCATAACCATATAATGGAACTCTTTTGGTGACAAATTGAAGATAATAGGACTCCATTAAGTGAATAGATCCCTTGCATGTTGATGTAATAAAGGAATGTTCTTAATTTTAATATAACCCTGCTATGATTTTTTATGAATATCTCCTAGCTCATTAATGCAATATTGTGTTGATATGGTGTGTTATATGGAAGTGATGTTGTTGAGCCTTGCTATAAGGCATGAAATGATAATGATGATCTTGCAGGGAATAGCATAATGGTCTTAATGACCTTTGGGCATGGTTGAACCCTGAATGAGGTGTAATCCTCTTGTATTGTTAAGGGTTGATACCCTGTGATATTGTGAAAAGTATTTATATCCTATGATAGTATGATGGTCTTAATGACCTTTGGGCATGGTTGACCCTGCATGAGGTGAGAAATTATGTTTCACAATTTTATATCTTTTGAAGTTGTGATATTTATATGCTTGCTAGAAGTAAATTAGTGTTTGTATGTCCACTTGTTTGATGCAGCCTTAATTCACCCAATTGGCATAACTAATCAAGTGAAACTCTAATCATGTAGTGCCCTGTGTCATAGATCCATCTAAGTGTCAGAACTTGCTAGTTTGTGAAACAAGTATTCCTAAGGAAAACTCAGAGTGCATATTGATGAGTCTGGGGTGCTTGTCATCCTGAATTCAAGTATTTAGGGAGAATGACTACGATAATACCTAGCCCTTAGTTTGAGAATGGTTGCGGTCGTGTCTTGGTGATTATATATGTTACTAGATTGGAGGACAACCACAGTTGTACCTCGGATGGCAGGGTATGTGTACCCATCTCCTTTCAATAGTGTTGTAGCCTGAACCAAGGATGGACTAGGTTTTTAGCATCTTGACCTTGTATGTCGTTGTGGCGGACCCGTACTGACTAGGGGCAGAGAAGATCTTAGGAGTAAAATTCTTCCTAGATCTTGTAGGGCACTAATTTTGACTTAGCAGTGGTCAGTTGGATTTTGAGTGGTATCCTCAAATTCCTCAGGGCATAATAAAACATGTAAGACAGTCGCATAGCATATCTGTTTAGGGTTATACACAATGCTTCATATTGGATGATAACCCTTGATTGCTTTCTTTTCACTGAGATTATGTATAGTACAATAAGAGATAATAGATATGCTTATGATGTAGTTATGCTCATGTTGTAAACATGCTTATGTTGTAAACATGCTTATGTTGTAAACATGCTTATGTTGTAAACATGCTTATGTTGTCAAATATACTGACACTGATGCTTAAGATGCTACTACTAGCTATGTTTAATATTGCTAGGCATGCCTATGTAATTAGAAATGCTTAAAATGCTAATCATGCCTATGTAGTTCATTGTGTTATGATGTTAGTTCTACGTATGATATAGATCTATTCCCTTTATTTGAGATGCCAAAATTGATAGCCATGTCATGTTACTAGACATATTCATGATGTCATGGATGCTTATGCTACTAGATTGCTTGTATTGTTAGCAAGGAATATGATGATAGTCATATTAATGATAATGTTTGTTATTAGATGCAATTTGATGATACTTGAGTAGATATATATCCAGAGAAATGGATTTATTTGTTGTCTATATATGCATTGATGATCATACTTGTTGCTAAGATGATGTGCTTAATCTGTTTAGTATACTTGAACTGTTTAATATGTTCAATTGATTATAAAATACTCCAATTATTGAGTTATCTACTATTTAAAATGTTATAATCAATAAGCATTGTTGGAGGTTATATCTCTTGCTGGGACATGGGTCTCACCCTTTTGGCTTGCCACATCTTTTTAGGTAATCGGAAGTGATCCAAACAAACATGTGGCAGTAAAGAGGAACTATAGTAATGAATCTTTGAGAAAGTTGATTAGATTTCTAGTGTGTCCTAGAGTCGTCCTTGTACTCTAAGGTCCGGGCAAGAAAAAATTGTATATGGTGTTTCAAACAAATCAGACTTTTGTTAGCATATTAATGCTTGTTTGTGTGGCATATACAAATATTGTTCTCCTGTGTGTATATATCTTGTGGCTAAGGTGATAGAACAATTTGTATCAAATTCTTGGCATAGTATGGATAAAAGAAATATGTTGGGCTCTTATGCAAATGTTTCTGAGTAGGTGCTGACGTTGAAATCGGTTTTAATTTACCCATATTTTTTGGTATGTGATTAATTAGTGATCGATTGTGCTTTATGTTTTGAGTAATCTCATTTAGTGTAATGGGTTCTCACAAGTTGGTATCAGAGCTTTAGGTTCACTGAGTCTACATGGACACTAGGAACGATGTCAAAATTAGGAATATGACCTAAAAATATGATGCAAAGTGCCTAATCTCAGTATTTGGGTGCCCTGGCTAGGTATTCAATCATTGAAGAAAAGGTAAGTATGGAACTCTTAGATTGTTATTTTTCTGATTACTCTGATCAAGTATTCATTTTGAGCCAATCTAAATAGCATAATGAATAAGAAATCATGGTGTGAATATCTCAATCCTACCTTAAAGAAGATGAGAATTGCATCATTATCTATTAAAACTTGAATGTTTGGTAACTATAAGAGAAAGATACAACACCATGAAATCTAATTTTGAATACAAATAAAGAAAATAGGAGTTCTTGAAGATGTGATTCAAGAATATAATAAAGTAAAAGACAGATAAGTATATGCTTATAAAGTGATACAAGGTATGAAATCCACATAAGATGGAGAGAGCACCTATAATAAGTATAAAATGAGAAGATGAATGGGAACAATGACAAAGGAATTAGGTGGAACCTGAGTTAATCTCAGACCAACCTATGTGTGTAAGAAAGTGTTAATGTAAAATAAGCATGGTGTTTGAAAGAAATTAAGGCAGATGATCCATGTTTAATGAAGAAAATGTGGAATATGATGATTTACCTGTTGATAAGTGGTTGAAAAACATAATAAAATAAGAGAACATGCCCAAGTGTGATAAATATTCATGAAGGAATGAGTAATGAGATATGTTAATCATGATGATTTCTAATGGCAAGGAACCCAAAATGAAAAGGGTAAAATGATACATAAGAAGCTATAACTTGCATAATGAAAATAGAATTGGTTACCTTTTTGCTAGTGACCCTTGAACAATGTTGCTATGATGTGGGAAGTGTGTTTCCCTTTGTGTCTTTCCTTTCTAGGGCACAACTTTCAAGTGGATCATTGCCACTTGATATGTGTGGATTCATTGTAAACATGAGGGTGGATAACTTATTATAGCACAAGGTTGTTTGGACTATGGTTCCAAGATCATAAAGTTTGTGATGATTTTGCTTTTGAGCCTTCCAATAAATAGGAAATCTCCTCTTATATGTCTTGATATTTGTTATGTTGGTAAAAGTGGATGAGATAATGTTGTGAGTTCCTTATAGCACATGAGGTGGATACCAAGGTAATGAATCCTAGTATCCAAGATGTATCAACAATATGAGAAATATGTGAAGGTTGGAGATGTTTATTAAATGAACATTCCAAGTATTCCCCTCCTGTAGAGAGAGATAGAGAGTTGATGATGATCCTATTAATGTTGTTTGGAAGGAAAAAACAAAAGTGACTCTATAATGTTGTGTATGGTCTAGTGATAGATGGGCAAGACCACTATCAAGGATAGATGGTTTGTTGATACAATAGATATAATTTCAGGATGATAGCTAGAATTTAAAGTTGAAAGTTACTATTACATTTGTATAGGTGGCACAACAAGTTTCTATGTTCCATATTTGCAAATGTCTTCTTATGTGGGGGTTTTTGTGTTGACCCAAGATAAGATATGTATGAATTGAAAAAGAAGAACATGACCTCTATAAGAGCGATGTGACATTACCATAATATGGAAGTAACCATGTGTAATATTGAGGATGATGTGCATTAAAAGTGTCCATCTATGTGTACCTTGGATTTCGGGGGTGAAATCCCTATTAGGGGTTTATGTTTGTGAGACCCCTAACCTTGCTTAAAGTGTTGAATAATATTAATTATCATAATCTAATAATTATAACCCTAATCTAACCTTGTGATATTCTTTGAATCATAAGACAAACTTAAGTTTCAAATTTGGTCCAATTTGGACATTGTTTGAGCAAGTTATGCAATTTTATGCACATTTGGACTTTTCTACAATTTACCCAATTGAGAGGTTTTCTTTGCAATTTATCACTTGTATTATGTTCCTTTGATAATACCTCATCATTCTTGAGCTTTTTGAGCCATGGGGCGCCTATTTAAACCTTGGTTTGAAGGTGTTTTCCTCAAGGGTATTTTAGGGTTTACCCCTTCATGGATGAGCTACCTTTAGTAGCTATCAACTAATGAATTATTTGTTTTTCTTGGAAATTCAAAAAACGAGGGATAAGCATGTCTCTATGGACGGTGGGGGACCTGATTGTGTGTGTGCTTGTATATTCTTAATAGTTGAAGGCCATGGACACTTGGAAAGATACTAGAACTTCAACTTTTCTTTTTCTTTATCTTAAAGTTTTGTATACTTATTTCTAAGTACCCAAATGAGCCATTTTCTCTCCACCACTTCCCTCCTTATATGAATCTCGTTCTCCCTCTGTGCTACTGTAAATTTCCTATCCAAGGAAGAAGAAAGAGGGATCTTCTTGGAAAAAGAATCTAGGGTTGCAATTGACTTACTTTTTGGGTTTAAAAGACGTCCTTCTAGTGATCTTGACCTAAACGAGTAAGAATCCCCTTCTTTCCTCCATTTATTTCTTTTTCATCCTTCCTACTAGATTTCTCCAGGTCGGAACCTTACTGTTTCATGGTACAAATTGCTCTAAAGCTCTAAAACCCTACCTTTCTTGCTCCTTATGCTTAGGGTTTGCTCATTTGATGAAAAAAAGGTGCAAGATGGACGAGTTCACAACTTATGCTTGGATTTCCTACCCTACCTGATCGTATTTTCTTCTATTTGGGATTTTATCTTCTAATTAGAGGCAATTTTTATAACTTGCTCCACGTTTATTGCTTACCATAAGCTTGCTAGCTAATGTTCTTGCTTGAAAATGATGATCCATGCACTAAAAAGCTATGCTTGACTTGGATTTTGTTTTTTATAATATTAGCTGTTATGATTTCAGTTCTAGATGAACCTGTGATCATGTGTACATTATTCCTAAGGTATACTATGACTTGGATTAGGTTTTTTTGACAACCTATGGTGCTAAGAACCTATCAACCAATGGTCAATTTTAGGGTTTAAAGCTGATTTCTTCTATAAACACATGACTCGATGGTGGTACCATTGCACCAACCAATGGTGTTGTCTTCATGACAACTGATGGTGGTGACCAAGGGTGTCAATTGACGTTCACCCCTTAGGTCAGGTGTTGTCCTAATTAGAAGCCTAGTGATTAACAACTAAGTACCCTAATGATGTTATCAATCAATGGTGATATTAATATGATAATTGATGTTGATTAATGAATATAGTGCTGATCTAACAACCTATGGTGACTTAATGGTCATTATTGATGGTGGATCAGGTCTCCAAAACCTATGGTGAGTTAATCATATAGTTGTAGAATCAATTAAGCCTTATACCAATGGTTTCTTGGGTCACTTGATGCAATGGACGAGCCTATACTGTAATTGATGATTTTAACATATGAACTTGACCCAATGGTCAAGACCTAATGTTTATTCCTCCAATAAAGTGGAATGATGGGTAATGTAATATGTTGGTCCTAATAATGTGATTTATATGGTTTCCTTTATATAATCAACTTAAGGAGCTTACTTGTTGACAATGAATGGCTTGTTTTAAATGAACAGTCGATTGTGGGTTTTACCCTACTCTCAACAGAACCCTTATTGTTGTTAATCAAAGGATGTCTAGGGTTAAATGGTGATTTTTACAGATCACAACTCAATAACATCATACATGATTCATTCAAGGTGTTTACTTATGTAAACGACTAATGGATTTACCTTTTCAACATTTCATGGTTAGAAGTTGATGCATCAATACTCCCATTGTTTTTTGTGAAGTGTGTAGTGTAGTGTTATGATTCTAATGATGAGAATTTGATGATTCAATGCCTTAGACTTGTAGTGTTACCCTTTCCCTCGTATGATTATGATTTATAGTCACCATAATGAATTAATGGGTAACCCTAATGAGGTATAGCTTGTTATACCTAGCTTTAATATAACTAAATGATGGTAATTGGGTATGAATAGTCCTTGAATGACTAATACAATCATGGAGTACTCTCTTATTATTTTTGAAACCCTAGTATACTATAACCCTATGGTTACACCTTGATCTATGTGTGGGCTCATACTTGAGAATAGTATGGAATGTGATGGTGATGCTTCACCTTATGCATCCATGATCCAATGGGGATGCTATGAGTTAGAGTTTGGGTATGAGTGTTAATTAGTAACATTAATATAATTTATCATTTTGAACCTAACTCTAATGCAAATAGATAAATATTATTATTCATGTTTAACCTTCTTATATGATGACATGATGGTGAAATAACCTCCTTAACACGATCATAACCTTAATGTGTTAATTGGTGGTTATCATATCCACATGGTTGATACTTTCTTATGCTAAACATGTGCATTATGAATATAATGAGGGTTAATCATATCTAGATTCCTTGCATGTTGATATAATAAAGGAATGTTCTTAATGTTAATATAACCCTGTTATAATTATCTATGAATATATCCTAGCTCATTAATGCAATATTGTGCTGATCTGGTGTATTATATGTAAGTGATGTTGTTGATCCTTGCTATAAGGCATGAATGATAATGATGATCTTGCAGGGAATAGTATAATGGTCTTAATGACCTTTGGGCATGGTTGAGCCCTGAATGAGGTGTAATCCTCTTGTGTTGATAAGGGTTGATACCCTGTGATATTGTGAAAAGGATTTATATCCTATGATAGTATGATGGTCTTAATGACCTTTGGGCATGGTTGAGCCCTAAATGAGGTGTAATCCTCTTATGTTGATAAGGGTTGATACCTTGTGATATTGTGAAGAGGATTTATATCTTGTGATAGTATGATGACTATTGTAGCCTCATGAATGGCAAGGGAATAGTACCATGTGATGATGAGATGAGAAAAAATGTTTCACACGTTTTATATCTTTTAAAGTTGTGATATTTATATGCTTGCTAGAAGTGAATTAGGGTTTGTATGTCCACTTGTTTGATGTTGCCTTAATTCACCCAATTGGCATAACTAATCAAGTGAAACTCTAATCATGTAGTGCCCTGTGCCATAGATCCATCTGAGTGTCAGAACTTTCCAGATAGTGAAACGAGTATTCCTAAGGGAAACTCATAGTGCATACTGATGAGTCTGGGGGGCTTGTCATCTTGAATTCAAGTGTTTAGGGAGGATGATTGCGGTCATACCTAGCCCTTAGTTTGAGAACGACTGTGATCGTGTCACAGTGATTATATATGTGACTAGATTGGAGGAAAACTACAGTTGTACCTCAAATGGTAGGGTATGCGTACCCACCTCCTTTCACTAGTGTCATGACCTATACCAAGGATGGACTAGGTTGTTAGCAGCTTGACCTTGTGTGTCGCTATGAAGGACCCGTACTGACTGGGGGCGGATAAGATCTTATGAGTCTAACTCTTCCTAGATCTTGTATGGCACTGATTTTGACTTAGCAGTGGTCAGTTGGATTTTGAGTGGCATCCTCAAATTCCTCAGGGCATAATAAAAGATGTAAGACAATTGTGTATCATATCTATTTAGGGTTATACACAATGCTTCATATTGGATGATAACCCTTGTTTGCTTTCTTTTCACTGAGATCAAGTATAGTAAAATAAGAGATAATAGATATGCTTATTATGTAGTTATGCTCATGTTGTAAACATGCTTATGTCATCAAATATACTGACACTGATGGTTAAGATGTTGCTGCTAGCTATGTTTAATATTGCTAGCCATGCCTATGTAATTAGAAATGCTTAAACTACTAATCATGCCTATGTAGTTCATTGTGTTATGATGTTAGTTCTACTTATGATATAGATATGTTCCCTTTATTTGAGATGCCAATATTGATAGCCATGTTATGTTACTATACATATTCATGATGTCATGGATGCTTATTCTACTAGATTGCTTATATTGTTAGCAAGGAATATGATGATAGTTATATTAATGATATTTCTTGTTATTAGATGCAATTTGATGATATTTTAGTAGATATATATCCAGAGAAATGGATTTATTTGTTATCTATATATATATTGATGATCATCCTTGTTGCTAAGATGATTTGCTTAACTTGTTTAGTATACTTGAATTGTTCAATCTATTCAATTGATTATAAAATACTCTAACTAATGAGTTATCTACTATTTAAAATGTTGTAATCAATAAGCATTGTTGGAGGTTATATCTCTTGCTGGGACATGGGTCTCACCCTTATGGTTAGCCACATCTTTTTAGGTAATCGGAAGTGATGCAAACTAACATGTGGTAGCAAAGAGGAGCTATAGTGATGAATCTTTGAGAAAGTTGATTAGATATCTAGTGTGTCCTAGAGTCATCCCTGTACTCTCAGGTCTGGGTGAGAACAAATTGTATATGGTGTTTCAAACAAACCATACTTTTGTTAGCATATTAATGCTTGTTTTTGTGGCATATAAGAATATTGTTCTCCTGTGTATATATGTTGTGGCTAAGGCGATAGAACAATTTGTATCAAATTCTTGGCATAGTATGGATAAAAGAAAGATGTTGGGCTTTTATGCAAATGTTTTTGAGCAGGTGCTGACGTTGAAATCAATTTTAATTTACCCATATTTTTGGGTATGTGATTAATTAGTGATCGATTGTGCTTTATGTTTTAAGTAATCTCATTTAGTGTAACGGGTTCTCACAGGTCACCTGCCCAAATCACCGGTTCAGTTATGAACTGATCGATTCGCCTACCGCAGTACAATCAGTTCGTGGAAAATCTGGACCCTTCTACTCCTGCACAGACTGGAAACCCTGACCCTACCCTCTACTATAAATAGAAGGGTACAGGGGGCTTCTCAGAACACACAACTGAGAATATCAGTTACTCTACAAAGTTGTTGTCCTCTCTGGTTGTGGTAACCAAGAGAGCCCAAGCAAGTTCTACCCGTCCAGGGAGGAAAAACGAGGGAAAGACAACTGTAGAAAAGCGACTGGTTGTGGGAGAGTGTGTCAATTACTAGTACACTAACAGAAGGGGATGACTGCTTCTGGTCTGTCCATCAGGACGACTAGAGTTCCCAGTGGTCTGTGTGGACTATCTATAGAGGCGGGATATTTCTACTGCTCAGGAGGATGACCATCAACCGTAGTACGGGTCAAGACCAGGAGTTACACAAATGCCATCGAAGATTAGGTGGTTGAAGGCCACACTAGTTGTGAGGTATTGTCGCTGAGCAAGCCTTAGGACTAGATATATCTCACTAAACCATATTTTCTATTTCATAGTTATTGATGTGATCGGCTAGTTATGGGTTTGTGGTTAGATAATTTTTTTTGTTTCCGTTGCATGTTCTGTCCCACAAAACCCAACATATGTTGGGTGTGAGTATTACATGTTGGTGAGAATTCTTAGATGGTGAAACCCAATCCAAGTTTCATCCAAATATTATATACATCGAAAAGATCCACACTCTATTCTTGTTTTGTTAACTTAGATTTACTTATTTTGTTGACTTATTCTTTGCTCGATTACTTTAATTTTGTGAGGAACACTTATATTCCCTTCTGTTTAGATGTAACCAAGCCAATCATTAAAATCCTAAACACTTTCCACCCATGTCCATGTGTTTGATCATGTTACTGCACATGACCCCATATTATCATTGTGCTCATCTAAGTATCAAATTATAAATATAAAGTTTGATTACTCTAGATCCGCCAACATTTTGGATGTGAGATCTTAGGCGATAGAAAATAGACATCCCTCCGATGAAACTGATTGAGGAAATGGTCATCATAAATACACAAGAAGAAAAGCCTACAAAAACAAACAACCAGTGGAGTGTCACAAAATCCCTCAACAACTATATGAATCAGACAATTGTGACTTCCACTACCATATTCAGATGCAGGCCCTCAGCTTGATAAGTTAAGGGTTGAAATTCTGACACTAGCATTATCATCCTATTCATGAAATTTACATTGTCTAACAATTGCAGACTCTCTATCCATATGAGGGCCTCTAAAACATTGAGTAAACCTCACTAGTTTACATCCAACTCCATTATTTGACACTTAAAGATAGAGTGTAGGATAAGTTTGTAGGGGTGTAAATAGGTGAGGGAGGTACTATCTTTTTCCCTCTACTCTACTTTTTTTTATGTTGTCATACCTTTGCACATGTTTTTCCTTTAAACCTTGTCTCAATTTTGAAAATTTTGAACTTTTTAGACAATACATTTTAAGGTACACCTTACTCAGAGTTAGATTTTTTTTTGAAGTGAAGGACAAACTTTTATTTTAGTAAAATTTTGAACACAATTTTCTTGGATGCCATTGTCACTTTCAAATTAGATCTATTTGTCTCCAAGATACTCTTTAGAATAATCACGGTCACAAGTGATGAATTTGGCCAATAAATTCATCTAACAAATTGTTGAGTGATTATGTTTTTATGTCATCTTTATTTCAAGAAGCTGCAAAGCATCGCTGAATGCTTATTGTCACTGGAGAAATTCTAAAAAATAGGTGGACTTAGTCTGACACTCCTAATCAATCACTCAAGCCTTTCTAGGACATGCTAGAAGTGCATAAATATTGCAAAAAGGAAAAGCTACCACTTCTAGTGCTTGAAACCCTACAAGGGATAAAAAATCTTAGTGGCCCACACATCCTGAGAATCCTATCAAATGTAAGCTATGTGAGCAAGAACAAAAGCCTGAGAGTAAATAAAACATGAGAGTTGTGCCCAGAAGGAGTTGAAGGGCTTACCCGACCATTATATAGCTATGCTTAAGAGCATAGATATGTAGTGTCCAATAGTAGAACTTGGGAGACAAAAATATCACCCCCTGTCTTTCAAGCGGAATCACATAAACCACCTAACATTACAAAGGAATTAATGATCGAGTGAACCTTTTTATTACAACATTACTCATGGTTAAGTGACCCTAAAAAGGATACACTACATAACAACCTTATCCCACCCCTACACACTCTCTTGACTATCCAAAGAAGTAAAATTTGGGAGTGAAAGCTAACTTCAAAAAGATCAACACAACAACTAGGAATAAAATATGTTAGTTTAAATTGTGAGGGAGAAACACTTCCTTACAAAAAGGTAGTAACAAATAATAAAAGTAAGGGAAACTTTGAATCACTGAGAAGGATATTGGGGATACAACAAGCAAACTTAGCATCCTATTAGAATCTTCACCTAAAGATGGTGCAAGTACACAATGAACATGAAAAAAAGCTTAGCTTAAGGAACTCTTTGATGTCACTTGATGTCCTGATTATATATATTATCTTGAGTACAAGCTAGACTCTAAGTTTGGGGGTATAACATCTAGTTTTTTGGATGTTACATGCCTATTTTATCCTCATTTCTCTTAAAATTCTAGGTTTTATATTAACAAATCTCACTTAAACTTGCATTTTATGAATACTTCCCCCTCGTTTATCTATTTCATCTTTTTATAGGGAAAAGGGGTTAAAATGCAACACTACCATTGGTCAGAGGCCGATGGCCCTTTCGACAGACCAAGGTAGCATTGAGGGGGCCATGCAGGAAGAACCATCAGTCACCCATTGATGGAATCCCCATCAACTACTCATCATCGATATGAATTATAACTGCATTGATTATGCATCGATGGCAACCCCACCTTCATAACATGATGTCAATGCCCATTGGGATGCATTATGGTTCTCATGCAAACTCATGTATGCATGAACGACTAGTGATACCCCATTGGAGCCTAGTCAACAACTGGGAAGATTGTTAGTACACTGACGCTTGTCTTGCATCCAACCAAAAAGCTCCAACGATCAGGAAGATCTTAAACTCAAGCCCAACAAAGTCCATGTAACATCCCCGACCTGGGTTTAGGGCTAACCCTATTTTTTTAGCCTAAATAAGTTTATGATAACTTTAATATAATCCTCTAAAGTGTTTTGTTATCAGGTGACAAACTTATGTTTCAAGTTTGGTCCTATTTGAATAATGTTTGAGCAATGTTCTCTTATTTTGGACCAAAATGCAATTTACCAAAAATAAGGGATTATATTGCAATATGTCATATGTTGAACATACTAAATGTGTTTTATCATCATAAGAGAGAGATTTATGCAATTTTGTGGCTTGTGGAAAGCCTAAATTCCAAGTTTGAACTTGTTTGAATAATGTTAGTGACTTGTGTATCAATTTTGGTACAAGTTGTAATTTACCCAAAATATAGGGTTGATATGAAAATCACCACCTCTAGAGTGTCCCTAATCCCTCTTAGTATCATCTATAGGATATAGAAAGAAGGAGTCACCATGTTTGAATCATATTTGAATGATGGTATTCTTAGTGATGAAAAGACCAAGAAAGGGGTTGAATGTGAAATCCTAATTTGAGCTTGTATCGGGTTGTAGAGTTCATATGAGGGTGCCTATCAGACAAGGAGCCATAGAGGGAGTATCATATCAGTTTGTGAACTCTTGGCATTGTCCATGATGAGATAAGCACCTCAAGGAGGTGAAGTGTATCGATTTTCAACTTCCTTGGAAAAGTTGTATTAGGTTGTGAATAAAGTGGTGATTGAGTTGAAATATCTTATCCTAAAAGATAAGTGATGGTTGAAATATCACAACTAGTCCAGAACATATGTAATAATGAGAAAAATTATCAAAAATAAGGATAGAATTAGAGTATTATATAATTTTATAAAAAATAACATTTAAACCAACGTAGTATTAAGAATACTTCAAATTTCACTCAATTAAAGATTAGATAATGAATTGGTATTAGTAAGTTAATGTTTGCTTGACTATTAAGTTCTTCTATTAAATATGTGGTATTATGATTGAAGAGTCAAATCTTGAGAGAGAGAAAAATTCCTAACTTGCCACGGCTAGCCTAGCGGCAGTATTTCACACTACTAGGCATGACATGATGGTTAGTTTCTAACACACGCTCAGACACAAAGCTCTTTTAGGTCTAACTAAAGAGTTAATATGAGTTGATATTAGTATATTAATAATTGAGTATTTTATTCATATGTTGTAATTATCCACAAGTGGTTACTACATGGGACTAGTTAGGATTATGATAAAATTAAAGTAGTTATATGGAAAAACTCAAAAAGTAACTTGTTTGCAAGATGATAGGATGTGTGGATAGATTGCCTTTTTAAGTTGAAGGTGGCAAATGGAGGCAGATGGGAAAACTATACAAAGTATTTTGTGGAGGATTTTCTCTACAATTTCTTTTCAATTTTCTAATGTGAAGAGAAATTTATATTATTAAATAATTGGGATTTCAAAGAGTCATATATATAGTCTTGTCTCATGGTATGATGTACCAGAGACACAACAAAATATAAATAAACTAATATTATGGGCCTAAGTGGAGAGAGTCCAATGAGCTAATATAAGAGAAAATAAATAACATAAATATCACTAACACTCCCTCGTCAAGCTGGAGACTATACACCATGCATGCATTCTCATCTTGCCACATATATAGAAGAAGGATGAAGGTGGAAGAGGATGTAAGATATTTGCAGTCTATTCTCCTATTTTTACATATGTATAATGATCTTATTAACATGAATCAAGTCTCCCAAGAAGTGGTAGTCAACCACAATGTCCTTGGTACATTCATAATATACTGGATTATTAGATATATGAATAGTTGCATGATTATCACACTTGAGAGTTGCTGGAGATGAGAGAGGAAAACTCATTCTTAAATAATAGAAGCCATTCATTAAATTTCACAACAAGTGTGTGCCATTACATGATATTCTATCTTAGTGTTCGAATGAACTATAACATACTACTTCTTACTATGCCAATAGACGGGATAACCACCCAGTAGAACATAGAAGTTAGAAAAACATTTCTTATCATTCACATCTCTGGCTCGATCGACATATGCATAGTAGGTCAAAGTGATATCTGGATATTGTGGCTTCTTATAGAGGAAACCTCTGCCATATGTACTTTTCAGATAGCATAGGATAACAACACTAAGAGGTTTATCCATGTGATAAGTGATCGACATATGCATAGCATTGTACCTAACTCTAGTTGCACATAAGAGGTTTATCCATGTGTTGACTAACAACACTAACAGCAAAGATAATGTTTGGTTGAGTAATCATAAGATATATAAGTATCCAACTGTGTGTCGATATTGTTTAGGATCAGTAAAAGACTACCCCTCAAATAGAACTTTGTTGTGATAGTCCTTAAGTAAGGAAATATGCTTAGAATTCAGCATACTAGGGTTTTTAACAGGTCAAGGACATACTTTCACTAAGATAGATTATTGTCATGATAAGAATGTACCACTTCTATACCCAATAAGTAGCAAAGTTGTCACATATGTTTGGTATGAAAGTGTTGTTGGAGTGCATGTTTTAATGCTGAAAACCCATGGGAAGGTGAGCATTTGTCTAAAACCAGACTGGATCGAGGACTGAATCTATAAAAATTTACAGACCATAGACCGAACCATTTCGAGGTAGAACTAAACCTAGACCAAAGCATTTCAAAGTATAAGTAAAATACAACTGTATCGTTTGTATCGTAGTCAGATTTTTTTGGTATTCTATAACTTATTTAATAGTAAATTTATGATAATATTAATTAATTCTAAAATTTGTTTAACATTAATCAAATATTTACTCTGCTAGTCTTTTGTATATGGGACTTTTTTGTACTTGTGATATATTATACCTTCATACTTAAAGATATTTAATACATAAATCGGTGGTTGGCCCAGTCTACAATCTGACGATTTTGAATCGGACCGCACCGCACCGCACCGCACCGCAGAATGAACTTCCAAATTTCCAGAATGTAGAGTGGACCAAACTAATAATGGTCCAGGATTGGACCAGACCAAATTGACCAATCTAGTCCTATTTTGTGGTCTGGACTGAAGTTTAGTCACTACTAACTATTGGTGATAATTATATCAGTAATATAGGTGGCGAGAATGATGGTTTCGGTTTAAAAAGAACTAAAGAAGAGATTGTGATTGCTGGACAATCTAGAAAAACTCAAGCTAGTAAGAACTCCACTGAGATTTGTAAACCAAGCCTGTGGTCATTGCTTGAGGCAAGAAAAGAATGTTTGAGATGACAGACTCTTTGTGAAAACTCCCCCTCGGCACAAAACACAAAGTTCGTTTATTTTTACACTTTCTCCTCTAAATCACTAGGAAGGAAGACATTAATGAGAAGTTGGAATAGAGGTCAGTCCATGTGAGTGGCATGGGAGATTACAATCTTGACAAAAGCAATGTGATTGATTGGTGAGAAGGTTTCAAAGAAATTCACACCATATGTTTGGGTGAATCCTTTGGTAGCAAGCCAATATTAAGGTCGTTCCACCAATCCATCTGAGTTAAATTTGATAGAGAAGACTCATTTACAACTAAAATATTTTTGTCTAGATGAGGAGAGAAGATCACAGGTCCCATTCTCACGTAATGTTGTCATTTCCTCTAGCATCGCAGCTTTCCAACCAGGGTGTTGAAGTGCCTCACGATAATTTTTTAGAATGGATAGAGTCGAGTTGCTGGACAAAGGATTTAATAGTACAAGAAAGCTTGGATACACAATGGGTATGAGATATAGGGTGGCAAAGAGTACAAGAGTGTATACATTTTTGGAGAGACATAGAATGTAATATATCCTTAGATGTGAACATTGGTGTCAGGTCATGTGCCTATGGAGGAATGATAGGGGTGGGTGATGGGTTCGTAATCTACTAGGTTAGAATGATCAAGATCAAAAAACTCAACTTGAGGCTGAGTTTGAGGCAAAAAGAATGGTGATGTAGAATCAAATAACATATATAATTCATGAAAAGTAATGTCAATGGAAACATACATATGATGGTTGCTTAGACTAAAAACAACGCGACCTTTCATGAAGGTAGAATAGCCAAGGGAAACTGATTTGATAGAGTTGAGATCAAGTTAGTCTTCTTTAGGCTCAAACTATTCACAAAAACAGTTTACATTAAAACACACAAAGGAAGATGAAAAGTCATTTGCACTGGAAAAAAAGGAGGTCTTGTTCTAAAGAACAGATTGATGGTTTTGATTGATAAGGTTGTGAAAATAGTCTTAGGTAAATAGACTTAGTCAATTCACCCTAAAATATAAGAGCACAAGAAATGTCAAACAAATAGTAATTTTTATGTTATACCACCCCATTTTGTTGTGGGGTGTGGGTGCAAGAACATTGATGGATGGTTCCAGATGTAGAGAAAAATGAAGACACCTAAGTTTGAGCATACTCTAAAGCATTGTCAGTTTAGAAAATTTAGTGGATTATTATATTGTGTTGAGATCACTATATGATATAATGAAAAATACCAATCATCTCAACACGAGATATCAACAGATATAACCAAGTCACATGAGTCAATAAAGGTAATGAAATAATGGAATCTAATCAATCTAATGGTTCAAAAAAGGACCACAAATGTCACTGTAAATAACATTGAAGATTGCTTTAGAATGTAAAGTAGTTTTTATAGGAAAGGAACTCCTATGATGATTCCCAAACTCACACAAGCCATAAGGGAGACTCTTTAAACTAGATAAAGAAGGCTCCATGTGTTTTAACTTGTCAAGGGAGGGATGACCATAATGTTGGTGAAGTTGAAGAGGAATGCTTGCAAGAAGGACAAAACATGGAACACCATCACCAAAGTAATAACGGTCAACAGATCTAGGACCCACTCAAATTATCCTGAAAGTCTGAGAATCCTACATCACAAAACCAAGATACCAAAAGTGATGTTGCTAGTAAAGGAATAAATTGACTTACCAATAGACTATAAATTGAAGGGAAACTGATGAATATACTGAACATATTTTAGTTCGAGACTAGGGGTGATACTAACTCTTACACTTTGTTAAATAGTTTAATGGACTTGTCTTCTAGGGTGACAGATGAGGTGGGAATATGAGGTTTAATGAAGGAAATGAGGTGTCTCATAATAGTCATATATTGGGTGGGCCCAGAGTCAACAATCTAGGAAGAGTTGGATGCTAGCATGGAGGTCCCAACATTACCTTGGTTGGAGGACAAATGTGTAGAAGATGTCACAACATATTGCATGATTACAAAATCCCCCAATCCTATGGATTATTTATGAGCTTGTTGAGAGGCCTACAAAAGTTGTCATACTCAACTAAAGAGATGGTTACATACAGATTGTCTGATCTTGGGCACCAAAGGTAGCCTAAGTTCCAAGACTATTCCATAGGGAGGATTGTGATTTTTATAGCACTTCTCCTCCAAATGGACCAAATTGTCGTAGAAAGTGCATTTTGGCCTCAGGTTACTTCCACGACCATGGACACAAGCAACAATAGCAATGCTAATTGTGATTCTAGTGGAGTAGAAGGAAAAATTCAGACATCAGATTGTTGGAGACGAGATAAGACATCTTCTAGAGTGAAAAAGTCATCGCCTGCCAAAATGATGTTGCGGATTGGGGCATAGGTTGGATGAAGGCCATTAAGAAATATGGTCTGACAAGATTGGTCCTCTCTTTGGTTTGATCTTCATAAGAGACAGACTAAAAATAGTCAAGTTTTTTAGATAAGTTGACAATGGAATCAAAACTTTGATCAAGGGACCTATCACCCAAGTTTTCACCAAACAATTTGTCCTAAAATTTATAAAGCCTCAAGTTGTTACTGTACGTAGTGACGACATGCAACATCCCACAATTCCTTTATAATTAAAATACACACTTAGAGTCAATAAAAGGTTCCATGTTGTTTCATAATTGACTTTGACTTGGCTATTTCAATGTTTCCACTCAGAGGGTGTCCTCAACGAGTTTTTCAATAAATTTCACGTTGTCTATGGATTCTAAGATGGTTTAGATAGAATTTATCTAGAACAAGTAATTATATCCATTCAAATTGATTATGGAGATATGAACACTGTCATTATAGACAATAGTCTAAGGTGAATCTTTGTCGTTAGCCTTGCCTTCAAACATGATGAAAAGTCACACTGGTAGGACAATAGTGGAGAAGTGTATCAAAACACTCACATTAGTAGAATAGAAGTGGAGAAGAATATCATCGTAGTCACACTGATAGAATGACGATGAATATGGGCAATTACTAGTAAGATGTATAGTCAAAGGAAAGAGTGAGGAATCTAGAAAGAAACATGACTAAATACCATCACATGTATAATTCATTATGATAGATAAGAAATAATGGATCCCTAGCATCTAACAATGCTCACCCATGTACGTAGTGATAATACATGGGGACAAAACTAACAAAAAGAGGGAGTCTGCATTTGTTACAACCTTATTTTCAAAAATAGATTCCTATTCTATTGAGATGAACAAGCCACCAGTCATATATGATGAGTGACAAAAAGGAGAGGAGTACCAGTCACATTGTCAAGGAGGTTGTTACGCTAGAAATCACCCAATCAATGGGCCACACGTGCAATTCTAGTGGGGACAGCGACCTATGACTCTCCTATCATGAAATCACCCAATCAAGGGGCCACATGTGCAATTTCTAAGAAGACGATGACCTATGACTCTCCTACCAAAGGACCAGGTAAACTAGAGTAGAGATCCCCCTAGTTGAAGCAGTGGAGAGGGAAGACCATTGGGAATCACTGCCCATCCAGAGGCTGGACAATAGTTGTCAGTCCTGGCATCTATCCCGCAAACAGATACAATGCAACAACTACCAGCAACACACGTCAGAGGTACGAGTGGTCGGAAGAGGTGGTGGGTGATAGTGGGGTAGGGCGTTGTGGGTGGGTCACGGGTGGGGTGGGAGGAAAGGAAGAAGAGGAAGAAGAAGAAGAAGAAGTGACGACATCAGGAGAGAGAGAGAGGCTCAAGAAGTTCTCTAGAAACCCTGAGATTTAGATGACTACTCTTGATACCGTGTGAAGAGAGATTGTTTTTATTAAATAATCATGGTTACAAAGAGTTATATAAATAGCATTGTCTCAAGGTATGATGTACAAAGGATACAACATGACATAAACTAAATTAATGCCTAGGTAGAGAGGGTGCAATTAGCTGATACAAGAGAATAAATTACGTAAAATACCACCAACATCTGAATTACAAAATAGTCTATATATCATGTTTTGTTCTACATAGAAAACAACGTGGGACGTATCACATGCAAACTTTTTATATACTTTTAGTTATAAACTTTTCATTCTTTGTGTATGTTGATAAGGTTTTATGAAAGGTTATAGGATCGGTTGAATATATTATTTGCCTTTAATCTTTCAAATTACATATTAGCCCTTGATTTGTGGAATGTAAATGATGTGAGAAGGGCATGTAATCTATCTTTTGTTTTCTAAATTGCTAATTAGGCCTTATCAATCCTAATACATTTTTATGATTGTCATAGTTGGAGTTGGTTCATACCATAGTCATGCCACCTTTTTGTAGTTTCTAGGGATAATAGTATGACACAGCTAAGGGTAAAAATAAAAATTAATAAATTACTTTGAATTAGAAACCAGATCTAATTTTATCAGAAAATATAGGTCAAACTGAGATCCTTATGTAATAAATATGTTAATGGACCTCAATACAATTGTACCACATCATATAACCTTCTTTTACCATAAATAGTTGAAATCAATATATATTTGTACTTATGCCCTCTCTCCTCTTTTTCATGAATTGTAATAGTATTTTTATGTAGATGAAACTCATAAAACTCAATTATAATCCAAACTTCAATTCTCATACAAAAAGGAGAAAGTAAGTTTAATAGAAATATACATATTATAATAATATACACATAAGAGTGACTAATTAATTGATTATCAAAAGAGGAAATTAACTACTTAGGAATAACCTAGACCCTTGAATAAGCCTATTGTCAACTTTGGGCTCAATCAAACTTTGTTTAGGCCCTTAAAACAATTGGGAAACATATTATACAGTTTAAAACCATTTTTATTGATCATTTAAACAATTCAATTGATACATCTATACTTGTGCATTTTAATCATGTCGTACATGCAAATGTTTTTGTTTTTCCTTCTCAGTGTGGATTGGATGGTGACCCAAGCCCAATCTTTTCAGATCTATCAGAAGATGGCAATAAGTCTTACCTCTCGCTTGTCCCAATCCCATAGGGTCTCAACAGTAACAAGAGCTCTCGTGGACTCCTCACTCTCTCTTCAATCAACCCTAGAACCAAAAACTCTTCTAGCATCTTAATCTTATCTCCTTGAATAGATGGATCACAAGGTCGAGAGGTTGTTGTGCCACAGAGACTCCAAACAAACTAGGAGTATTTATTTCAAGAGAACCAACCTCCAACACACCACAACCCTCCACCTATTTGATTGATGCACTGCAAATGATCTGAGGCCCACCTAAAGCACATCCCATCGCCCAAGTTCCATGCTTTGTTTTGCAAGTTCTTGAGATTTTGTTTCTAGGATCTACAAATTGGAGTCTATCACGGGTTCCCAACCTTCACGATCCTAGAACAAACCACAAAGTGAGTTCCTTAACCTCCTTGACATTTCTCTAGCCATCATTTTAACCTATATTGGAGGCATTATGTTGCCCTTTCACCCTATAGTTCAACTGATGAGATTGAATTCAGGGATTTAACTTCTATTTTTACATATTTTCTTTGTTTTTTGCTTTGTTGGAGTATCAAGAGACCATATAGACTCCTATTTTTCTGCCTCATTTTAAGTTTTCCTGATTGTTGATTTTCCTCCCAACTCCACTCTCGAAGGAGTTCAGTTGTTGACCTTCTTCTAGCTACTAGAAAACATCCACTAGAGGTATTTTAACTCAGTGTAAGAAGAGGCGACCTAAGAAACCAGTTTAAGGCCTTGACTTTTAGTATATCTCTAAGTTTTACCCTTCATTTTAGTCCCTTCACTTATGATCATTCTCTCAACTAATAGAACATCGTAGGTGGCATTCCCCATTTTTCCTTACATTGGTTGCATTAGTGTCACACTTATAAGGGTGTATTAGGGTTCGTCATGTTTGATGTGTATAACATCATGTTAGATTTGGTTGGGATTTTACCACATCACTTTGACTCCTTGGTCCACCTCGACAAGCCGGTCGTATCGGCCAATGTGTTCAAGTGGCTAATGTTTACATGGCTTTTGCCCAAGTTTCTTTAGGGTCCCAATTCCAATAAGATCCCCCCAGGGCTATTTACAACTAGACAATTAAGAATTCTCAGATGGTGTAATACATATACAATCAATCATATGATGTAGTTAAGGATCGCTTGTAATTTAGAGCAATACCTATTGTACCCTCTTCAAATTCTACTAACTCACCCGCCATTATGGGGGATAAGCTTCATCGTCGAGTTTTGATATTTTAGATTATTTTAAAAACATAGTTAATTCATAAAGTGTCTAAATATATATATATATATATATATATAAATAACCAATAGAAATAAAAGAATTACAAGGAAGAATCCTAGACTATTTTCACCCTAAATCCCCATGAGTTACTCAAAAAGTATGAAGCCCAAGAAAATTAGGTTGAATTATAATCAGGAGTGAATGTTGATTTTTTAACAAGCTAATTAGGGTTTCATCAACCTCAAGATAACTATTTGGAGTTTCTCCAAGAAAGGTAAGCACATTCCATGATAATTGAGTATTTAATATTTATTTTGCAGTAGCCTTATGGATGAACGTGTCATGATTCTCAAGAAAATTATATGCATAGTTCAGTACTCTAATTTGAGTGATATATGAACCAATGTCCCTTAGACATTATCAAATGATTATTATGATTTCAAGTATTTATTTCAAGGATCCATATCATGATCATATGAAATCAAATTAAAGTTAATTATTGTGTAGTTAATCAAGAATCATGTGAATGATTGTATTATTCTATCCTCCTCAATTATTTTGAGCCTTCAAGACTTATTTAGGGATCAAATGGATCATAGTGGCACTCAGGTGCAAATCATGAGCTTAAATGGGGCATAGTGGCTCCCATGTATAATCATGAGCTCATTGGGAGCCTAATTTGAACATACTGGCCATATGAGCATAGTTGGTGCAACATTTAGATTAGAGGACAATACAATCAACCTTAATATAAAAATGTGCAAACTTAGAATTGTTGCTTTATTATTTTCATGTTACTTTTTCCTCATTATAATAGTTCGTTGCTATAATAATAATCAATTCCTCTCAATCTTGTGTCCCATCTAGCCTAGAAGTTTCTTATATTACTTAGGTTGGGTTCACTTGAAACAGAGACTCCTAGATTGTAGAGACTCTAGACAAATTAGGATTCCATGTTTTAAGTTAAGCCAACCTCCACCACTGCCACAACCCTCAACATGTTAAACCAATGCATCAGAAATGAATTGATGACTCCATAAAACACATCTCCATCACCCAAGTTCATTGCCTTGTCCTACAAGTATCTTCTCAAGCTCTTAGCTCATACACTTGCAAACCAAAGTTTGTCACAAGATTACTAACCTTTGCGACCCGAGAAGAAACCACTGAATGAGTTCCCTACACCCCTCTCTCTAGCTATCATTTTCACCCTTATTGTAGGTTTTTTTAATCCCCCATTTTCATCTCCAACCCCTGAGATTGAATTTGAGGTTTGATCTTCAACTTTTCATGTTATCTTCATATGTCACTCTATTGTAGTATCATGATGTTGGTATGTATGCCCAGAGAGCCAGTCCACAATTGGATCTACCATATATGCAATGTTATGCACTCATCCCGATGTCCCGTATGCTATGAGCATGAAGAGAAGATATCAATCAGATCCGAGTGAAGGTCGGTGGACTTCCATATAGAACATCTTTAAGTACTTGAGAAGGACTAAGGACCAGCTCCTTGTTTATGACAGTGAGGAAGAGTTGGGTGTAAAGGGTTACACCGATGCAAGCTTACAAATTGACAAAGATGATTGTTGATCACAGTCTGGGTATGTGTTTCATCTCAACAATGGATCTATAAATTCTAAGAGTTCCAAGCCAGAGACGATTATTGATTCTACAACATAAGTTGAATATATTGATGCCTTGAGCACAAAAAGGAAGTCGTTTGGATCAAGAAGTTCATCAAGGAACTTGGAGTGGTTTGAAGCATTAATAATGCATTAGAGTTGTATTGTGACAACAGTGGTCATGTTAGATCACTTGGAATTAAATTTGTGGGTGATTGGCTCTACGTGCGGGTGGGAGTCTGTTGGTATGTATGCTTAGAGAGCTAGTCATGTGATGATTGTAATGTGGTAGTATGTACTTGATTTGATAATAATAAAGGCAATTTGTCTGTTATGTTTTGTTCGGTTAGGAGATAATAATATAACATGATAGATGTCTAAAGATTGATGATACTCGATGATATATGTCTTCAGATTGAGGACCTAAACAATGAGATCGTATGTATGATAAGAGTACATACATTCTTGTTGTGTCCCTATTGGGATATTATTGTGAAAGAAAAATAGACGACAATAATACATAAGACTAGATTGTGTGTTGACTGATGATAGAGTCTCATTAGTCATAATATTGGAAATCAAGTCAAACACATATGTATATGTTAAGGAATATTGTACCGAACAGACCCACCTTGGGAGTGATACGTGGAACCATTATATGGTAGTTATAATCATCTCCAAAAGTGATAGTGGTGATTGTGATTCTTAGACATGAAGTTACTATACTCATCACATGTTGTTTGATGAGCATTGACACCATCCAATGTGACCTTGAATAAGGGTTTCCATGAAGGTGGTTCTCGAGTATGTTGTGACACATGAGGATTGATTATGAGTGATGTAGATGGCATTTTTCCCTCTACCAAAGTTGATATCCTAGCCAATTGATAATCAAGACTGAGAAACGCATGGCCATGCTTGTGTGAGTCAATATGTGATATGTGAGCTCACATGTATCTCAGTAGTCTACTTTAGTTCAAGAAACATATATTGATTATTAATAGGATGATGATTTCTTGTCTGACATTCAATTTGGATATTTGAGACAAAAGAACTATACATTACAATAACAATGATTGTAGATTGTAGGCCGATGTTGTTCTCCAACTTTCCCATTACTTGGGTAGGAATGAAATGTTGCTAGATAACACCCATTGTTTGTGATGTCATAATTTGTTTACAGATATTCACTACCAATGTAATTTGGGACCTATAGGGTCACACACATAGGATGCTCTTGGAATAGGAGTTTACACATGGATAAGGTTTAACTTGGCTACTAAAAGTGTTTAGGTAATCAAATTAAGCAACACAAATTGTGACTTGACTGACTGGGATATCCAGTCGACCGATTGGGATATCTACTCGATCAAGTAGTGTGCAAGTTGGTCGACTAAAATGTCTAGTTGATTGACTAGATGCAGAATGACCAGTTTTGACTGGGTTAAATGATTAATGATATGCATTAATCATCACATTGAAAGCCAGTGTAATTATGTTGTTGACCACGTTCCAGTTGATTGTCTGGAGTGTCCCGTCCATTGACTATGCATACAAACCATCTGCTAAACCATGAGATCTGGCTTTTCATATCCCTTGGGGCTTTGGAAACCCTCGCTCATCCACTCCTATATAGGGAGGGGGTGTCCAAGTCTCTAGAAACACCTATTCTCAATGTTGTGGCAACGTGAGAGCCTGAGCAGTCATACCCAAGAAAGGGGGAAACAATAAGGGAAAAGGAAGTCGACGCTAGCACACTAACAATTAAAGGACAACTCCTTTCCATAGGCTTGGGAAGCGCAACATGGAGTTCCTAGTGGTCCGTGTGGACTATGTAGAGGCGTGGAAACCGTTGCGGCCACGCTAGGAGGACACCTTCAACCACCATCCATGGTTGTCACATCAAGAGGACACTGTCGACCGCCGTCCGTGTGTTTCTTGAGAAAGAAGCACAACTCTATAAGGATTGTCACTGGACTTTCTCAAGAACCAGGTATATGTCTTGTGCCTTCATTCTCGTTTCATAGTTACTGATGTGATCTGCTGGCTATGGGGAATATGACTATAATTTTTTTGTTTCACTGCCATATATGTTGCCACGATTCCCTACACATGAGACCATCAATAACACCCCCTCTAACCATGCATACATCTGTGGAAGAAACTCCCATGTTATCCACAACATAGGTGGGTTGGCTCAAAAGAGAGTCACAAAAATGATAAAGATTGAAATTATCATAAATGAACACCATGTTTTATTATAAAAATGGTTTCCTACATTGTTTTGGAGGATAAAATATTACAAATGGTTTCTCAAAATTAAAAATAACTTAGACAGACATGGCTAAATGTAATCGAAGTGATATATGAAATGACATTAGATAATTAAATCTTCTGTGGTAGATGGTACCCCACCAAACTGGTCTTGGTAACTTCTACTCGTATAAGAATCTTTCTTGAACCTTTTCTTACTACTTTGTCTAGGGATATCATGTTCCCAACCCTGTAAAAGAAAACAACAAACACAAGTAAACAATAATGTGCACATAATAATTAAAATAAATATAACTAATTGAACATAATGACATCAATTTACTTAAAGCATTCTTAGATCATAAATTTTATAAAATGAAGAATTAAACAAGATGACTATATGTGTTCTATATATAATCACACACTTAAGGGCACATAATGTTAGGAAATCCCATAACGACCCATATGAGCCCCTCATTGCGAGAAGCATATGTAAGGTATGCAATTCTATTTTTAACATTACTAAACTTAAACATTATCTAGATATTTCACTCGAAATGTAATGGTTTTCTCTCTCTTAGATCATAAGCATGAGCTTTTCAAAAATCTCAATTCGTTTCTTAGACATGACTTATCATGGTTTATAATCACAATTCATGATCATGATAGATATGGACTCTACAATGTATCAAGCATAAAACAAGATATAGTGAAGAATCATATAGAACATTCTATCACTTAGATTCATAAATTAAAATACTATGTGTATATGAAATAATCATCAATGCATCATGCATATCAACCATAATAATTGTACACAAAAACATGACCCATTTACCTTGGAGCAATCATCACTAAAGTTAAACCTTCCTTTCTTGATTGTGCTTTGATCACTTGTAATGAAGACCAATAAAATCATTTATATGTTAGTCTATTGTTTTAAAGCCCAATCTCCTTAATTTATTATCAAAGAGTTTTATGTCAAAATTTGGCTCTAAAACTGGAAAAATGGCTTCCTTATGAAAAATAATTTCTAGTGGGTATTTTCATGTAACTTTTTGATGTAGGATGTTTTATTATGATTTTACAAGCTCCTGACCAATCAAGATTGAGGAAACACAAAAAGGTGGCATTAAATACACCAAGTGTGGTTGATCAAAATTAAAAACAAATTTATTAGAAGGTCTAGGTGGGTAAAAAGGTCATTTAAACTGACTGAATCTCACATGATCTGTAAAGTCAAAGCTTGTTCAACTACAAAAACCATGTGATATTAATCATTAGATTGAGAAAACATGGGTCATGTAGGTAATTGCCCTCATGCTTATTATTCCTTGCTCCAGTATGAGGAACAGTGCTAGGGCATCGGGGTTCTGATAAAAATTGGAAGAGCATTGTGGATTTGGGTAAATATGAGTTGCATGTGTGCTCTCCACCCAGTACCACATCCAGTAAGTCCAATATCAGGTGTTGGCATGCATAAAAGTGGTAGCTACAAACCATGGCCGAGACTAGTGGCTTCCAAGGATGAAACTCCTCATTTTTATGAAAACAGACCCCAAAAAGAAACACATGAAAATGGCAGATTCGATGCAACAATCATGATGGTTAAAGACCATTGTGGTTGTAAGTCCCCTATCTTGGACTAGCCCTAATTTTGTTTTCTTATCATAATCACATGTATAGTTGCTTTTTGATGCATGCTTTAGTGTTTTGTAGGATAGCACCTTGTTTGAGGGTCTATGTCCAAATTACTCATGTTTTCCTTGAAATTTTCACATATAATATTCCTTTTTTCTCTCTCCTTCTTGTTTGGACTTGGAGGATGCACTTAGGTAATCCAACCAAGCCTTCTTGCCTTTTCCATTGGTTGAGGAGTTATGGAAGTGTTTTGCCTTTTCATTGGTAGAGGATTGATGGAAGTGCGCCTGGCTCTTCATCGGTTGAGGACCAACGAGGTTCGTATGCTTTTTTACTGGTAGGAATTTGTTTGGTTTTTCATAAATTGAAGACTTTTTGTCTTCCCATCTGTTAAGGACTAACAAAAGTGTGCATTCATATGACCTTTTGTGCTTTCATCAGTTGACTACCGATGAAGTAGTTTGGTGACTTAGATGTGGGTATTTATCAGTTTAATGCTAATCGAGAGTATGCATTGAGTACTAATGGTTTTCTACTATGTTCTAACGATGATGACCTAGAGTATGTGTTCTGATGGTTACCCTGAGGGCTTGAGCTAACAACAACAACTGAAGATATCTCTTCTTATGTCTATCGATGACTTGTCAAGGTGGTCCGTCGATGGAGCTTCTAATCTTGTGTACCAATGGAGCGTCAGGATCTATCTAGATGAAAAAATGACTAAAGTATGAGTGCTTTGATCGATAATAGGATAACTTTGACCACCTTTTCTGTCTCCTATGGGGATATAAATATCCCCTTGTCCTCCCTTCTTGCCTCCTTGGTGAGCTGAACCTCAAAGTTCTACAACAGAGCCAGACATCTATTGACATCTACCAATGAGATTCTTGCTTTCATCGGTCTTTGACTTCATCATTATTTGCATTTTTTTCTCTTCAATTAAGCTTAGATATATGTAAGTAAAACTATAATCCTTCATTCTCTTGATAATGTACCACCTTCTTGCATACATGGACATTTTTAGGTGGTTTTTCTCTATACTTTTTATTGTTAAATTCTTACACACTATGTTTTCTTCTAAATTCTTGCTCTAGTTTCTTCTAGGTCTAGAATCCATAATTATAAAGCATATTAGGAGGAGAAGCTCAAATCTTGGAGAGCTTACCTTCAATTTTGGAGTTTGTAGTGAAGCTTAAGGCTAAACTGCCTCTTCTTCATGAGTGTACTTATTTCTACTCTCTCGGGTAAATGATATAACCTCTGACTTATTTACTACCTACTATGCACTTATATGTCAAGATCTTGTTGTGATATTTTATAGAAACCTTAAAAGATAGTTACTTTATGCATCTTGATCCTAATATGTCAAGAATATGAATTTCATGTTATACTTACATACCATGAGTAGTCATTTTATGACAAAAGATGGTTGTTTGGTACTCTCAAAAAAAGTTTCAGCTTCTAATGACTGAATGAGTTTAAAGGAACTACTTTTGTGCATGATATTTGTTGGTATTTATGCCTAGAGAGCCAATCATATGATTATTGAAATGGCATAACTTGTAAACCATTTGATTAAATAATAAAGACAATCTTTCAATTTATTTTGTTTTATTCAGTTATGAGATAATGATGTTACATAATGAATGTATAAAGAATGATATTACTCAATGATGTATGTCTTCAGGTTGAGGACCTGAACAATTAGATCATATGGATGTTAAGGGTATATGTTGACCTAGGTGTCGCACATTGCCCATATTTTGATAATGACTTAACCATTCCATTCATATGTATCTAACAAATCTATTTGAGATTGTTTCAGACATTAGGTACAAGAAAAGAATCTCATTCCACTCCAAAGCTACTCATCCAGCACATGCAAAACATGTGACTTTTGACCGTTTTGTAATATAGCCCTTAGAGGCTTAGAACAATTGATGTAATCACTTATACTCATGTTTTGTATTGTAACTAAGATGGATAAATTGATTGGGACTCAAAAATCCATCGTTTGTACAGTTTATGAAAATTCCAAAATACCCATAACAGGGATTTTGTCGGCCGAATTCCAAACTCGGCCGATCCATATATTCTAGAATTTTCTGGGCAATCGGCCGAGTTACCAACTCAGCCGATCCCTGTTCGGTCGAGTTTCTATGGTGGGAAACTCGGCCGATCCACTGATCGGTCCAAGTTGAAAGTCGACCGATCGACCGAGTTTCTCCAAGGGAACTCGGCCGACAGTCTATCTTTCAGACTTGTCGCTTAGTGGTTCGGCCGAGTTGCCTTTATTGAAACTCGGCCGATCGGACTGTACTGGAATGCAGAAAAAGCAATTCCAACCGTTGGAGGAGTAGGTGGGACTCAAAATAGATCCGTTGCAAGTTGTAAAACGGCTAGTTTGTGCCACTTAACTCTCCCAACCTCAAAGGGACACCCTCAACTATAAATAGGACCTCTTGGACTTCATTCCAAGGTTGCTCATTCACATATGCTTGGTCCTAGCCTTAGTTGAGTGGTTTCTAATCCTTTGAGCCCCTTTCTCTCTCTACCTTCAAAGCAAATTCGTGAGTATGAGTGAGTTAGGATCCCATGTATGAGAGCTATCATTTGTAATCTTGTAAAGCTCTCCTTTCCACTTCTCCCATCTCCATTCTCTATGAAGATTGATTGAAGTTTCTTCTCCGAGTGAAAGAGAAGAAGGTTGTTGTTCTTCCCCGAGTGAAGGAGAAGAAGGCTAGCTGCTCCAGGCCTCCAAGTGAAGGAGGAAGGTGCTAAAGCTCTCCAAGTGAAGGAGAGGTGCAAGGCAAAGCTCAAGCAAGATAGGTAAATCATGCAAGGCCGAAGACTAGAGCAAGAGTGGGTAAGTCCTTTGAAGAAGGCGGAAGACTACTTGCTTGGTGGGTAAGTCCTTGGTGAGGTAGAAGATCTTGTCTTGATATATATAAGTCCTTGGATGGTTGGTAGTTGTAGCTTGTAATCTTATTGTGTGATATATATAAGAGAACCAAGTTACAAATCCTAGAGCCTAACCAACTCTAGGTAGTGGACTGACATTGCTCCTAAGTTTAGGACATGGAACCACTCTAAACCACCTGTCCAAGTGCATGCTATTCCTTTTCTCTTATCCTTGCTTTGTATGCTAGTTTAGGACATCAAATTGCTGTTTTGAATTAAGTTCTGCACTTAATATAATTTGGTGGTCTAATCACTTTTGTGAAGTTTGTGAAGCTCTATTCAACCCCCCTTCTAGAGCCCATTGATCCAACAAGTGGTATCAGAGCAGGTCTTCTCCAAGCTACTTCAACAAGTAGGAGAAGATGGGCGATTCAGCTCTTGGGTCACTCAATCTTGAAGGAAGCTTCTCCATGAGACCCCCGGTCTTCGACGGCACAAACTTCCTATATTGGAAGAGAAGGATGCAATTCTACATCCAAGGCGTGAGCTACGAGATGTGGAAGATAGTCCATCTCAAGTATGAAGAGCCGAAGGGGAACATCACCACGTGGATGGAAGATGAGATGAAGCGTGCTCAACTCAATGCTAAAGCCGTGAGCATCATCTACGCCGCCCTTTCACCATCGGAGTTCAACCGCATCTCTTCTTGGGACACGGCGCATGAGATTTGGCATAAGTTGTGTGTCACCTATGAAGGGACGGAGCAAGTCAAGGAGGCCAAGGTCTATATGCTCGGTGGCCTACTTGAGAACTTCAAGATGGGGAAGAATGAAAGAGTTGCGGACATGTACACAAGGTTGAATGTCATCTTGAACAGCCTTGCAGCCCTTGGGAGTGTCATGGATAGAGGTACCATCAATGCAAAGATCTTGAGATCTCTTCCAAAGAGATGGGAGCCAAAGGTCACTTCAATTGAAGAAGTCTACAAGCTGAGTGAGTTGTCAACCGAGGAGCTGGTTGGTAATCTCCAAGCACATGAACCAAGGCTCGACAAGCAAGAGGAAGAGGAGAAAAGAGAAGAGAAGGAGTCCAAGAAGATGAAGGACACAGCCTTCAAAGCTCAAGTTGAAGAAATGATGAGGCAACAACAACTTGCCATGAAGTCTCCCTGCCCTTCCTCAAGCGAAGATGAAGGTGCAAATGATCATGAAGCCAACTATTCAAAAGGAAGACACTTCAAGGGCAAGCCATCCTCCTCCACTCCTAGGTGCTACGAGTGTGGTCAAAAGGGCCACTACAAGAATGACTGCCCAAAAGCCAAGAAGGGCTATCATAAGAGCAGCCACAAGAAGGATGACAAATACAAAAGAGAAGCCAAGCACAAGAATAAGGACAAGAAGGAAAGACGATCCAAAGATGCAGCTCATGCGGCATGGGAGGAGTCTTCTACTTCAAGTTCCTCAAGCTCCGAGGATGGAGAATGTCACCTTGCACTCATGGCATCTACTAGTGAAGAAGTAATTGAGGTAAGTGAGGTAAGCAAGGTAAGTAATGAAAATTTACTTGAGTTATCTAAGGAAACCCTCATTGAAATGCTTAATGATTGTCAATCATCTTTTGCAAAATGTAAAGCTAAAAGAAAAAGATTAGGAAAGATAGTTGATGATCTCTATACCAAGATTGATATTCTAGATCAAAATGAGAAATTACATCTTGATAGCATAGATTCCTTGCAAGGGCAATTTCTAGACCTTGAACTTCAATATAATGGAGTAGAGGTTGAGAATGGTACTTATATTAAAACTATTGAAAATCTTAAGATAGAGAACCAAAATTGCCTAGATGAGCTAGATGTTCTAAAAACTGAAAATGTTGAACTTAAGCTTATTGATGATGCTAGGAGAGATGAAGTTTACTCTTATCAAAGGGAAATTGTTGTTCTTAAATTTGAAAATGCTAAACTGCTTGCCCAAACAAATGATTTATCTTCTAGACCTATCTTGCCTAGAAATGAAGTTGCAAACTTAACTCTTGAAAAAGATTCTCTTCTTACTAAAGCCCTCTGTCTTGAGGCCGACCTTTTGCATGCCAGAGAAGATCTTGCTAGTTTATCTACTACCGTTACTAATCTTAGTGATGATAATGCTAAATTAAGATCTACTTTGCAAAGGTTTCTTTCGGGTAACAAGTCTCTAAATGATGTTCTAGAGCACTCTACCAAACAAGTTGGTACTAGTGGTCTAGGATACAATGCGACTACTCCAAAAGGTAAGAAGAAGAAGAAGAAGGGTAAGAAAAAGAGTGTGGAAACTCCAATTTTCAATGGAGAGTCTTTCGGCTCTAAAAACCCCATGGTATGTATGCATTGCAAATGTGATGATCATTATTCTACCTATTGTCCTTACAAGCCTAAGGGGACCAACCCAAATATGAAATGGGTCCCCAAGCTAACCCCGGACCCCAAAGTTTGAGTTGGGTTCCGACATCCTCTTTTCTTGCAGGTCACAAAGAAATGGATTGTTGATAGTGGCTGCTCTAAGCATATGACTGGAGAAATCAGCCATTTCAACAAATTTGTGAAGAAGAAAGGAGGATCGGTAACCTTCGGGGACAACAAAAAGGGTAAGGTTATAGGTGAGGGTGATGTAGGAAATGAATTGTGCATTAAGAATGTTTTGCTTGTTGATGGCCTACATCACAACTTAATTAGTGTTAGCCAATTATGTGATAATGGTTATCTTGTGCTTTTCACTTCCTTAGAATGCTTGCTTCTAGATTCCATGTCCTATAATGTTATATATAAGGGAACTAGAAATGGTAATCTATATGTGATTGTTCTCGATGCTTTAAAGCCCATACTAAATAGATGCTTAGTCATGGATAAAAATGATCTTTCGCTTTGGCATCGACGTTTGGGTCATGTGAACTTGCATCAAATGAAGAAACTAAACAAAAAGGACTTGGTTCGAGGACTTCCTAAATTGGATTTTGAAAAGGATGAGGAATGTCAACCTTGTACACAAGGGAAACAAACCAAATCCTCCTTCAAATCCAAAGGAGTCATGAGTACCAAGAGAGTTCTAGAGCTTCTTCATATTGATCTCTTCGGACCTATGAGAACACAAACGCTTCGCGGCTCCAAGTATTGTCTTGTTATTATCGATGATTTTTCTAGATTTACTTGGACTTTCTTTCTCATTTCTAAAAGCGATACACTCGATGTTTTCTCGAGATTTTGTAAACGAGTTGAAAATGAAGCTTCTTGTCATGTTGTTTCCATCCGTAGTGATCATGGGGGAGAGTTTGAAAATGATCTTTTTGAACGTTTTTGTGAAACATCGGGTTATTCGCACAATTTCTCTTCTCCTCGCACACCCCAACAAAATGGAGTTGTTGAGAGGAAGAATAGATCGCTACAAGAGATGGCTAGAACCATGCTTCTTGAGTATGACACTCCTAAGAAGTTTTGGGCTGAAGCCGTTAGCACCTCATGTTTTGTGCAAAACCGAGTTTTCACTCATCCGACTTTTAAGAAAACCCCCTATGAACTATGGCGTGGTAGGAAGCCGTCAATTGATTTCTTTCATGTGTTTGGATGTCCTTGTTTTGTTTTGAACACCAAGGATTCTCTCGACAAGTTTGATCCGAAATCGTACAAGGCTTTCTTCCTAGGCTATAGCACTACTAGCAGGGCTTTTAGAGTATTTAACATTGAACTATCTAAAATAGAAGAATCTATAAATGTTAAATTTATTGAAACTAACCCTGTTATTGGCAAGCATATTGGTGATGATGATGTTGCAGATGAAATCATCCCTATCTTAAAAGAGCTCAACATCAAAGACAAAGGTAAGCAGGTTGAAGAAGAAGAAAAAGAAGAAGAAAGGAAGGATCCCACTCCCCGCTTTGCAAAGAATCACCCCAAGGAGTTGATCATTGACAATCCGTTTGAAAGAGTGAGGACACGAGCTGCACACAACAAAGAACAAGCAGACAGTGCCTTCATCTCTCAACTGGAGCCAAAGAACATCAAAGAGGCCCTTGGCGATGATGAGTGGATCCTTGCCATGCAAGAAGAGCTTGAGCAGTTTGAGAAGAACCGTGTGTGGACCTTAGTGCCAAGACCAAATGATAGAAAGATCATTGGTACCAAATGGGTCTACCGCAACAAGCTTGATGAGCAAGGAAAAGTGGTAAGGAACAAAGCAAGGTTAGTAGCACAAGGTTACAATCAACAAGAAGGTATTGATTTTGATGAAACCTATGCTCCTGTTGCTAGATTAGAATCTATTCGCATGCTACTTGCCTTTGCTAGTTATAAAAATTTCTTGCTTTATCAAATGGATGTTAAAAGTGCGTTTTTAAATGGTACAATCGAGGAGGAAGTATATGTTGCTCAACCTCCAGGCTTTGAAAATGATAAGTTACCCAATCATGTATATTTCTTGCAAAAAGCTCTCTACGGACTCAAACAAGCACCTCGAGCTTGGTATGAGAAACTAAAGAACTTTTTGTTAGATAATGGGTATATCATGGGCAAAGTTGATTGTACTTTATTTCTAAAATACACTTCTACCCATTTTCTCATAATTCAAATATATGTTGATGATATTATATTTGGCGGAACTGACCTTGATCTTTGCAAAGAGTTTAGTTCTCTTATGCAGAGTGAATTCGAGATGAGCATGATGGGTGAGCTGACCTTCTTCCTCGGCTTTCAAATCAAACAAACAAAGGAAGGAAACTTCATCAACCAAGGCAAATACACAACTGAACTACTCAAACGCTTTGGGATGGAGAACATGAATCCGATGGATACACCCATGTCAAACACTGCCAAACTTGACAAGGATGAAGAAGGTTAGAAGGTAGATGAGAAGCTCTATAGAGGTATGATCGGAAGTTTACTTTATTTAACTGCCTCTAGACCTGATATAATGTTTAGTGTTGGCATGTGTGCTCGCTTTCAATCAAGCCCTAGGAAATCACATCTTATTGCTGTCAAGAGGATTTTGAGGTACTTAGCCAAAACTCCAAATTTTGGACTATGGTACCCTAAGTCAAGGGACTTTACTCTTGTAGCATATAGTGATGCTGACTACGCAGGTTTCTTGATTGATAGAAAGTGCACAATTGGCACTTGCTTCCTCTTGGGACCATGCTTGGTGTCTTGGTTCTCCAAGAAACAGAGCACAGTGGCATTATCAACTACCGAAGCTGAATACATTGCAGCCGGAAGTTGTTGTGCCCAGGTCCTATGGATGAAGCAAATGCTCCAAGACTTTAACATTCATTTTGATGCTTCTCCTATTTTCTGTGATAATACTAGTGCAATCAATCTTTCTTATAATCCAATATTGCATAGTAGAGCTAAACACATAGAAGTTCGCCATCATTTTCTCCGTGACCACATTGTCAAACAGGATATTTATATCACACATGTGGATACGGAAAATCAGTTGGCCGACATTTTCACTAAACCGCTTGCTAGAGAACAATTTAATTTTATTAGATCAAAATTGCTCATAATTTCTCTTGATGATGTTGAATTGCTCTCTAATTAGTTGGTTACATCTTATATGTGTTGCTCTTGCTTATAAATGCTTTGTTTGCTAAAAAATGCTTGTTTTTGCATATTTTTCTCTAGTTTTTATCTCTTTTTCGGGCTTTTCTCACAAATCGGGTTTTAATCGACAAATAGTACCCTATGATGATGGGAATGTGCCTAAATATGCTTAATATACAATCTAGACCAAAAAGAAAAATTGCATTCGGTCATTTGAGGCTAGGGCTAGATTTTAGGCTTTTCCACATCAGGGTTTTGGTCGGCCGAGTTTCCAACTCGGCCGAACGGTCGGGTACAGGGCACCTGTGCGCTCGATCGGCCGAGTTTCCATTTCCCAAACTCGACCGATCGGCGGCAGACTGGTTTTATATTAATAGGAATCGGCCGACTTGCTCCCTCTCAACTAGAGCAAAGTCGACCGAACCCTAGCCGCAAACCCCGACCCTTCCTAACCCTGGTCCTCTCCTCCCTCATTCCAGACATTTTCTCCTCCAATCGACCTTGTGGTTTTGGTTCTTGCTGTTCTAGGAGCGTCGCCTGCTCTCTCTCTCCGCGCGGATCGGCTCTTTTCTTTCTTTCTCCTCTCCATGAGGTCACAACGCCGGAAACGCGCCGTTCCTGCCCCTACCATGGCGACTCCTCTTGCTCATAGGTATATGACGTTCGATAATCTCTCGTTTGTTGACAATGCTGCTGTTTCTCATTACAAAGAGCTCCTTCCTCGCTCTCCCTTCCCTTTTCGAGCTCTACATCAACCCAATAGCTTTCACGCTGACCTCTTGGAAGCTTATCAAATCTTTCGTACCCATCATCTTGAGGCGTTTTGCATAGAGGATGCCCGCTTCTATAACTTGAAATACAGTACCAAAGCTGTCCGTGAGTTCTACACAAATTTGCGGTGGAACTACGACTCTTTGGTCCCCTCCGTGGACACCTCTATTGTATTGACGTCCATGATCGCCGGACAACCTTTCCATATTACTGAACGCTCGTTCAATCTCTATCTCAATGGCAATGTTGGCACAGATGCTTGGATCACCGACTACCCTCTCTATCTTGATCTTTTGTCTCCCGAGGATGTCTATAAGACAATTGAGGTTGACTTGACCGATATCTACAAGTTTCTCAAGCAACCCAACTTTCCTTATAGAAAAAAGGGTACTTTGCCTTCCTCCGCCCTTTCCTCTCCTCGCCGCGTTTTGGCGTTTATTCTCAGTTGCAATGTCCATCCAAAGAAGAATCAAACGGACATCGCCGAGAATATGGCTATGATGATGTATCTTCTGTTGAAAAACCAAGGAGTCAAATGGGCCCGTTACATCCTTCACCATATGACCTGTTTTGACTCGGGAAAGAACACAAAGGGCACACATCTTCCATATCCTGCCCTAATTTGTGGTCTTTTCCAGCATGCCACTGGAAAATCTCTCTTTACCGATTTTCTCTACCGCCCTGATCGTAAAGGAGTTTATATCAGTGAGACCACTCTTCAAAAGAGTGTGCCTACCCCTGGTGCATCATCTTCCTCAACTCCACCTCCACCTCCATCTTCCTCAGCTGCACCTCCTCCTCCACCCTCCACAGCTGCCCCTCCTCCTCCTGAGCCATCCTTCCAGCCTCCTCCGCAGCCTGCCTTTGCTGACTTCCACATTTCAAATGAGGCCCTCATGGGGTATCTCATGCACCAGCAGGCTTACAACATGCAGGTCCAGCAACATCACCATCAGGATCTGTGCCACATCATGTCTTCCATGTCGTTATCTTGCCCTCAGCCCTACCCCACCTACGAGCCCTACCCTGGTGGTGACTACGCTTCTTACGCGTATAGCCAATTTTACCCTGCTCCACCCTTTACTGCTTCCGCTGAACCCTCTGCAGGTGGATGCCCTTCTCCGGTTCTGGCGCTCCCCGGTGGTCGTCTGTCCGAGCTTCTGGCCCAGTACACTTCTTCTGCTCCTCCCATTGAGGTTGCCTATGAGTTACATGCTCTAGGCATGTCTTGGGCCGAGCAGAGTGCGAGGTGGCCCGGGCGTGCTTCTGGTCCTCCAGACGAGAATATGCCTGACCAGGAGGATGCTGAGACTGACGCTGATGAGGCTACTGCGACGGATGCTGAAGACGAGGATGAGGATGACGATGCTGATCATGATGCCAAGGCTACACCCGCTGCTGCTCCTCCTTCTGATGATGGCGATGAGGACTACCAGCCCTACGAGGACATGGATGCTACTGTTGATGATATCGACATAGAGTAGTTTAGCTTAGGAGTTGATGTGTCTAGTTTTAGTCTCAGATGACCATGTTATATCTCTTTGGACTATGATTGTATTATCTACATTAGGCACATCATCTGAGTTGTACTATTTCTACTCTATGATATCCTTGTAGTTTTTTTTGTTTTATGGTTTATGAAAACACTTTGTATGGTTTATCTTGTAGTGTTTTCCATATTTTGATTAATGACAATGCATTGCTTTCATGGTTTATCTTGATGTTAATCTGTCTTTCTGTGGAAATGTTTGATTGAGTGTTTATGTTGGAGAAGACCTTGCTTTTATGCTCTTCTACCCCCCTGCCTTTTTGAGATGACAAAGGGGGAGAAATAGCTCAATCATATTGTTTTTATTGCTTGTATGGTTCTTTTCTTGTCTAATTAACTGAAATACATCTAGACTTGCTTAGAATCATATAATATACATATGTGTTGTGGTTGCTTGTTTTTTAACTAACCATGCAGGAATGAGTAAGCATGAATTGAGGGGGAGCATTACAAATTGATCATATTTGCATCCCCTTGCAATTCCCTAAGAAAAGGTATAACTTTCACATTCTTTTCAATATGTTGAGGAATGGTTTGTCATTGTCAAAAAGGGGGAGAATGTTGACCTAGGTGTCGCACATTGCCCATATTTTGATAATGACTTAACCATTCCATTCATATGTATCTAACAAATCTATTTGAGATTGTTTCAGACATTAGGTACAAGAAAAGAATCTCATTCCACTCCAAAGCTACTCATCCAGCACATGCAAAACATGTGACTTTTGACCGTTTTGTAATATAGCCCTTAGAGGCTTAGAACAATTGATGTAATCACTTATACTCATGTTTTGTATTGTAACTAAGATGGATAAATTGATTGGGACTCAAAAATCCATCGTTTGTACAGTTTATGAAAATTCCAAAATACCCATAACAGGGATTTTGTCGGCCGAATTCCAAACTCGGCCGATCCATATATTCTAGAATTTTCTGGGCAATCGGCCGAGTTACCAACTCAGCCGATCCCTGTTCGGTCGAGTTTCTATGGTGGGAAACTCGGCCGATCCACTGATCGGTCCAAGTTGAAAGTCGACCGATCGTCCGAGTTTCTCCAAGGGAACTCGGCCGACAGTCTATCTTTCAGACTTGTCGCTTAGTGGTTCGGCCGAGTTGCCTTTATTGAAACTCGGCCGATCGGACTGTACTGGAATGCAGAAAAAGCAATTCCAACCGTTGGAGGAGTAGGTGGGACTCAAAATAGATCTGTTGCAAGTTGTAAAATGGCTAGTTTGTGCCACTTAACTCTCCCAACCTCAAAGGGACACCCTCAACTATAAATAGGACCTCTTGGACTTCATTCCAAGGTTGCTCATTCACATATGCTTGGTCCTAGCCTTAGTTGAGTGGTTTCTAATCCTTTGAGCCCCTTTCTCTCTCTACCTTCAAAGCAAATTCGTGAGTATGAGTGAGTTAGGATCCCATGTATGAGAGCTATCATTTGTAATCTTGTAAAGCTCTCCTTTCCACTTCTCCCATCTCCATTCTCTATGAAGATTGATTGAAGTTTCTTCTCCGAGTGAAAGAGAAGAAGGTTGTTGTTCTTCCCCGAGTGAAGGAGAAGAAGGCTAGCTGCTCCAGGCCTCCAAGTGAAGGAGGAAGGTGCTAAAGCTCTCCAAGTGAAGGAGAGGTGCAAGGCAAAGCTCAAGCAAGATAGGTAAATCCTGCAAGGCCGAAGACTAGAGCAAGAGTGGGTAAGTCCTTTGAAGAAGGCGGAAGACTACTTGCTTGGTGGGTAAGTCCTTGGTGAGGTAGAAGATCTTGGCTTGATATATATAAGTCCTTGGATGGTTGGTAGTTGTAGCTTGTAATCTTATTGTGTGATATATATAAGAGAACCAAGTTACAAATCCTAGAGCCTAACCAACTCTAGGTAGTGGACTGACATTGCTCCTAAGTTTAGGACATGGAACCACTCTAAACCACCTGTCCAAGTGCATGCTATTCCTTGTCTCTTATCCTTGCTTTGTATGCTAGTTTAGGACATCAAATTGTTGTTTTGAATTAAGTTCTGCACTTAATATAATTTGGTGGTCTAATCACTTTTGTGAAGTTTGTGAAGCTCTATTCAACCCCCCCTTCTAGAGCCCATTGATCCAACAGTATATACATTCTTGTTATGTCCCTAGTCAGTTGTTGTTGTGGAAGGCTGATAGACAACAATAACACTTAAGACTAGAGTGTGTGTTGGTTGATGACATAATCTCATTAGTCATGATATGTGATATCAAATCAAACACATAGATACTTGTTAGAGAATAGTGTATCAGACATACCCACCTTGAGAGTGATACATGGAAACCATAGAATGGTAATTAGAATCATCTCCAATAGTGATGGTGGTGATTTTGGTTCTCATAGACCTGAAATCACTACACTCATCACATGTTGTTTGATGTACTTTGTCACAATCAAACATGACCTTGAATAAGGATTGCCATAAAGATGATGTTCAAATGCATTATGACACATGGGGAGTGATTGTGAGTGATGTAGATGGGATTTGTCCCTCTTATAAGACTTTGATATTTGGGCCACTCGATAAGAGAGATTAAGAAAAGCATGTCCATGCACATGTGAATCGGTATATGATGTTGAGTTCACATATATCTCAAACAGTCTGCTCAAGTTCAAGGAACATGGATTGAACATTGAAGAGGATGACGATTCCATGCCTCAGTTTCAATTTGGATATCAGAGATAAAGGAACTATACAATCACTATAAAACCAATCACAATTTTTAGGTTGAAGTTGTTCTCTAACTTTCCTAATTACTTGGGTATCAATGATGTTTTTCTAGATACCAATCATTACTTGTGATGTCATAAATTAGTTATGGACATTCACTGCCAATGTAACTTGGGACCTATAGTGAGAGATCCCTGACCTTGCTTAAAGTATTTAACATACTTAACTATAATTTCTAGAACCTTAATATAACCTTGTGATATGCTTTTTAATCATAATACAAGCTTAACTTTCAAGTTTGGTCCAATTTGGACACTGCTTGTGCAAGTTATGCAATTTTATACACATTTTGGACTTTTCTGTAATTTACCCAATTGAGAGGTTTTCTTTGCAATTTATCACTTGAATTATGTTCTTTGGATGTACTCTCATCATTCTTGATCTTGTTGAACCATGGGGAACCTAGTTGAACCTTGGTTTGGAAGTGGTTTCCTCAAGGGTATTTTAGGGTGTATCCCTTTATGGATGAGCTACCTTTAGGAGCTATCAACCAATGATTTATTTGATTGGCTTGGAAATTCGAAAAAGGAGAGCTAAGAATGTCTCTATGGATGGTGGGGGATCTTATTGTGTGACTCCTTGTATATCCTTAATAGTTTAAGGCCATGGATGCATGGAGAGCTTTTTAGACACCTCATGCTTTTTGAGCTTTTTAGACACCTCATGCTTCTTCTCTCCCTTATTATAGAGATTTATATATCTATTTTTGAGCTCCCAGATGAAAGTTTTTCTTTCCACCACTTCCCTCCTTCTAAGAACCTCGTTCCCTATCTGTTTAGCTATGGAGGACCTGTCCAAGGTAGAAGAAGAAGGTGAATTTCTTGGTGGAAGCTCCTAGGGTTTTATTTTTCTCTCTTTTAGGGTTTAAAAAGCTTCATTCTAGTGATCTTAACCTAAAAGAGTAAGAATCCCCTTATTTCCTCTATTTATTTCTTTTTTATCATTCCTCCTACCTTTCTCCAGGTCAGAACCGTATTATTCCATGGTAGAAATTGCTCTACCTTCCTTGCTCCTTATGCTTAGGGTTTGCTTCTTCGATGGAGAAAGGTGCTAGATGGACAAGTTCACAACTTATGATTGGATTTTCTACCCTACCTACTTGTGTTTTCTTATGTTTGGGATTTTATCTTCTGATTAGAGGCAAGTTTTATAACTTGCTACACGTTTATTTCTTACCATAAGCTTGCTAGCTCATGTTCTTGCTTGAAAATATTCATGCACTAAAAAGTTATGCTTGACTTGGGTTTCAATTTTTATAATGTTCCATGTTCTGATTTCAGTTCTTGATGAACTTGTAACCATGTGTACATTATTCCTAAGGTATAATATGACTTGGATCAGGTTGGTTTGACAATCGATGGTGCTGAACACCTATCAACCAATGGTCAATTTTAGGGTTTAAAGTTGATTTCTTCTATAAACACATGACTCAATGGTGGTACCATTGCAACAACCGATGGTGTTGTCATCATGACAACTGATGGGGGTGACCAAGGGTGTCAACTAATGTTCACCCCTTAGGTCAGGTGTTGTCCTAATTAGAATCTTAGTGATTAACAACTAAGTACCCTAATGATGCTATCAATCAATGGTGATATTAGTTTGATATTCGATGGTGATTAATGAATATAGTGTTGATCTAACAATCTGTGCTGAATTAATGGTCACTACTGATGGTGGATCAGGTCTCCACAACCTATGGTGAGTTAAACATGTATTTGTAGCATCAATTAAGCCTTAAACCAATGGTTTCTTGGGTCATTTGATGCAATGGTCGGACCTATACTCCAATTGATGGTTTTAATATATGAACTTGACCTAATGGTTAAGATCTAATGTTTCTTCATCCAATAAACTAGAATGATGCCTAAATGTAATATGCTGGTCCTAATAAAGTGATTTGAATGGTTTCCTTTATGAGATCAACTTAAGAAGCTCATTTACAAATGACTTGTTTTAAATAAACAATCGCTTGTGGGTTTTACCCTACTCTCAATGGAACATTTTATGTTGTTAATCAAAACATGTCTAGGGTTAGATGGTGACTATTTCTAGAGCACAACTCAATGACTTCATATGTGTCTTGTTCAAGATGTTTACTTATGTAAACGACCAATGGCTTTACCTTTTCAACATTTAATGGTTAGAATTTGATGCCTCAATATTCCCATTGTTTTAGGTGAAGTATGTAGTGTAATGTTATGATTCTAATGATGAGAATCTGATGGTTCAATGCCTTAAAATTGTAGTCTTACCCTTGCCCACGTATGATTATGATTTATAATCACCATAATGAGTTAATGGGTAACCCTAATGAGGTATAATTTGTTATGCCTAGCTTTAATATAACCAAATGATCGTAATTGGGTATGAATAGTCCTTGAATGACTAATACAATCATGGAATACTCTCTTATTGTTGTTGAAACCCTAGTATGCTATAACCAGATGGCCACACCTTGACTTATGTGTGGGTTCATACTTGAGAATAGTATGGAATGTGATGGTGATGCTTCACCTTATGCATCCATGATCCAATGGGGATGTCGTGAGTTAGGGTTTGGGTATGAGTGTTGATTAGTGACATTAATATAATTTATCTTGTTGAACCTAACTATAATGTAAATAGATAAAGATGAGTATTCATGTTTAACCTTCTTATATGATGGAATTATGGTGAAATAACCTCCTTAATATGATAATAACCTTAATGTGTTAATTGGTGGTTTTCATAGCCACATGGTTGATACTTTCTTATGCTAAACATGTGTATTATGAATATGATGAGGGTTAATCATATCTAGATTCCTTACATGTTGATGTAATAAAGGGATATTCTTAATGTTAATATAACCCTTCTATGATTGTTTATGAATATCTCCTAGCTCATTAATGCAATATTGTGTTGATCTGGTGTATTATATGTAAGTGATGTTGTTGAGCCTTGTTATTTTGCATGGAAAGATAATAATGATCTTGCAGGGAATAGTATGATGGTCTTAATGACCAATTGGCATGGTTGAGTCCTAAATGAGGTGTAATCCTCTAGTGTTGATAAGGGTTGATACCCTATGATATTGTGAAAAGGATTTATATCTTATGATAGTATGATGACTAGTGTGGTCTCATGAATGGCAAGTTAATAGTACCATGTGATGAAGAAATGAAAAATTATGTTCACACATTTTATATATTTTGAATTTGTGATACTTATATGCTTGCTAGAAGTGAATTAGGGTTTGTATGTCCACTTTTTTTATGCAACCTTAATTCACCCAATTGGCATAACTAATCAAGTAGAACTCTAATCATGTAGTGCCATGTGTCGTTGAGCCATCTTTAGAGTTAGAACTTGCTGGATGGTGAAATGAGTATTCCCAATGGAAACTCCGAGCGCATACTATTGAGTATGTGGGGGTGTCAAGTTGAGGATATATCCTTGTCATCCAAAATGCAGGTTATGGAGGATGGCTATGGTCATCCCTCAGACATTTGATGTGATTGAGAATAACTGTGGTTGTACATCAGATTAGAGGGTTTTGTGGGTTTTGTATACCCTAGTTTTTGGTGTCGTGACCTATACCAAGGGCAGACTAGTGGTTAGTAGCTTGACTATATGTCATTGTAGTGGCATCTTTGACTGATATGTCACTGCCTTTTTACTCATACTGACTAAGGGGAAGAGATCTTAGGATACCGACACTCCTAGATCTTGTACGGAACCGAATAGCCCTTCGTAGGGGTCAGTTGGACTTTGGGTGGTATGACTCAAACTCCATAGGGCATAATAAAAGATGTAATACATCTGTATAGCTATCTGTTTAGGATTATACATGACGCTTCACATTGGATGATAACCCTCGTTTGTTCTCTTTACATAAAGATGATTCTTTGTGCAATTAAGAGATAATAGATATACTTATGTTGTGGATATGCTTAAGATTGTAAATATGTACATACAATATCCATGCTTATGTTGATATCTATACTGCTACTATTGATTATAATTATGATGCTAGCTATATCATGTTTTTAGTTATGTTTAGCATGCTAGCCATGTCTCTATAATTAGAAATGCCTATATTGCTAATTATGCTTATGCAAATACTCATGCTTATGTTGTTAGCTTTGCTTATGATATTGATATGCTCAAACTGTTAGACATGCTAATGTTGTTAGATATGCTTATGATGCTAGAATTATTCATGTTAATAGAGATAATATGTTACTAGACTTGCTTATGCTAGTTATGCATATGCTACTGAATCTCTTATACGGTTAACAAGGAAAATGATGATAGTCAGCTTAATGATGATAATTGTTATCAACTCCTTTATGTATTTTTTTAATCATCAGTGTTGCTGAGCCTATTTTTTATATCTGATTAAACTGCTTAAAACTATTTAATTACTTAAAATGTTGTAATCAATAAGCGTTGTTGGAGGTTATATCTCTTGCTGGGACATGGGTCTCACCCTTGTGGTTTGCCACTTCTTTTTAGGTAATGGGCTCTGACGACAACAGAATCATGGAAGTAAAGAGGAAGTATAGTAATGAATCTTTGAGAAAGTTAATTAGATGTCTAGTGTGTCCTAGAGTCATCCCTATACTCTCAGGTCCGGGTAGGAAAAGTTTGTATATGGTGTTTCAAACAAATCGGAATTTTGTTAGCATGTTAATGCTTATTTGTGTGACATATATGAATGTTGTTCTCATGTGTATATATGTTGTGGCTAAGGTGATAGACCAATTTGTATCAAATTCTTAGCATAGTATGGATACAAGAAAGATGTTGGGCTCTTATGCAAAGGTTTTTGAGCGGGTTTTGATGTTGAAATGAGTTTTAATTTACCCATATTTTTGGGTATGTGATTATTAGTGATTGATTGTATTTTATATTTTGAGTAATCTCGTTTAGTGTAATGGGTTCTCACATATAGGGTCACACACATTGGAATGCACTTGGAATAGGAGTTTGTTCATGAATGATGTTTAACATTGATTACTAAAATGTTAGGTATTCAGTTTAAACAACATTGGTAATCTATAACCTGAAACAACTGGTT